>JAGFMF010011878.1:5038381-5101348 GCA_019455555.1 Galemys pyrenaicus
CCATTATGGAAAGCAGTATGGTGGTTCCTCAATCTACTAAGAATGGAACTTCCATAGGATCCAGCAATCCCACTCCTAGGAATATACCCAAAAGACACACAAAAACACTGATTCAAAAGAATACCTGCACCCCTAAGTTTAAAGCAGCACTCTTTACAATAGGTAAGACCTGGAAACAACCTAAATGCCCAAAAACAAATGAGTGGATCAGGAAGCTGTGGTACATATACACAATAGAATACCATTTAGCAATCAAAAAAGAAAAACTAGATGCATTCATAGGAACATGGATGGAACTGGAAGGAATTATGCTTAGCGAAGTAAGTCAGAAGGCAAAAGAAAAATACCAGATGGTTCCTCACCTAGAAGGAATATAAGGGAACCAAATAAGGATCAAGGAAAGGAATAATAACAACAACAACAATAATAATAACAACAACAACAATAACAATAATAATAATAAAAACACAAAAACCAAAAATGAAAAGACAAGGACAAACTGGGGACACTTGGTGAAGAGGGGGGAAGGGAAGGGTGGAGGGCAGATGGGAGCACGGGGGACTGAGGTGATGGTGCACTGGTGATATGGTGATGGGGATTACCAGTGATGTCAAATATATATAAATTTAAAAAATCTTGCTTGTTTTCTTATTTAATTCTGTGTGTTCTTTATCTGTTATGAATATATTCCTTAGCAAATAAGTGATACAAAATATTCTCTTTTGGTCTATGACTTATTTTCTTTATGAAAATATAGATTATTTTCTTGATGAGTAGATTCCAAAATCAGGGGTTTTAAAATTTGTAATAGTGGTGAGTTATATATATCAAATTGTCTCCTTTTATAGATTGTGTTCTTGTATTCTAACCAAATAAATTATTTTTAATACAAGGTCACAAAGATAGTCCTGGAACTACTTTCTAAAAATTTCACACTCTTAGGTTTTAATTTTAGGTATAAGATCCATTTGAATTCATAACCCAAAAGTTTGCCTTATTTTTGCATAGAATTATTCTGTCATCATTTGTTGAAAAGATGGCCATTTCAAAATTGAATTGCCTTTTCTCCTTTGTTTAAACTCCACTGTCCTATGTTTCTGGACTACTTTTGAACTCTCTACTTAGTTCCTTTGATCTGTGTCTCCATAATTTTACCATTATCATTCTACCTTGAGTACTGTAGCTGAACAATAAATCTTAGAATTATATTTTTTAAACATATTTGGCTATTCTTATTCCATACTTTCCATACTAACTTTAGTATTGGATTGTTAATTTTTTACAAAGATGTCTGCTAGGATTTTAGAATGCGTTGAAGCTTTATATAAGCATGGGGGTAAGTGACATAAAATGAAGTCTTCCAATCCATAAATACAGTATATACCCATTCATTTAAATATTTCATCTATCTGTTTTATATTGTCTAGTATACAGAATTTCCATATATTTTATTAATATGTGTAAGTGATCGTTTTGTGGCCTTCACGCCATGGTTAGTGATTTATTTTAAAATAGTCTTTTTTTAATATACAGAATGGTTTTAATTTTTGTGTTACTGACTTTTTACCCTAGACCCTTGCTAAACTCAATAGTTCCAATACTGCGTTTTCCAACATTAACAAGTTAGCTATTTTTTTGTGTAAATGCCATCTATCCTACCGAGGAAGTTTCCTTTAGGTCCTTGTTTCCTGAGACTTCTGAAGCATGAATGGATGTTGAATTTCCTTAAAGTCCTTCTCTACATCTTCTGAGAGAAATGAGTTAACTTTTTTCTTCTCTAGATTGTTAATGTGATAAATTACACTGATTGATTTTCAAAAGCTGAACATCCCACTTCTCAAATAAATTGCTCTTTGTCATAAGAGACACACATGCTCATATGTGTGCGTATATTACATTTCTATATATTTGACTTTACAAATCCCAAGTAGGAAGCAAGGAAAGGGAGAAAGAACGAGAAAGTGGAAAGAAATGAAAGGGAGCAAGTGACAGCATAAACTGAGGATTTGGAAGTCTCAGTGTGAGATATAAAGTAAGTAGAACAAGGAAGCATTGCAAATGGTATTCCAGAAGGAAAATTCAGAGGAAGGACAGGAGCGCCACTGATTTGAATAAGCCTATTATGATAAGCTCCTTGGAGCCCCAAGTAACTCTGAGACCATTTGATTTTTTGGTAAACTAGAACAACCTATTCAGTTCTGGATTCTAAGTGAGTGTAGGCCAGCAGAAGGACTATCAATCTCTAGGACAAAGTGAGAAAATGAAGCACCCCCTATAGAAGACCTTGGGGGAAATAGTCAAGAAACCTGTCTGATTTGGGATCAGATAGTGTTCATTTCCCACTTTCGAAGACAAGTTATTTCTGAATTGTGCTACACCAACGTAGCTTCGAAACTGTTTTCAAAAGACTGTTCCAAGCTTTCATTTGAACACTGCATCAAACATGGAACATAAATGTAGAATCAAACCATTTGTAACACGTATCCAGGAAACTTTAGCAGGTGACATGAGACTGTTCTATGAGAACTGAGACTAAAGAAAACAAAAAAAGTAGCATGTGTTCTAGGAGACCTCCCTTAGGTGGCTTTGGCCAGATGGAGAACCAGAACTCCTGGTCACACATTTCAGAAAGGAGCATTTATCAAAATGACACCCCTTTTGCTGTTCTGTTCATAGAGTATTCCAAGCCAGGACTGTTTGATTTTATAACTCTCAGCTGCTCCTAAGGCTGTCATCTTTAAGAGTTGCCACTGGCCTTAGACATATGTAAGAATGTGCTGTGCTTGATGGGACACACTTGTTCCTGGTGTACACAAAATGAGACAGAGGGGAAGAAGGAAAGAGCTTTGTTATGTTGTATTTTATAAAGTTTCTTTCTTCCTCTTGGTTAATAGGAAAATAGATACTGTGTAAATCTTCAGACTTGCTTCAGGCATCATGTTTAATGAGGTAAAGGATATTCAATAGTTTTTCAAAGCAAGCACAGCTGGAATAAAATAACCCAAGTATTAGCAATTTGCATGCTCTATATACAATCAGTGATATTTGTACTGAGTATTTAAACAATGCACTTAAGGCACAAGACTTGAAACCCAAAGACAGACACCACTCGTTCTAAGTGTTTCCGGGTCTTCACAGTGTAAGCCTCTTAATGGACAGAAATACTTCTTGACTAAACTGTCTCATTTCAGCATAGACATCACCTGGTTGTAGCCCTCTTTTAAAGATTTTGACACAATTCCTTCATCTTTCTTCTCTCCACGTCTAAAAAAGCAGAACTCTCCAAATGTGATTTAATCTCTTTTAGAATCAATTTAGTTGAGCAAATATCATTGTGTTAGATGTTGCACCAGTTGCATTTTGAGCCCTGTTTTCATGGAAATCACATGGAGGAGGAGGGAAAAAAAAGAAAGTAAATTGACAGCCACAGCAGAGGGAGGGTGGTGCAAATTACCTGACTGTCTGCAACACCATATAGAAGCTATTCCCAGTTGGATTTTCAGAATGCCCCTGGCACACGGCACAATAATTCGAGTGGAGACACTACAGCCCCGGCTATGCAGGAATTCACAAGGGCACAACATGGTGGCCAGATAAACAAAGTGTTGCTTGGAGAGAAAGGGGTGGGGAACTGCCAGAAAGAAAACTGAACAGATGGATGAGGGATGATAGATCAGAAAATCCTACGACGCAATGCTAAGAAGCTTGGACCTCATCGGGCTGAAAACTGGATGTCTTTGTTGGATTTTAATCAGAGGGAAAATGTGATCAGATTTTATTTTAAACAAGAAAAGTTGTATGCAGTCTAGAGAAACTGAAATAAAACTGGAGGCTGGAGCCATCATTCAAAATACTATTGAAGACTTAGGCAAAAAAAAAAAAAAAATCAGGTGTGAACTAAAGTAGGAGTAGAAATATGGGATGCAGTAAAGAAGTAATGTGAGGGTGGACTCTACAGGCCCAGTGACTGGAAATTGCTCAGAGGCTGAGAGCAAGGGGCACAGCAGATGAGTGAGAGCATCAAGGGTAAACTCAAAATTTCAGAGATCTCCTAGTTTCATTACCCCAGAATTCTGGAATCTCCTAGATTTCCTAGATGTGCCTCCTTGCTACTCACAGTGTGGTCCATGGTTTTATTGGAAGCATTAGCATCACCACGAAGTAAACTGGAAATTCCAGGTAAGGACTCCTTTGAAGAACTTCTAGTGGCCAGTTCCAAAAATCTGACTTCCCAGCTAATTCCCGGGCATGGCAAGGTTGGGATGCCCTATTGCATGAGATAAAAATTAATATTCTGGGGATCTCCCTGGTGGCACAAGGGGTTAAGTGCCATGCTGTGAAGCATCGGCAGTGAGTGCAGCATGAGTTCGATCCCAGGCCAGGGAGGTGACCCACATGGTGCAGCGGACCTCACCTGCCTCGCCTGCTGCTTCTCTCAGCAGTATATTTCAGTCAGTCTACCTGTTCTGCTCCCCACTCTATCTCTGGTGAATTCTCTCAGTCCCCCACACTTCAGGCCTATACCCCAGTTCCCGTATGCATAAATAAATAAATCTTTAAAAAAACAACTAATATTCTGTACATACCCACCACAACAATGTGCCTTCTCTCTCAGACACCTCTGACAGCTTTATTTCTAGGTCCACTCCTGCCTAAAGGCTAAAATGAAAGTAGCCTGTAAAAGCAGTGTCAAAATTTGGAAATGAGCAACTTTTGTTCAATACCAAATTTTAAACTCATTTCATAGGGTTATAGCAATTGAGTGATACTGGCCAGATGTCTTAGAAATCATTAAGTGTAGTTCCAATATGGTATATGCCGGCTTGTTATTGCATTAGACAAAAACACTTACAAAGAATGGACACTGTGGTACTTGAACTTAAGTCTATTTTCTCTCCAGAGTTCTCATTTCGATACCACTGATGACAGCAGTACCCTACTGTGACACCCTTTATCATAAATGCTTCCATTGTAAATAGTGCAGAAAAGAGAAGCTGAACTTACAATGCCATAGTAAAAGGACAGAAAACCTTGTTCCTAATTAGACTCTTGAGTTTGAAAAACTCCATTCTTTTCATGAGAGGGAATACTGCAGCCTGAGCATCGGAAGAAAGAGATGGTATATAAGAACTGAGAATAGGAGATTGACAGACGAAAGGGAATGTCCAACTTGTTGCCTTCCTGAATAGAGGTTTTCAGGGTTTTGCCTTGGATTGTTTCACACTATCTGCTATTCTTCCCCTCTATTTCTTTGCACGATTGTAGTTTGGGGAGTTGTAACCTTCTCAATGCATGCCCTTCCTCTTTACTTATTCATCTATCTCTTCTCTATGTTTTGAATGAGATACACTTTTGAAGGAGGAGACTATTTGCTTCTTTTTCAAAGAAAAATCCCAGCAAAATGAAAATGAAGATACCTGCTGAAAGAAAGGAACAAGGGAAGCGAGGAAGGCGATACTTAGGGGAAAGATAATGAGAGTCCTCTAATGCTGCGCTTCTGCCAACTAGCAGGAGCCAGCAGAGCTGAGGATCCTCACACAATAAGAGCAGAGCAAGGCTGCACTTGGGGTCTCTGAAAGAAGAGAAAAACACACCCTTCCGCGCTGCTGAAGGAATAACAGGACCACCCAGGAGGGATGAGATGGCCCCCTCCCCCTTCCTTTCACCAGGAAAAAGAAAAGAAATGATTGCAAAAATTGCTTTCAAATTATATAAATGGTAATTTCTGAGACTGTTTCTAAACATATTTTGGAAACTCTCCATTCAAGAGTGCTGCCTTCAGCCAATTTGGTCCTGAAAGTGTAAACTTGCCTCAAAGATGCAGCCAGTGATTGACACACTCGGGGTATCTAATTTGACAACTGTTTGCAGGCTGCTGTTTTCCTTCTCTTGTTCTGCAGCCCTGTGGCTGATGGCTCCTTGGCTTGTGGCCTAGTCTATATGCATTTTGATCACTGTATTCTTAAAACTGGTCATTGCAATAATGAGCTAGGCATTGTCAATGGCTGAATTCTGAGCATCAAATCCTGATGGAGGGTCTTCTAGATTCAGTCCATGACTGTCTGACCCTGGGCTCCTGGTGCTTCAGGGCCAAGCCCAGAGCCTTATTTGTGGACTGTCCGCCCCTGAGCTGCACTGCCTTTCTTTCCAGGAAGCCCTGAGAGTTTGGGCTGTGCAACCCTCCTGGTTATTTGCAAGGTGCATTTTGAACAAAGAGCAGGTGGAAGAGTCTGTTTTCAAACAGGTGCAAGGTGTTTTGCAGCATCTCATAAAACCCTGTGATTTTACATTTATCTCTATTACTCTTGTGGTTAGCAGAAACCCAGGTGGATTGAACCAGGTGATCCCATTAATCATCCCTCAAATTTAGTGGTGGACTATTTTTATCCTTTGTTCCTTCTCTTCTGAAGTCAGTATTAGAAATACATTAAAGCCCTGGGGCCCGCCCTGTGGGGCAGTGGGTTAAGCAATGCACTATGGAGCAAACTGTAACCACTGCAGCACGAGTTCGATCCCTGTTGCTGGCCAGGGAGGGGACCCACATGGCACAGCAGACCTCTCCTGCCTCACCCACTGCTCCCCTCGGCAGTGTGTTTCAGTCATTCTGCCTGTTCTGTTCCCCACTCTGTCTCTGGTGGATCCTCTCACCCCTCGCACTTCTGGCCTGTACCCTAGTTCTTGTATGAATAAAAAATAAATCTTAAAAAAAAAAAAGAAATACATTAAAGTTCTGTGCCTTCAGATTCATTTTCTTTCCTTATAGTTACCTGTGTACAGTATCCTTTTATTTTATAACACAGACCATACCAACTGTTGCTCTCTTTTGTTCTGGGGAACTAAACAAAATAGACCAGAGTAGCAGAAGTATTTTTTAAAATTTCTTTTAGCTTTTGTTTGCTCCCCCTAGGATTGTGCCAGCCAGCTCACCAGTATATAGCTTATTTCCATAGATGGGGGCTCCTGGGGACCCCATACATTGCAGCTGCCCCCACTGTGATTCTTTGCTTGGTCCCACAAGAGTAAAAGGAAGATCTGGCTGCATCTTCCACTTTAGAGAGATAGAAAGACCCTCACTCCCACCATCCTGGGGAGGAATACCCAGACTACAGTGAGCCTAGAAGTAAGTTAACTTGGCTGTTCCTCTAGGAGGAAAATCAGAAGTCAGACCACATGGAGGGATATGGAGAAACTTAACAACATGCCACATGCAGAGATGTGAAGGCAGTAAGTGACCAGGATGTGGGTGCCACACACCACACACAGAGCTAACTGTAAGACCAGCCCAGGATCAGGTATCTCAAAACATAGTTTATGGGTCGATTCATCAGAATTACCTGAACTGATAACTAAAACTACAGATTCCTGGGCTCCTCCCAACCTAATTACATGAAAAATCTTCCAGAAACATCCATCCTTAAGGGCTATCTTAATAATTATGATGTGAACTAAATGTGAAAAGCCAGGGTGTTATGAATCTCAAGGTTTTAAAACATGGAATGAGCCAGTATATTGCTTGTCAAGTTATTTTATAAAGTGCAGAAAGACTATGCTAACTTAGTTTTTCATAAGTAGTTACAGCAAATATCAGGGTACGGAAATTAAACAATAATAAATGTATGTCAGTTTCTCTTAAACACATTCCTATAACTGAAAACTATTTCTAACACCTTGTTTCAGAGGAATAGATCAGTGGAATTCAACAGCTATTAAAACAGAAAATGCCCTCATCATTACCAATTGGACATGTGTACTTGTCCAGAACTTCCAGTGTTTCCAAGGCCATACCCCCAAGTTTCCTCAGTTTTTAATTAAAAAAAAATTAATAGGTATTGATTTTTATGCCATTATTTAGACCAGGATATTATCACATTATAATTTTAAAGCTTCTTAGCTGCTTATACAATCTCCAAAATTCCACAACATTTTCACTGTCCCAACAACATCCACCCAATTTGTCAGAAGACCTACATTATCCTCCACCTAATAAGGCAGGAAACTGACAAGAGCATAACAACTGGAATGAAGGAAGAAAAAGTGTTCTTATTTGTCGACGTGATGACTGCGCATCCAGAAAACCCAGGAGGCGTCCTTATAAAGCTACTGTAGCAGTTACCCAAAAGCAAAGTAAATATACAAAAATCAATAGATTCCTCATACAGAGGAAAAAGGAGTTAGAATCACTAATGAAAAGAACATCCTCCACATACTCATCATCTCCATCATGGCTGAGCAGGGCTAGGACCCATTTGGGGGAGCAGTGGTCTACCCCCCTGGTCTCTGAGACTGTCCTGCAGCCAACTTACTGAGTTCAGGTGTCCCCTGCTACCTACAATCTATGTGACTGTAAGGAGGCTAAATAAGCTTATCCTCAGTTTCCTCATCTCTGAAATGGAGCAATTTTTTAAATAGGGGTTTTTTTTTAGGACTACATGGCTTTTATTTGAATTAATAAAGGTCAGCACTATGTGACTATGTCATATATATGATACACCATGCATTACATATATGTATATGTGTGTTACATGTAATTTTATGTATGTAATCATATGTATTATATAACATGCATGTTATATATCATATACTGTTTGTATATGCATCTATGTATATTTATACATACATATACAATGACAATAGGCATAATTTGTTTTAACAGAATCTAACACAAGGGAGGCACTGAATTCACTGTGATTGTGATGATTTTTCTGAAATAACGTCAGTCTTGTGCCAGCAGCTGATCATATAGTGTACCTTCAGAATACTAGGTTGAACCTGATGACTTAAGATTTCTTCCAATCTTGAGATTCTATGGGTCACTGAAATAGGAACTTGGTATTTTTAATTCTTATCTCCTCTGTGAATTTTGTTACTTTGATGACCTGTGCCAAACTTAGTACAAGTAAACGTGTTCATATGGTCTCATCTAAAAAGGAAGCTAAATCCTAAAAGGAGGTAAGGCAGTTTTAGGTAAAAGTCTCCAAAATAGGAGTGTTCTTTCCTTTCATCTGTAAAATGAGCTGAAATGTAAAAGGGAATGGTTGACAACGAAGGAGAACAGAGTTCTATGCTGCTGAGAAGTAGGGCTGAACTCGTCTGACTTCCAAAGGTATCTAGAAAGGCAATGCAGCAAACGTGAAGAGAGTAAGTTCTAGAGCCCGAAGTAAAGATTATATTCTATATAAAGTTCTATGTTTCCCACTTGGGGGGATTTAGTCAATTTCACTTAAATTTTTTCATCCACAACATAAAAATAAAATAGGGCTCTGACTCACAGTAAAATTAGGATCCTGGCAAAAAACAAAGTGCCCCATTTTAGTGCCAGCAGGGCACCGAGCAGGTCCTCCATGATCAGAGCGGATGGGTCAGGGAGGAGTCCTGGAGCCCTCGGTGGCTTTTTCAGGCTTTTATTGCTCTTTATATCAGAGGCAATCAGGTGCACAGCAGGCAGGAGGGCCCGGGGGGCCAGGAGGCTGGCACTCACTCTGGGCTCTCTAGTCTCTGCTGCTTCTACATATCCTCCCTTTCTGTTCTCTCCTCTCTGCTGGCTTTCCATGACACCGCCCTTATAGGCCACGTGTCTCAGCCCAGGTGCACCCACTTGCGCATGCTCACACCCTACTTGAGGTGCCTGCGTGCAGGCCCTCAGGTGTCCATCATCAACACCAATGGCAGGAGGGCAGAAAAGCCTGGTCATTTTTATTTACCTTACACTCATAAATACCAAAAGCTAGGGATTTTCCCAAAAGGTGCAAACTTCCAGTTCTTTCTAAGATAAAATAGCACCACAGACAGGATGAACAGCATGATAACTACAGCTAAACTGGAGATACAAGTTGTTAAGAACGTAGTAGATCATAACAGTTCTCATAACAAGGATTTTTTTCGTTTCATCCTCCTTTTTGCGCTTTCTCTAGAAGATGGATGTGAGCTGAACTCATGGTAATAATGTCACAATATATGTAAATCAAACCTTCCTGCTGTATACCTCAAGTTTTCAAGTGTTGTATGTCAATTATTTCTCAATTAAACTGGGAAATATTAGGAGTTTGCTACCCTGTGTAAATGTCTCCTTTTCTAAAACTCATTCTTTGCAGGGCTCACTATACCTGAAATTGTAACACTGTGCTTTCAGGTTGGGGCGGGTAAGCAATTTCTCTGGGTATCTTCAGCTGTTACATCTCTTTGCCCTTGATCAGAAAAAATCCATGCACCCAGTGAACTCTGATTCCCATGCAGTGAGAAAGGGATAAAAATGACCCAAATGCAAAATGAAGGGGACAAAAGTTCTCCTAAGTCAATTTTGCTCCTTCCCCGAGTCCACCTGGCCAATAAACATGACTTATAAGTTTTAGATGATCTGTCTAGAAATGAATTGGAGGCCTGAAATATACAGGTGTAGCAGCAGGATGGAGGTGGTGGCACTGGAGGAAGGTTCAGGATGGTTCTGGGCAGACAGGTCAGGGAAGGAGAGTCTTGGAGCCCTCGGTGGCTTTTCATACTTTATTTAGTAGAGGTGGCCAGGGACATGGCAGGTAGGGGTGCCAGGGGGCCGGGAGGCTGGCAGGTCTCCCAGCCCCCAGCGCATCTCACCCTCTTGATGCTTCTTCACTCTCTCTGCTGCTGCTGCTGTCGGTTCTCTTGCTGTTCTGTCTGTTGGTCGATCCTCGCAGTTCTATCGTCCTCATGACGCCGCCCATTTAAGCCCGTGTCCAACACAGGGGCGCCCACTTGCGCATGCCCACCCTGGAATGCTCGCAGCACCGCAGGTGTCCATCATCACAGTGGTGGGAGGGTGGAAAGACCTGATCAACCTTTACCCTACAACAGGGTAACCATTTACCAAATTCCATTTAAATGAAATTCTTCCACATGGAGATTTGTAGGTCAGTGTCTTTTGCTCCAGTGGGAGAAAAAACACAAATCAAGGTGGTAATACATCTAACTTTGGAAAATCAAAATCATCATTATTAAACTTAATGAATTTAATAAAGAGCCAAGTATAAAAGAGAAAGGATTTTGTGTATTCAACAAAACAAAATAAATTTATGTGACTTTCTCAAACAACACTTTAAAGGCAAGCTGATAGGCTCCCTATGGTAGGCTTTAACTGCATCTACCCTCTCTCCAAACACCAGAAAATTTATGTAGAGTTAGAGAAATCAGGTCTTTCCACCCTCCCACCACTGTGATGATGGACACCTGAGGTGCTGTGAGCATTCAGGGAGGGCATGCGCAAGTGGGCGGACCTGAGTTGGACACAGGCATAAATGGGCGGCATCATGAGGACACCAGAACTGACAGGACCAACCAGCAAAGAAAATCATCAGGCCTCCCAGCCCCCCCAGCACCCCTGCCTGCCATGTACCTGGCCATCTCTACTAATAAAAGCATGAAAAAGCCACCGAGGGCTCCAAGATTCCCCTTCCTTTACCCCCATCTGCCCGAATCATGGAAAACCTGCCCAGTGTGCCTCCTTTCCTGCCGCTACAACTCAATACAGGTCAAGCTCAAGCCCACTGTACAGAGAATGCAAGAAAGATCCTAAAATGTATCCAAGAAGTGAGGGACAAAAATTTATATGACTATATTATTATTTCAGTAGCATTTTGTACATGAATATGTAAGAGGATATAGTGTTGCGCTTTTTTTTAAAAATGTGCTATACTTGTATATTTAAGTAAATTTTAAAAATCTGTAAGGTTTCTCTGCATGCATGCAAAAGAAACTAAATCTGGGCCTCCCTTATGACACAAGGGGCTGAGCGCCGCACTGTGAAGCATCCGTGGCACAACAGAGTGAGTTCGATCCCCGGCCAGGGAGGGGACCCACATGGTGCAGCAGACCTCTCCTGCCTCACCCACTGCTCCCCTCAGCAGTGTGTTTCAGTTCATCTGCCTGTTCTGCTCCCCGCTCTGTCTCTGGTGAATTTTCTCACCCACCACGCCTGTAGCCTGTACCCCAGTGCAATAATAAAATCTTCTTTAAAAAGAAACTAAATCCAGCTTATCAAAGTGATAGAAGCTAAAGACAGTGACAAGGGTGCAATGGCATTAGCAGTATCCCACAGAATCCAAGGAAGGGCAGAACATTCTCCAACGGAGCAGCTGGGCCTGGCATGAAATATGAAACTTTCCTCAGGCACCTGCCCATGGCCTGAATACTGAGCACACGTGGCACAACACCCACATTTCTGTGATGTAGGGAAACTCGACCTTTAGCTTGAAAATGCAAAACATTTTGGGGTTTTTCGTTGTTGTTTTTCCAAAAGAGAGAATTTGCCCAAAGAAATTAAGTTTGGGTAGAAAATTTTAGTCTTATATTGTTATCATCTTGTTTTTCCAAACCAAGGCCTGCACCTGACTGGGATCACCAGAATCATCATCTATTTTGACACAAGATAAACTTTTTATAGATTATAGTTTTCCCTTTCTTACACATCAACATCTGGTTAAGAAATATTTCAATTACTAAAATACTGTTCATGCCATTTGCCAGGAACAAGGTGGCATCCTGATTGGCAGTTCCAGAAGATTTTGTACAATAGGAAAGAGAATTGAATTCTTCTGTGGGACATCAGAGGAGGAAAGTAGTGTCTGGACAGTCCCAACTCCCCAGCTGTCCACCAGACACCGCCCAGCTTCCACGGGCTCACCAGTGGCCTCATTTTGCCTCATCATCTAAAATGCCTTCTGCTCTGAGTGTTGTTTTAGGACCAGAAGCTTCAGGGCCATCAGATGCCCCGAACAGTCTGAGTTGAGTGCTATGCAATATTCTCTTTATGAGCCCAACCCTGGCTCAGTCCAGCTAAAGCAGTGTGTACTTTTATACTCAGATTCTCTATTTATGAACATTTCCAGAGTGAATCAATAAAATTAGGCCATGTGTTTTTCCATTTGCATGGTTTTAAAAATAGACATAAAAAATGTGTCATTTTCAATTCAAAAGTACAGGTGGTTTTACTGTTATCCCTTTTTGCTTCCAAACAACTCACCATTTTTTCCCCAGGTTAAAAAAAAGAAATAATAAGTATCCAGATAGATACAGGGCTGCTAACTGACAATGAGGATCAAGTCAAATTAAGTCTCGATAGTTACCACTCCATTTTGGGGGGTTTTTTGTTGTTGTTTTTCCAAAGGAGAGAATTTGTCCAAAGAAATTAAGATTGGGCAGAAAATTTTGGTCTTATATTGTTATCATCTTGTTTTTCCAAACCAAGACCTGCACCTGACTGGGACCACCAGAATCATCATCTATTTTGACATATGATAAACTTTTTATAGATTATAGTTTTCCTTTTCTTACACATCAACATCTGGTTAAGAAGTATTTCAATTACTGACAAATAGCTGGCTTAGATCATTTTTTTTTTCTAGTGAATCAACAGAAGTTTTGAGCAAATGGGCAAGAGATTTGAATGCCAAGAGAACACAACTAAATAGCCTTTGATGTTCTAATGCTATCTCTATGAATGATATAGCTCCAAATGTTTACTGTTGGTGGTGATTTTTTCAGGGGGAGGAGGACACAGATAGAACTGTAACATATGTTTTAATCCAATTCATTTTAACTGCCTCTGAAAAATATGCTATAAAAATACAAAAGGAATTACCTAGCATGTCACAGCACTGAATGAATGATAACTGGTGTAAAACTTTCTCAAAGAAAATTCTATCATGAGGAAATGAATTTTTATCTTGAATGTAGCTGGCACCTGAATATAACAGGTGAAATATCCAGGTCTTGTTTTAGCCCATGTTTTTGGTTCTATTGTTCAACTGATCATATTTGAGGCACAGGAAGTAACCCCCAATAATACTAGGGTTCAAGGACTGTGAGTTTGTCTAAACATAATCAACTGGGGAGACTCCCTGCTAGTACAAGGGTTAAGTCTCAGTGCTATCACACTATTTGCTGCTGTGGCCTAAGTTCGATTCCCAGAGAGGGAGGTGACTGACATGGCACAGCAGACCTCTCCTGCCTCACTCCCTGTTCCCCTCAGCAGTGTGTTTCAGTCCATCTGCCTGTTCTGGTTCCCACTCTGGCTCTGGTGAATCCTCTCACCCTCCCCCCTGACCTCTGGCTTACACCCCTGTTCTTGTATGCATTAAAAAATTAAGAATATTTTTTAAAATATTCATTTATTTATGCATACAAGAGCTGGGGTACAGGCCAGGGGCATGGGAGGTGAGAAGATTCACCAGAGACAGAGTGGGGAGCAGAACAGGCAGATGGACTGAAATATACTGCTGAGGGGAGCAGCAGGCAAGGCAGGAGAGGTCTGCTGCACCATGTGGGTGCCTTCCCTGGCCGGTGGCAGGGATTGAACTCGTGCTGCAGTGGCTGCGGTTTGCCTCATAGTACATTGCTTAACCTACTGCGCGACCAGAGAGGCCCAAGAAAATTTTTTTTAAGATTTATTTATTTATGCACACAAGAGCTAGGGTACAGGCCAGAGTTGTGGAAGGTAACAGGATTCACCAGAGATAGAGTGGGGAGTGGAACAGTCAGATCTACTTAAATACACTGCTGAGGGGAACAGCAGGGAGGCAGGAGAGGTCTGTTGCGCCACGTGGGTTCCCTCCATGGCCGGGGACTGAACTCGTACTGCTGTGCAGAAGATGCTTCACAGTGCGGTGCTCAACTTGCTGCGCCACCAGGGAAGCCCAAGAATAAATCTTTTAAAAATATATATAAATACATAATATATGTAATATATAAGTATATCAATCAATTGGGTTTCTTTATTTGGCACTACCTAAGCTTACAAAAGTATTCATTGAGGAAAAGTTGGCTCCATGCTACAGGACAAACTACTCACAGCACAGTTGCATACTGCTCCTTGCTTCTAGTTTGGGTTCTCTGTGTCTTTGGATGCCTGCCTGTATCAACTTCTCTTCGGTCTATGACTTGAGGCCACATCAGCAGATCCCTTTCTAGGTCCACATGGGTATCAGAGCTGCAGTAAACTAATTTGCAAAAGTTCTCAGATCTTGTGTTTGCAACTGATAGAATTTCAGGTTTGATTTAAAAAAAAAAAAAAAAGGAAAGTCTCGGTTATATTTTACATCTTCAAAGGAAGTCTGCAAGGCACTTGTTTCACAGCACAGCCTGAGAGCAGTTTACTCTATGGCTACAGGCTGCTCCTGCTCAGAGAGCCTGTCCTGGGGGAAGTGCAGCTCTTGTTCTTTTCATCTCCACTCTTTTAATTCTCCAAATAATCCTATGAGATATGTGCTTTATCCATGACTTAAATTAAACAGGATTTCAGAGCTAAGTAAATGAGACATTCTACTCCTATCTATTCAAAGAGCACAAAAAGACTAATTTGAAAGGAAATCTGCACTCCTATGCTTATAGCAGCTCTATTTGCCATAGCCAAGATATGTAAACAACCCAATGCCTCAGAACAGATGAGTGGATAAGAAAATGTGGTACACAGCACAATGGAATACTACTTAGCAATCAAAAAGATAAACTCATGCCATTTGTGGCAACATGGATGAAGCTGGAAGGGATTATTCTAAGTAAAATGAACCAGAAGGAGAAAGCTAAATATTTGATGATTTCACTTATATGTGGAATCTAAAGAAATCAAACAAAGGATCAGACCAAGGCAAAACTGTAAAACTGACCCTTGAAAGATCAGATACACAGAAGGGAATGGGCAGTGGGATAGATAGGAGGATAGGAGAGACTTGGAGGGGTGGTGGAGAGTGCAGTGGAGTATGGTGGAGGGCTTCAGCGGTAGAAAACTATGGTTATTGCACCTGAGGGGAGAAATCGTATACTGTGAAGAAATAAACAAGGATATTTAAAATAAATTATGGATGGCTGGATAGACAGAGAGACATTCCAAATCACACAGGCTACAAGAAAGAGATCTAGACTCCTATGACTGCAACACCCCAAACCCTTTGCCAACACACAGCCTGCTCCAAAATGACCCCACATGACTTTGAAAGGCCAAGTCTTTTTTTTTTTTAAGATTTATTTATTTATGCATACAAGCACTGGGGTACAGGCCAGAGATGTGGGGGGCGAGATTCACCACAGACAGAGTGGGGAGCAGAACAGGCAGATCAACGGAAGTACACTGCTGAGGGGAGCAGCAGCAAGGCAGGAAAGGTCTGCTGCGCCATGTGGGTCCCCTCTCTGGCCGGCAGTAGGGATCGAACTCGTGCTGCAGTGGCTGCGACTTGCTTCATAGTGCGTTGCTTAACCCACTGCGCCACCAGGGAGGCCCCAGAAGAGCCAAGTCTTAAAAGCTTGATCTCTGGAATTAGATAGCTTCACCAGGATGCTAAGTGTGCCACTGAATGTATTATGTAAGTAGATTATCAATAATATTGATGCCAATACTTAGTAGTAGTAGTAGTAGTAGTAGTAGAGGTAGAGGCATCACAATGATTTCATGAGTATATAACAACTTAGCAGTGCCTGGATGCACACAAAACCAACTTAAGTTAGCAAAATGGACAAGAGGCTCACAGGAGAAATGCTTGGACAATTCTTGCAATTTCACCAACAGTCATCTATCGTTCCCCAAGTCGTAACAGGATCCCTTTTTTAGAACAGCTGTGGTTATCTACACAGTATTCTGCACTTTAATTATTTTTTGCTCATTTGCCCCTGACTTGCACAGACAATTACAGTTTAAAAATGCAGATCTCAAGAAGATTTCATTTGCATTTAGGATATGATATTACAGTCTATATTGCCCAGCTGGCTCATTTATGCTACGTGTAAATTATGGTTTATTTTATTCATGAAAATTTGTGCCAGACTATGTTATAATATCAGAACTATTACACTTAACTGAAGAAATTTGGCTATGAGGCTGCTAATGAATCCTTTCTCTTTCTTCACTGGGTTGCAGTCGGTTAAGAACATACAATGAGCCAAATCAAAGTTGAACACAGTGTGACTTCATTACTGAAAAAACTACTTGCAAAATGGGCCAGGGGCATCATGTACTTCTTGGAAGCTACAATTTCCAACCAAACCACCCAGTGGCAAGAAGAGAAGTAAAAGGAGACCAGAGTTTTGTTGACTTTCATAGACACAGAAAAAGAAGAGGGTGCTGCACTATTGGGTGGGAGCTGAAGAAGAGAGGGGGTTCTTGCATGATGACCTAACTGCTTCCTCTCCCCCCAGATTTGAGGTCGAATGTCATTCTTTCTCAAATGGAGGCCCAGGAGACTCAGGCCCTGCCTGTTCTCCTGACTGTTCTCAGTGCCCTTGGCTGCCTCACAACAGTCAGTGGAAAGTTCTGGATTTGTCCTTTGTCTTTTCCCCATGCTTTCAGAACACTGTGTCACCCACATCTTGACATGATTCAACACTTCTGGTCACCCTGGTCTCAGTTCAAAGGTCAGCACTTTGGAAAGACATTTCATAATTGCCAAAACAGAAGACTTTCTCTGGAGTCTCGGTTATATAATCCTGTTTCAATTTATTCAAAGTATCTGAAATAATCTTAGTTACTTGTTTGCCTTCTGTTTACTAAATGGGCTATCTTAGACCAGGTGGACAAATACAGGTGGGCAAGAGAGTAATTTAGGCATTGAGTTCTACAGGGTGTCTGCTGCGACCTCTCAGCTCTACTATTATACCATGAAAGGAGTCATAGGCAAAACAAAAATGAGTGAACATGACTATGTTCTAATAACATTTATTTTCAAAAACAAATTCAGGCTGAATTTGAGCTGAGACCATAGTTTTTTGGCCTCTAGAATATTAACTCATAAAAACAGACTTGTTCAGAACTCTCTGTTCTTCACCTGGAACAGAATCTGGAATCTCGCAGGTTTTAAATAAATATTGTTGTATGAATAAATGTACCCATGCTGAAGTCTGGCAAAGAATCTCTTCTTGATAAGCAAAAAGGAGGAGAACAGACTTTCCCCTAATAAAGTCTAAACTATGCTTTTTAATATCTTTTCTTTTATGGTATAAATAATATCTTTGGACCTGAATTCATCTTCATAGAAATCTTGCATGATATCTCCCCTCCCAGAAAATCACTGAATCAAAATATTTTGCTTTAGAAAATTAATTTACTTTGAGAAGTAAGCCAAAGTGACTTAGGGCTTTTGAGGGAGTAATCAAATTGTTTCACTGCAGCAACTAGGATTGGTTTTACAGTCATCCTTGCTGGAATGTGATTATTGGGGAAAGGAAGAGATAATCAGGCTCAAAACCTGAATCCTGTCATAGCTCAATGATTATTTCTGTGACTTCCAGGTCAGACATTTTAATCTTTGAGCTTCAGTTTTCTTAACTGGAAAAATATAGTATTACCTAGCAATAAAAAGAGCACATGTATATTGAGTATCTGCCACACAATGGTCATTATTTTATAACTACTTTGTACATACTATCTTACAATAAGGCTAGGAAGGTAGATATTACATTTTATAGCTGAGAGAACTGAGGCACAGAAGGATTGGGCCAATGAAAACTAGTGAGTCACAGATAATTCTGCACACTTTGTGATGCCAGGCCAATGCCCTTAACCCTACACTGGGCCACCTGATATCTGAGTTCCCAGTGAAATGAGGATTGTCTATGCCTATGCACTAAACGTAATCCTAACATTTCACTGTTTTTCCTGAAATCATTTAGGCATCCTATCAAATCATCTAAATGTGACTCTAAAATTTCAAGCTGTTGGGTCAATAACTAGCAGAAAGTAAAAACTACTGCAATATGGGGAAGTGTTATGCATTATGCAAAAATAAAAATTGCTTATTCATGACAACAAAATGCCCATTATCCTAGAAGCCAGCTGTTGGATATTTTTTTAAGTAGATTTTCAAAGTTTCAGTGTAAAGGAGATCTTTTGCATCTTGTATACATTTTACAGGTAATGAAAGTGTAAAAGGAACAGCGAGGAGCCTCTGAGTCAGACACTCTTAGCCGACTCCATGGCAGAAGGTAGAGATTTCTGGTCTACCCCCTCATTCCCTGAGCCAGGCTACTGGGAAATAGGGCTGGAACCAGACCACCATGTTGATCTTAAAAAGCCTGAACACAGGTAAATCACAGGTGTGTTGTTCCTTTTTTTCTTTAGAGATTTAAAAGGATAGATTTACATAAGGAATAAGAAAAGGGAAAGTTAAAAGAGAAAAGAAAGAAACTTATTGATTGTCACATGGCCAGATGATATCTTTGCTAGCCATTGCATCAACTCAGTGGAGACCAGGGTGCAAGAAGAAGCCAAAAACAAAAGATGGCTACCTGTGTTTAATCTTTCTAAGGTCAATGGTCAACATGGTGGCTCAGTTTCCAGCAGCCCCCTCCCAGGGAGACAAGGTGGAATCAGAACATTCTACTCTCTTCCATGGAGTTGGCTACAAGTAGCACCTACTGGCCTGGAACTTGGTTCTCACTATTCCCCTTACAAAAAGAACTGATTTTCCAAGACCTTACATATAAGTAAGTAGTCCCAGAATTTGACATATAAGTAGTCCCAGAATTTGAAACAGAATTATGATAGCCTGACTGTCTAAAGACCTTTCCAAAGCCAAAAAGCAAATTCTAAGATGGAAAAATAGTGGTGGTGGCCACCACTCGGTATCATTTCAGCATTAGCAATGCTTGTGAGAGAGTGTGCTCTTTCTCTCCCTCTCTCCCTGTCAATCTGTCTGTCTCTCTCTCTCTCTCTATCTCACATGTGTAATAACAGGGAGTAGAGAAGGTCTCCAACTCAAGATTGAATTATGTGCTGAGCACTGTGCCGCATGCCATACAACTCCATAATATGCCACGAGTAGACATTATTGTCATTACAGTCATCTTATAAATGGGGAACTGATCTAAAAGAGAATAGAAACAGGAAAAGAAATTTAAATTCAGGCCATGTGATCCTGGATATTTTAAACATCTATGCAAATGTATAGGTGTTGAAACTGGTGTTATTATTTGGTTCTCATTATTGACTCTACTAAGTATGGGTCATTGACTAACCTGGAAACGCCTCTGTGTGGAGAGACATATCAAGATGATGACAATTTCATTTTGGTCCCCAGACAGAGGTTATAAAAAAGTTCCATTACGTGACTTTCCTCAGTGTATTTTGTGATTTGGGACACACATTTGGGAAATGCGGACTTAAACCAAGCAAAACATGTTTTGTTAGTTTGCTTTCGTTTGCTTGTGGGAATGCTCATAAACCTAAATATTCTAAAGACTTTGCAAATCTGAAAGAGTAGATTTAGTACATAATATTTCCTAAATTTATTTGTTCATGGAGCATTTCCTCTACACATTCTTAAAAATATCTCTTAACATCTTCCTGAATTAATATTCCATGTTCATTTCTTTCAGTAGTTAGAAACTTAAGAAAATGAGGAGGCATCAAAATGGCTCTCATCATTTTATATGATTCTAAAGATTAATGCACAAAACACAAAAATTGGATAAGAGAAAAGAAGTATAAAAAGGTTTGAAACAGAAAGTACTACAAGTGAGAAGAGATTGGAGAATTTTGTCAGATATTTCATTCACCTTCATCTCTTAGGCATAGAAGAGGCAGACACAGGTAAGGTGAGAAGGGCATCAGACAAACAGGCAGAACATACCAATGCCTGCAGGTATTCAGCTGGTATTTGATAAAATGCATGGAAACTTTTCCAAGGTGTGAGAGCACACTGCAGTTAAACAATAAAAGTAATTTTACTCAACTGAAGAACTTAATATTATGGCAGCATCTGTCATATTGGTTTTGTTGCAAGCTCAGAGGAGAGCAAGAATACCTTTGCTGTGAGTTCAGTTGTGTTATTTAAAAAGTATATAGAAAATCAAACTCCCAGCACCTGTGAATAGTATCTATAGGTAAGGAGGATCTTTGTAGGTGTGATCAAGTTAAGATGAGTTATATTGGACTAGGCTAGGCCAGACTGAATGTTCTGGGTGTCTTTACTGGAAGAGAGAAATATGGACAGAGACACGCCAGGAGAAAGCCAAGTGATGAGGGAGACAGAGACTGAAGTTATGGGCATGCAAACCAATGAGTCCATGGACTGCGGCAACCAGAAGAAGCTAAGAAGTAGCACAAAATGATCCTTGCCCAGAGCTCTGAGAGACAGTCTGATTCTGCCCACTCCTTAATGTTGTACTTCTGGATGCATGAGATTAAAATATCTGATATTTTAAGTTACCAAGTTAATGGCACTCTGAGAAATGGAGAAATGGTAGCAAACTGAAACAACCTTGATTGTAAGTACAGGCATGAGCTGTCACAATTCTCCAGCAGTACCACAAATATGGACTAGATCTTTGCCTGCTGTGGCCAGAAGATGGCCATGGCCAAACAATCAGTGTATTCTTTGCACAAGTAGTGAAACAAGCTGAAAAGGAAACAAGTAGCACAACCGCTATGAGGACCACTTCTCCCCTCCAAGGCATTGCCAAAGCCTCTCTTACTTGAAAGCTTGCTTTGAACACATGAAAAAGATGACGATCAGTGGGAAAGGATATCAAGTACAATCTCACGGTCATAACATTTTGAATCAACAGTGAACAAGAGAAGTCAATCAAGACTTAAGTGCTGAGAAGTGTGGCTCTGAAAAAATGGAAAATGGACATTCATGGGGTCACCAAGGATATAATGACACATGGGGTTGGGCCAGCAAGGTGATGGACCCACTAAAGAGTATCTATGGGAGTCTGGACAGCACCATTTTCACTTTTTATTAATCTAATGACTGTTAGAAGGATTTCCTGCGAAACAAACTCTGGGAATGAAATTGGTATAAATGAGAGGTACTGGGGAATACTCTAGGGGCCGAAGCCTGTAAGGGCAAGAGATGCAGAGTTGGGGAAAGGAAGAAATTGACCTGTGATAATTTGGGATTTTTCCTGTTTGTTTTTTAAAGATTTATTTATGCATACAAGAGCTGGAGTGCAGGCCAGAGGCAAAGGGGGTGAAAGGATTCGCCAGAGACAGAGTGGGGAACAGAACAGACATTGAAATACACTGCTGAGAGGAGCAGCGGCAAGACAGGAGAAGTCTGCAGTGCCATGTGGGTTAGCTCCCTGGGAGGGGATCAAACTCATGCTATAGTGGCTGCAGATAGCTTTGAAGTGCTGAGACTTAACCCCTTGTGTGACGAGAGAGGCTCCTGCTATGTGTTTGATCTTGCGTGGCCATCAGCATTATCATCCCTGTTTCTACTTGTGCCTCGGTTAGCCAGAACTTTAGATGCAGACAGGGATATAACCTTGGGAAGGAGGTTCATTTTTGACTGAGGGTAATTATCAAAGAGGATTCCCACTGAGAGTCAGTAGCTGCTACCACACCTGATATCTAGTCCATCAGGCACCTGGCGAACACCCTTTACAACTGTCCTCTTCTCTTGCTGCAAGGAATGGGGCTTCTAACAAGAATAACAAGCAATGAATTAAAACAATATAATTATAAAGGAAAAATCAACCTCTGAAAATGATACTAATAGAAGTATGTAGCTACCAAGGCAAATGAAAAACACGATACTGATCTTCTTGGTAGTCCTAATGAAAAAGAAAGCAGTATATATCCTATATTTAACCTTATCAGAGGCTAAAAGAGGAAGCAAACTAAATTCCTTACAGAAAAAAGAAATGAAGACAAGGCACATAAACTTTACAAGATAGAAGAGAAAGACGTAAAGGAATATTGTCCTCGGTAGCGTTGCTTCACAGCACATACAAGGGTACATTTGATGTGGTTGCCCCACAACAATATAAGGTAACTCAAGGTAGAAATGAGTTAGTAGTCCTTCTTCTAAGGGATCAGATTAATTTGATCCTAGTGCCAATGTGAACTTTAACAGCTGGATATTGAATTATAAAGGAGTTCATTCAGTTCATTCTTTAGAACCTTCCTTTTTTAACCATTTTTTCTTTAGACAAAAACATCCACTGGAAAGGAATACTTATCCTTTCAAACTCTGTATCCGCAGAACCTAGAACATGACCTGGTTCACAGTAGAAACTCAAATATTTGCTGAATGAATGAATGAATGAGTGATAGGTCATCTCTCAAACTGGTGATCAGAAAGTCCAAGTGTGTGTGTGTGTACCTGTTTTTATGAGCAAATATGAAGTTTTCAGGATGATTTCAATGCATGTTGACATCAGAATAAGGAGGAATAATATTTGATGGAGCAAAATTATGGAAGGCCTTGAAAAGCAGTCAAAGAGATTTAGACTTCAAGGTACAAGAAACAAGGAGGCAGTGACATTTCCAAGCATGAGATAAAACTATTGTCTAAAATAAATGATCTTGACAGAGAAAAAGAAAAAAACAAAATTTTCCATCAAACAACATACTTCCAAAAAGGATGATTTAATTTAACTTAGCATTTTATTTTTAAAGTAAATTTAGTCAAAACAGTTGCTCTGGTAGACAAAATTAATTTTAGGGACTTTTTTCCTAATTACAAAAAATTTAATTTGCAAGTGAAAATAGGGGGAAAATATATCAAATCACCCCCAGAGGAACTGATTGCTCACATCCTCTTCCTTTATCCTTTGTCATTTACAGTCAAGTTTAAACTGTAGAGATAATTCTGATACCTCAATTTTCATTTAAATTATGTATATTTCCAAAACACTGATTCAAGAGTATATTTTCATTCCTGTGTTCAAAGAAGCACTATTTTAAGAATCATGTTAAGGAAGCAACCTAAACACCCAACAACAGATGGATAGAAATGATGTGGTACATAAACTCAATGGAATACTACTCAGCTATAAAAAGAAAAAAAAAGATGAAATCTGGCTAAAAGCAACAACACACATGGAACTGCAGGGAATGATGCTAAGCAAAATAAGTCAGAAGGAGAAAGACAAATACCAGATGATTTTACCCACATGTGGAATATAAAGAAAAAAAAGGAATAAATAAAATTAAACCTAAACAAACCCTAGAAATTTGACTGCAGAATTAAGGCTACAGTGGGGGAAGTGGAACTTGCGGAGCAAGGTGGAAGGAGGCTCATTGGATTATGGTGGAGGTTTATGGGGGATTTGGTGGTATGTGCAGTGTGATAACGTACATCTGAAGAAATATAAATCTGGGCCCCTAGATCATTTGCAGTATTGTAAACCAGCATTAATTCGACAACAAAAAAATTATATGTTCTTTACATATCATTAAAAAGTCTTTGGAAACAAATTTTAATGGGCCTCCCTGGAGGCACAAGGGGTTCAGGGACACGCTGTGGGGCTTCCGCACCCACTGCAGCATGAGTTTGATGCCCCAGCCAGGGAGGGGACCCACATGGCGCAGCAGACCTCTCCTCTCTTGCCCGCTGCTCCCCTCAGCAGTGTATTTCAGTAGATCTGCCTGTTCTGCTCCCCACTCTGTCTCTGGTGAATCTTCTCAACCTTTGCACCTCTGGCTTGTACCCCAGCTCTTGTATGATAAATAAAATCTTTTAAAAAAGAAAACATAATTTTAATGACTTTAACATTTCAACAAATCTATAATATTCACTTAAATGAATCTCCCATAATGTACTTTATTATTTCTCTACTGTTGGATATTTCTTTTTCATACTTTGATTTTTGCATTTTAATAATGAATGTTTCAATAAGTATCTCATTCATGAATTTTTGTGGCCAGCGGTTCCTGACCTTAAATACTGCAGTACTAGAACATTAAAATTCCATGATATGTGAGTTTTATTAATAAAAATGAATGTACCAGTAACTTACAAGTTTAATGGAAAAGTATCACATATAATCAGAGAAAATTAAAGTATACTCAAGTCTCCTCTACCTTGTTTCAGAGAACAGATCCCATAGTTTGTTAATCACCTTTCACTAGAAAGATGTAAACTGGTTAAAATGATGCCTTGGGCAGTGGTTCACTGGTGGCAAATATGTGCCCCAGGAGCATGCTTATTGATTTGCCAGCTACTCCTCCCAGCCACAGACAGTGGTCACACTTGCAGAAGAGCACTCACGGGAGCGGATCGCAGCAACCAGTAGGACTGGAGCAGGTTTTTCTCCCATCTGAAAATATCATAGGAACAAATTTGCAAACTAAGAATGATCTGGAAAGTCATTCACATACCAGGGAGAACAGCTTGTCCTTAGTCTATTCATTTACCTCCTCTTTTCCCTAATTCCCGAAGAGGACACTATTTCAGGCCACGTGGGCTGTGTGGATGACATTCACAAAAGAAAAGAACTGGAAGGATGCAAGCCTTAATAGGAAGGCACAGGAGCAGAAGACAGAAAGGACATTCTCAGAGTGATGTCTTAGACAGAGTATGATCTCCCCAGGTATCTGACTGTAAGTCGAGATTAAAATGTAACAACAGTCGGGCTCCTAAGTGGGGCACAGAAAGCCATGCCTTCAAAAATGCAAACAGTGGGGCTTCCCTGCTGGCGCAAGGGGTGAAGCACCACCTATGAAGCATCCGCAGCCACTGCAGCATGAGTTCGATCCCTGGCCCGGGAATGACCCACAAGGCACAGCAGACCTCTCCTCTCTCACCCGCTGCTCCCCTCAGCAGGGTATTTCAGTACATCGGCCTGTTCTGCTCCCCACTCTGTTTCTGGGGAATCCTCTCACCCTCCATACATCTGATCTGTACCCCTGTTCTTATATGCATACATAAATAAATCTTTTATAAAAATGCAAACAGTAAAATTAATCTCATCCTGGCTAGATTACATATTTCAGTATTTTAAAAAAGATGAACTGGCAAAAGTGCTAGAATCCCAACGGTGCTTCTGAATGGTGGCATTTTTAAGCCACTGGCTCACAGCCATTATTGTCACTCTTGTTACTTTCGTGAATTGCTGACTTGAGCAGGAATTCTGAAGCTAAACAATTGCTACCATGATGCTACGTAATGTAATTGAAAAATTCATCTTTTCTTTCAAATAGAGGATGTGGAGAAAAGGGCATCGTCATACACTGTTGGTGGGAATGTGAACTGGTACAGTCACTATGGAAACCACATGGAGGTTCCCCCTAAAGAAAAAGATTTAAAAACTAAATTTTTAAAAATTAAAAATAGATACTGAAATGAATGTTTTCCTATTTTACAGTTAACATATTTTAAATACAAAACCTGTTTTCCCCACTTAAGTACACAGGTGTTAAAAGAATATGAGTTTAATTAATCATTAGCCAGTATAGTTCTGTCTGTCCAGATGTTTTCAGTGAAATTTGCTCATAAAGACTATACCATCAAAAGTCCTCTCTTTCACCAAACTCCATTCAGCTTCTTCTGAACCTCTTTGCAAGGAGGCCTGACTTTTGAACTTCCTTCAGCTCTGCTTTGTACAATTTTAGCCAGAATCCTGTTATGTCAGTTCAGCAGAACTCCCAGCCCCATCCTCAACATCTTCATCCTCCCTCACTAACCAGGCTCCTCTTCCTCCACCATCTTCCAGGTGGTATCTGATAACCATGCTCTTGCTCAGAAAAATTCATTAGGATGGATTAGCCAAGCTCCCCCTCTACTTGTGATGTTACCTGTTATTTTTTCATCAACCTCACCCACCCTGTTCCTTGGCTATAAAGTATCACTATTCCTTGCCTTATTCGGTGTTGAGTATCATTAGGGATTTTTTCTTTAGCAACATTAACTAACTAATCTGTATTAATGTTAGTGTCATTAATATTAATTTTTCATTAAATTTCATTTTTAATAATTTATTTTTAACTTAGATGTAATGGACTTAAAATATTACATTAGTTTCAGATGTATAATGTATTGATCTGGTGTCTGTATATCTTACCAAATGATCACAGTAAGTCTAGTTAACAGCCATGACATATATGATTATCAGTGTTTTTCCTTGTGATGAAAATGTTTCAGATCTACTTTTTTAAGAAACTATCACACATACAATGCAGTATTTTTTAACAATAGTCCGTATGCTTTACATCCCATCCCCAAGACTGACTTATTTCATAACAGTTTGTATTTATACATATATATGTTTTCACATTTGGTTTTGGAAGATTAAAAAAAAACAGCAGAACCATGAGTGAGTATGATGAATGAGAGAGGAAAATGGTGGTTAAAATGATACTTCCATATTAAGTTTTCAAACTTATACCAGAAAGTACAAGCAATAAGTCATCCACTAGTTTCCACTAATACAGAATCATCCACTAATACTTGGGGATCTATGAAAATTAAAAATTAGAATAGTTTATATATATATATATATTGGCAATATTAGTGTCAACTAATGAAAATTTCTCATCAACATATTTGTAATCAACTTTTTTTTAATTTAGATAGATGTAACATTACATCAGTTTTAGGTACACAATTATAGTAATGGAAAATTCTTTGCCTTATCACAAGATGGGGACCTGATGTAGATCCATGTCCCCAAACACAGAACATATGTTTGTGTTTGTGCACATAAGAAGATGCACCAGGTGAGCTAGAACTTCTGAATGAAAATAGCGAGTTCCATCACCCACAAAATACTACTTCTCTGTCACTGTGTGAACTGTACAGATACGGAGGTTGGAGAGGTAGCCAAAATCTTGCCCTCAAGAATTTACAGTCTAGAGGGGGAGGCAAAAAAATATGTGTAATTATAACAGAATTATCTTTAGAAAGCATTTCCAGGTCATAACTAGATTCTCTAGGCCTTTAAGAGTGCACCATTATCAATAAGCCTTTTTCCTATTAAATGCTGCTGCCTATACTAATTCTGTTACGGTCTCATCCAAACAGGTCAAATGTCAACAGAAAAATCCAAAACAAATTGAGAAATGTCACACATAATACACATAGGAAAGAAAAGTAGAAGTTTTACACATTCCCATCACCTTGTTTTCTTGTGTAGTCAGGTTTCATAAACAGAAGTACTATTATTGCACTACACCAGCTAAGAAGGGAATAACAAATACTAGAAATGACAGGAATTCAAGCATTAGAATCACATGGATGTTCTAGGACTTACTTGAAATAAATAAGTGAAGTTAGCAACAGAACAAGCACAAGAAGTGTGTCTTTATAGAAAGAATTTCTGGGGAAAATACACAAAAACAGCTTAATATAGTGTAGGGTTAGAGAAATCAGGTCTTTCCACCCTCCCACCACTGTGATGATGGACACCTGAGGTGCTGCGAGCATTCCAGGGTGGGCATGCGCAAGTGGGTGCACCTGAGTTGGACACGGGCTTAAATGGACAGCGTCATGAGGACACCAGGACCAACAGGACCGACAGTACTGACGAGCAGCAGCAGCAGCAGCAGCAAAAAGAGAGAAGAAGCAGCCGAGAGGGTGAGATGCGCCGGGGCTGGGAGGCCTGCCAGCCCCCCGGCACCCTGCCTGCCATGCACCTGGCCACCTCTACTAATAAAAGCATGAAAAGCCACCGAGGACTCCAAGACTCTCCTTTCTTGACCCATCTGCCCAGAACCATCCCGAACCTTGTTCCTGTGCCACCTTTCCTGCTGCTACACATATTTAAGAAGCAAGTTTTTTTTGTTGTTATTGTTGTTTTTCAAATAAAACAGAATTTGGCCAGGGGATGAGGAGACTGTCATTACAGAAGGCCATGCCAAAACTTCCATGATGCTATGATAGTGCAAATTTCAAAGAAGAGACATGCTAAGTTTTCCTGTACTGTTTGGTAAAAACAAAATCTTAAAAATTCAGTGTTACTAGAGGGTCAAGAGTGACACTTTAGGAAAGTCAAAATCACACCAAAAATACTATTAAGTAAAGATGACTTAGACCTTAGGAGATAGCCTCATTGTAACCTTCTGCTATTTTAAGGCAGCAAATTGAAGCACAAATTCTTTCACAAAACTTGGAACAAATTCCTGAGCCTGGGAGATTTTCCCTTCAAACATGAAGAAATATGTGTTAGCTATTTTTGAGTAAAAAGAATGTTAAGAATGTATATTTTTGAGGGTTGGAGACTTTTGTCCTTGAGTAGCTCAAAATTTCTTTGTTCTTCTGAATCAAATGTAGCAAGTAGTTAGTGCATAATGAGACCCAGTTGTAGCATCAAACTCTATTTAGTTAAAGTGCATTTAAAAATACATAGGGAAATGGATAATCTGAATTTTCTTTTTAATGATGCTAACCTCGTGACTGTTGAAGAATACATGAGAAGCTCAAAAAATAAGTTTTGCTGACTTTCAAAAAGCCCTTGGGGATTAATTTTCTCTCCAAGTTTGGTTCAACAATGTATCTGAAGCAAACGGGAGTTCTGAATCAAAGATCAGTAGCACGAAGCACCAAGGAACTCTGGGCGAACCCAGCGAGATGATTGCTTCAACATGCACTCATCTGTTAGCTGACTGAACTGCTGAGGGGAAAGCTGTATGCTACTAGAATCCTCTTCTAGAGACAGAGGTTTCACTTCTAAATCCACAAAGCAGGCAGATGAGAGCAGAAATTGACGAGTTATCTCAAAACAGAAGCAAGCAAGACCCAAAGGCTCAGATTATTCTAGGCCTGTCAGAAAGCTTCTCAGAGGAGCAGGTATGAGGGAGAGCAGGAAGGATAAGGAGGAAGATACACTTAGCACCAATGTAGTGATGATCACTGCAGATTTGGGGTCTCGCAGGGTTGTGCCAGCTTCTTTTTCACTTACCACTTAAATTTCAGTTTTTTTATCCCTTCCCGGAAGACCAAGGCCTGTCACCTACTTTCCAAGAGCCGACTCAGCAACCCAGGCACCTACCATCTTGTTTGCTGCACCATTTTCTCTAGGAGGTTGCCAGGCATCTCTGCATAAAGTCAGCAGGCAGAAAAGCAACACAGAGAATGGCATGTGTGTATTTTACATATCAAACCACGAACTTCACTTGTGTTACCATTAGCTAGAACTCAGTCACGTGACCTCATCTAATTGCTGTGACCCTGGGCATTGTGATCGAAGGGGGTGACCAGAACAGTGAACACCGGTCCGTGCTATGGTAAGAGAAGAGCACACATCTCAGAGGAAAACCCCCACATACTAATCCTAGGGCCACTGTCGACCAGACCAGTTGAGAAGCAAGTTCTTCCACCTCTCTGAGCACAAAGGGGCTCAATTACTCTCCCAATTCTCCTTACCCTCTGGTCAAATTTATCAGCATTTTCCAAACAGAAGCAATAGCAAACCATGCTCACCATACTTAGATTTCGAAGTAACATGGTAGCACCAGGGGTACATTACCATGCACTGGTTGGGTTTATAAAAAGAAACAGCAGCTGATACAGATTTCTCATCTGTAGAAGAGAGTTTAAATTCCAGAAACTGGCGTCAATAATAGTGTGGGAAGGTCTGAAGGTACCAAAATCAGGGCATACTGATTAGCTCTCGGGTTCACCTGCTCAGTTGTCTGAGCATCACCAAGTTTCAACCAGTCAGACACTCCCAGCAACCAAAGTCAGGAGGTCTCTTGTCCTGAAGCCTCGAGGGAGGTGATTTTGAAAGTGTTTTTCAATGCCATGCTGGAGCTCACATCTGCACAGGTGAGTCGGTACCTGCCACTGACCTAGGAAGTATGATGCTCCTGTTCGCTCTCACCTTCCAGGCAATGCAATGGATGAGATGAGGAAAAACCAGGAACATGTAGTAACATACACTGGGAACCATAGGCTACTATATCCTAGCCCCTGAGATAGAAAAGAATACAAGAAGGATAGAAGCGATGGTGTTATGTTCGATGACACAACACAGCACCTGAGAGATCGCAAGGCAAGAGACTATCTATTGGCTTATACCAGTCAGTGATGTCAAATAAAATAATAAAAGTAAGTAGAACATTGTAATTATGATTAGACGATCAGTGGTTTCTCTAAAAATTGTCGATTTCCCGCAGATGACAGATGTCTCTCTTTGCCGCATCCTCTGCATGGGTCTGTAATGTACACAAAATCAGTCCCATGAAAACAGATGCAAGAGGCCAGGTGCAAAATCATATTCAAGCCCAGAAACAGACAGAATGCATCATTCCCCACATTGGTTCTGACCACAGACAAACTACACTGTGCAGACATATCATTACACCCGTTAGCAGCAAACAGGCATTACCGCTTAACCAACAGAAACAAATCAGCAAAAATGCGAAGAAAATTTTGACTTTAATCCTTGCCTCCATACCAGTTTTCATCAAGGTTTAGCAAATCTCAGTGAAACACGTATTTCAGAACTGATGTAGGATGTTTTTCCTCTTAGTTGATTAAAAAAAAAAAAATGAGTAACTTGAGATGCAGAATTTAAGTGGATGTGAAAACAATTAAGCAAGTCTTGCATTGTTGCTCAGAAATATGTGCAAAGAGGTAGTACAGAAAAGAGGGAACTGCCACAGAGTAAGAATAGAACCACGAGTGAATAGTTTCATGTAAACCAAGAGCGCGAACAAGACAGCTATCGAGCAGGGGGATGCAACAGCATCTCACTGTGGCCCCGTTCAGAGCCCATTGACAGCCGGCCCAGAGTCGCCTCCATGGAATGTATGGACCGGAAGTGAGTGAGCCGTGACGATAGCCCGTTCTTGGAGAAGTCTGGCTGTGTCATGCACAAAGCAGAGATAAAATTCTCTCCATATTGTCTCTATCCCAGATCAGGCCCAGTCTATGCTAGTGACTCACTTTGTCTAAAAGCAAGGGAGGCCGCATGAAAAAGATAATCACCTATAGAGCCTGGAGTCAGGAACAGCATGGACATCTGGTTGACCTATGCGCCCATCCCTGGGAGCCCTTGCTAACAATGGCACTGATGCTCAGTTGTTTCCTCTTTCTTGAAACAAAGCAAGGAAATGGACAGGCTAATGTAGTTTTTGTTTCTTCATTCACATTCCAAAAGAGCAACATGTTCCTTATGCATTTCCCCTACCCAAAATGCTAAACCTTTTATAAATGTGTATTTAAAGTGCATTTAAAAGTCAACAAAAGAGATATTCACAAATAAATATAGAAATCAGCCAGTTCTGATTATGACCCAAATTAAGATTCATATAGCAGGTATTTCCTTTCTCCTGCCTGGGAATATTTCCTGGATGTGCATTTGTCATGGGACTCACTCCATATGTCTCCTTCTAAGTAAAAAAAACTGTGACAACCATTTCCATCATCCCACAAAACCATCAAGCTGGCGTCTCTGGTCAAAGACTACTCATTAGCGTGTTCTGGCTTCCATTGTCTCATTAATTCTAGAACATGTCTTACAGATATCAAAATGATTTTCCCTTATTTTTCTAATAAAATCTAGCATTTACCAAATGTCGATACTATGGAGGAAAGTGGTATCATTCGCCTCGTTCTCAACACAAATGCTTTCTATTAAACAACAAGATTGGAAACATGTTTTAAGCAATGGTCACAGAGGTTTTCTTTTCTGCTCCTAATATCAACACATTTCATCTTTCTGTTTGACACTGACAGATATAATCAAGAGAAGGAAGGTCTGGGATAGCATTTTTAGGAACGCACCTTTATTTCTTGCTGGACATTGTGTCACTGAGAATAAACTTTAATTTCTGGCTACTCAAGTAACATCACAGGATTCTATTTGTCTACCCATCATTTAATTCTCAGCTTTGTCTCGCATTCTCTCTTTGGCTCTCTTTCTATTTTTATTTATTTATGTATTTATTTACTTACCATTGTGATCCATTTTCATTGTACTAATTTCATCCATTTTCAAGATTTCAAAGTGAGTCTATGATTATTTCTATCCAAGCAGTGGTTTATTCTCCTTCAAACTCTAGGCACATGTCGGGAGCCATAAGAATAAAAAGTCCAGTCTCACTTCTTGGTCAGCCGTATCTCTTGGATAAGCAAGGAAGCCAAAACAAGGAGCGCACCAGAATCATAGCCCTCCCACTCTTGAACCCCCAACCAGCAAAGAACAAGTACCCAACACCCAGCCAATCATCCAGAAATAACTCTTTGGGAAGACTTAAGTTGGTTATCCTACTTCTTCCAAACAAAAGCTCGAACCCACGACCCTGAGATTAAGAGACTCATGCCTGGCATTCAAGTCATTTATTGACATCTGATTTCAACAATTCCTTTTGCATTTACCTTACCTCCTCTGTAGATTACACATTCCTCTCCCACAATGGCAATATCCTGAGAGTAGAGGCTATTTTTACAAGGTATGGCAAAGAGGAAGCACATAGTAAGTTCCAAATAATTTATTGTTGATAAGCTAATATTCTTAAATTATTTTCATTTTGTAAGTATTCATTGCCACAGACATTACAGAGTAGCTCACTTGGTTAAACATTCACTTTTGCAGCTTCTATTCAAAAGGCTATCTATGGTTAACTATCCTAAAGGCTATCTATGGCTATCTCTGTGGGTACACCACAGAGAGGGTTTGGGAAGACTTAAGTTGGTTATCCTGCTTCTTCCAAACAAAAGCATGGTGAACCTCATCCTAAATTACCTTGAGAGTTCTAAAGCCACTTCTAAAATCATTCTAACTTGCCAAGTTGGCAAATTTTATTTCTAGAGTTCAGGATAGAATGAAGGACTTAAACATGAAAAATGAATTATGACACCAGTTTGGCTGGGAGAAATAATTTTGGGATATGCCAGAAGTCTTTTTAACCTGGATCATCTAACCTCACATGGGGACAAGCCTACCAGTGTGGCCTATTGCTGAACTTTGGAGAGTAGTTAATTTTTCAACTGGGCATCTAGAACCAACTGGACAAAGCTGGTTGGTATAAGTCTGGGTGTTACTCTCAGATTTGATTAAATAAAGCATTTGTTAATTAATGTGGGTTTTTTGGCAAATAATTATATTATGTGAGAAAGGGTCAACAAACGTCTTCTAAAATCATTCTCTTACTCATTCAACAAGTATCTCTTAAATATCTATTGATGAAATACAAGAATACTTGAGTCTCTGCTCTTAACCAGCGTGCAGTGGTGAGTGAGGGAGGTGGATTTATAACCCACCCCCCAGGTTAAAACCTATGATAATAGCTGTGATACCCATGACCACATCAAACCAGCACCCAACCCCTTTCAGACATTTGTTTCATGGAGCAAGTGAATGAATTCCTGAATCCTGGAATAAAGACTCCCAAGGCTTCTAGAGAACAGAACAGCTCATGGACTATGTGCCCTGAGGGTGGACTGTGGTGTGATGGACCTGGAAGAGGGTGAGGGAGATGGGGGATGACTGGAGTTGAGTGAGGAGGCAGAAGAGCAGACAAGAGACCTGTTTCTTAAAGGCTTCTGGCAGATCTCCCAAACTCAGCAGACCATCAGTGAAATCTTTGAGCAGGGCTGCGACAAGATCAGGTAGATATACCCAGAAACTTCTACGGCTCCCTACCTCCTCACTTCGCAGTTTCACAGGATTGTGCATTTATCAATTTAGATGGAATCTAGCAATTTCCATGTTTATCAATTATCCTTAGCAATAGAGATGGAAATTTCATTGTTGAAGAAATAGCATGCCTGCAGTCCATATAGTCAGCCTTTAATGATCATAGAGAAAACAAATGAAACATTTTTTCCTAAACCAGATTTTGAATTCACTTTTCCGATTTTTTTCATAGAACAGGCTAAGTCAGAATATCACAAAAGGAAGGTCAGTCTGTTCATCAGCTCAAGGTACCAAGAAGTCTAGTTGAGCTTTAATTCAATGGGTGTGCTCATGAAATAAAGTGAGAGAGAAAGACAGACAAAGGGACAAAAATGCATTCGTTTCCGTGGGCTGCACTAACAAACTGAGTGGCTCAGACAACAGATGTTTTGTGTCACAGTTCAGCAGCCTACAAGTCTAGGATCCAGATTCCCTCTCAAGACACTAAGGAAGAGTGTGTGCCAGGCCTCCCTTGCAGCTCTCCCTGGATTGTGACAGCACAATCCATCCCACACTTTTCCTTTTGTTTGTCTGTGTCCAGGGTTTGTTGTGTCATGAAGACACCGTCACATTGGATAATGGACCCACCCTACTTCAGTGTTTTCTTCCTAACTAATTACATTTGTAAAACTGTGTTTCCAAATAAGGTCATATTATGAAATAATAGGGGTTAGGACTTCAAAGGGGGTGAAGGGGAAGGGGAAACACACTTCACATCGTCACACTGAGGAACAGAATCACTGTATGAAAACCAGCAGGAATTTTGCAGGGAGATGCTTGGTAGTCTACAGCTCCCCCATTTCAGGCTTCCATAGCTTAGCACAAAGAAAGGTTGAGCAGGTTTCAAAGTGGGAGGCAATATTTGAACACAGGTTCTATGAGCACATTATCTCCTTTACTCACTCCCACCACAGCCTGCTGAGGGTACCAGGCCAGCCAAGTCAAGTAGGAAAACACTGGCCCAGAGTCTTGGCTAGAACAAGTTATGTGCTTATCATCTGGATAATTTGAAAGAGCTGGATTTGATGAACACCATGAGCATGAGCAAATGTGACTGCCCAGGTAAGCATCTGACCATTTTTTTTTTTTGGAGGTAAGACATCATTCAATTATTCCTCCTCCCTCAGTATGACTCCCCAGGCAGCCCAGAGCTGTGTACTTTCAGGTCTTTGGGGGAATGCACTTAGCAAGAGATTTCATGTTGTTTCAAACCAAAGGAGACAGAGTACAGCTTTCCCATCCTTCCTTGAATCAATGTGGCTATTTTCCAAAATTAATAAAAAGTTCTGTTTCTGCAAAGCTAACCTCAAACTCCAGTCTCTCCCCTGCGTTCCAAGGATTTGATGACAAACTTGGCATACTAAATTTTACTGATCCAAATCAATACTGAACAAAAGAAAGCCCAGTGCCCTATGGTAATACAAGAGAATGATTATTTTTGGACAGAAACCACTTAACACAAGCACAGCTGTGAAGGTCTCATTCTACTTCCAGAAGATTGTCTTTATATTCCAAATAGTATCCAAAAGTCACAGAAACCAAGTTCAGACAGCATTATTAATATGAAATAAAGTTATGTCACACTTGGTTTTCAAAGATAGTAAATCCACCAACACCAGTCAAATTAAATAAATATTTGAAATCTGAAGTTAATGTCTATGAAGGAGCCAGGAAAAATGAAAATTTCAAAATCTAGTTTAGGAAAAATATGATGCTTCATTAGTTTTCTCCATGGTCATTAAAGATGACTATATGGACTGCAGACGTGCTATTTCTTCAACAATGAAATTTCCATCTAAATTGCTAAGGATAAATACATAATCCTGTGAAAATGACTGCAAGTGGGGTGTGTGCACAGGGAGGTATGGCGCCATAATGAATTTTGGAAAACACCCAATCTTCTCTTGTCACATCCCTGCTTAAAGATTTTACTGATTCTCTGCTGAACTTGGGGGACCTTTCAGAAAGCCTTTAAGAAACAGGTCTCTTGTCTGCTCTTCTGCCTCCTCGCTCAACTCCAGTCATCCCCCATCTCCCTCACCCTCTTCCAGGTCCATCACACCACAGTCCGCCCTCAGGGCACATAGTCCATGAGCTGTTCTGTTCTCTAGAAGCCTTGGGAGTCTTTATTCCAGGATTCAGGAATTCATTCACTTGCTCCATGAAACAAATGTCTGAAAGGGGTTGGGTGCTGGTTTGATGTGGTCATGGGTATCATAGCAATTATTATAGGCTTTAACCTGGGTGGGGTGGGGGGAATTTACACATCCACCTCCCTCACTTCTGCATGCTCCTTAAGAGAGACTTGTTATTTCATGAACAGATGTTTAATAAATATTTTTTGAATAAATCATGGAAAGAGACTGCTTTAACCATATATTCTATATAATTAACTGAGTTTTCAAAAAATAACATAACCTAAATTTATAGAAAAATGAGGTTCAGAATAAGAGAGACAATAGCTATGTTCTGTTCTATACCCTTCTCAGTGATTCCATATGGATTCTGGAATTTTGCTCATTTTGAATGCCACATTGTTAGTAATTTATTTCCTTTTTCCAAGTTACCAAGTTCATTTTAGAATGCCCAGGAAAGTATATGTGAAAAAATATTTAAATTGCCAATCTTTGCTAGTATACAGAGGTAATATTTTTTTAATTATACATGCATCTGTTTTCCAATCTCTATCTCAGACTTTTTTAAATGAGTATAAACATTTCAAAGTGATAATAACTAGCTTGACTGTGTAAGTGTAATGTTACATGAAGGTGATGAATCTAGAAATAATTACTAATACAAAAAAAGGAATGACTGCTTTTTTCAAAATACAGTTATTATTTGTCAATACCTACAAAGCTACCAAGCAAAAAAAGAAATAAGCTCCAACCTACATGAGTTTTGAGAATAGACCCCATATCAAGGGGTATATGAGTTGTATATTGTATAAGAAATAACTTTATAAATACTAGTGTTTTGTGAGAACTGCAATAGCTTCCTCTTCAGGAAGTAAGTCTTGTGACCTGGAGGTAAATTAACTGAAATTAACTGCCAATTCACTGAGAATATTAGAGAAGAGACACACAGCTATCAAATGACTCGTGGAGATAAACAGTGAAGTTCTTCCACTATAATGATATAATGGTTCTATGACCACCTTTAATTCATTGTTGAGCATTTTTTAAAAAGATTTTATTTATTTATGCATACAAGAACTGGGGTATAGGCCAGACGCATGGGAGGTGAGAGGATTCACCAGAGACAGAGTGGGGAACAGAACAGGAAGATCAACTGAAACACACTGTTGAGGTGAGCAGCAGGCATAGCAGGAGAGGTCTGCTGCGCCATGTGGGTCACCTCCTCGACTGGCAGCAAGGATCGAACTTGTGCTGCAGTGGCTGTGGTCTGCTTCACAGTGATTTGCTTAACCCACTGTGCCACCAGGGAGAGCCTGAGAATAATTTTAAATGCATTGGTTTCTTTTACTCTGATTACAGGACAATCACTCATTTTGTAAAACTCAACAAATACATGTAATATTTCTACTGTGCAAAAAAAAAATATATATATGGTAACTTATTCAACAGAAGGCATGTGTCACAATCTTCATTGGAGCAATATCTAGAATAGCCTCAATCTGGAAATCAACCAAAGTTCCCTCAACAGTAAAATAAATAAAAACTATATATTTACTCAATGAAATAATGTATAGTGATGAGAATGAACAATTTGCCACTGTATGTAACAAAATGGACACTCACAGATATCAAATAATGTCAGACAAAAGACTAACAATAGTGAGGATAAGGGTCATCCTTGTAGTGAGTTTTAATTCAAAAGGGAACAGAGGCTCCTATTGACTTTCTTTTCCTTGATCAAAATGCACAGAATGTTTAATTTTTGAGAATATACTGGACTGGACATATGTATGTTTCTGTATCTATCTTGTAGTTCAGTACAAAAGTGTAAAAATGGCTACTATGGCCATGAACTGTCTATAATCAATGCTATCAAAAGTAAAATGGTCGAATTTATACTTTTGAAAGTGTAAATCTTGTACACTTTTAAGAATTCAGAGTCCTATGACCGTGCTTCACTAAGAGGTCTAAATAGTGTGAAGGGTTTAAATAATTCCCTGAAAGCTTGTGAACGAAAATATGTGCTTTGGAGACAAACACTCTTGCTGAACTCTGGTCAGACCTTGATGTATTTCCTCTAATTTGTGCTGCAATCCAAATGTGGTAACTACTAATTATAGATTTCGTTTAGGTTTGTTTGCACACTGCTTTAAAAATGTTGGTTTGTTTGTCATGGGAACTCTGGCAGAAGTTAAACCTCCTTGAATGATTTAAGCATTTTCAGTTACGGATAAACATACAGCCAAATTAGTGTACTTCCAAAAAAGCATTCCATTTATTTAGTAAAGTAGGTGTGTTGGCCTATCAGGTGACTGGCCACAGTCAAGGAGGTAATCTCTATGCAAATGAGACCCCCAGCTGTCTGGCTCTTTCTGTTTCTCAAAACCAACAAAATAGGTCATGACATTATTCCTAGAAAAAAAATTATACAGTAATACATGATTTATAAAACATGATATTTTTCAGTATCAGAAGCTTTGTTCCATGGCAAAGATCAACAAACCCTTTCCAAAGATATCCAGACAGCAAATATTTAGGCTTGGCAGACCATAATGTCACTGTCACAACTACTGCACTCTTCCTGGAGAGCAGATGCAGTAGGTAACATGTAAACAAAGGCACGCAGCTGTGTTCCAATAAAACTTTACAAAAATTTTGAGTGGGCTGGATTTGACCAATGGGTGATAGTGTTCACTCCAGTTCTAGGGCAACAAAAAAGTATTCTGATTTTTTAAATTTTTGTTTTCCCTTTTCCTATGTGCCTATAAAACCAGTAGAGTAGTCTGTTTAGTAACGTCTACTGTGGGATAACCAGAGTTTTGGATGTTCATAAACCTTTCTCAAGATTAAATTTGAATGAAAACAATCCCTTCATCTAGGCTCCACAGACTAACAGAAATGCAAGTTTCTTACAATTTTTACTAAAATTCCTCAAGTTTGTCCTTCAGAAATATTTTTCCAAGCTCTTAATCACTATTGAGCCCTCAACGTTCATCCTCATCTTTACACAAAGTCTTCTCAATGTTTAATGCTCCAGACTAGGACCTCTTTCCTCTACAAGATACACAAGTTTCCTCCTTTATGGCACTTATCACATTTGATAAGCTACTTAGCATAGTTGTTAACAGGCCAGGATTTTTTATCCATGGAATGAAAGTTCATCTCTATCTGTCAGCTCTGCAAACTCTGTCAAGTTAACCTCTCTCTGCCCGTGCTCTCACCTTTGAAACAGAAAATAATGATAGTAACATATTACACAGGCATTTTGTGAAGATTAAATACATGTAAGACACAACAGTGGGGCCTCCCTGGTGGTGCAGGGGATTGGGCATCACTCTATGAATCATCAGCAACCACTGCAACATGAGTTCCATCCCCAGCCGGGGAGGGGACCCACATGGTGAGGCAGACCTCTCCTACCTTGCCTGCTGCAGTGTGTTTCAGTCTGTCTGCCTGTTCTGCTCTCCACTCTGTGTCTGATGAATCCTCTCATCCCCCATCTCTGGCCTGTACTCCAGTACTTATGTGCATAAATAAATAAATATCTTTTGAAAAAAGACACAACAATGTCAGCACATAGTAAAAAGTATGTGTCATTACAATAATAAGTAAGTAACTGAAAAGTCATCAATTCAGTTCATCAAAAACTACTCACCAGGACATACATACCATATGTCCACCATTATAATACGTGGTCCATAAACACAGAGTTACCACAAACTTAGTGGCTTATGATAACACTGTGTATTAGCTCACACCTGTAGGTCACAGTCCATGGACATCTTTTTTCAGGACATCAGGGTGTTGGCAGAAGTAGGTGCTTTAGGAATGAATCCACGCTCAAGCTCATTCTGTCTCGCTCTTGTTGCTTGCAGGCCTCAGTTCCTTAGAATCTAAGACTGTGGTCTTTTCCTTGCTGTCAGAAAGCCAGTGCCTCACTCAACTCCTTACAGCCACCTTCACCTTCTCTCTTGTAGCCAGTTGCTTGCCAGCAATGATACATCAAAATCCGTTCAGGCTTTGAACTCGCTGATTTAATCTACCACCCACCAGAAAAAACTCTCTGCTATTAAAGGCTCATGGGAATACACTGACCCCTCTCCCCCAGAGAGCCCCCCTATCTTAAGGTCAACTATGCCTTACAGTATAAACCAGCTCACCACATCCAGACTCCAGAGAGTCCGGCAGGAAATCTTTAGCTGAGGTGGAGGGAAAGAAGAGGGAGTTCAGAAATTCTTCTCACCACAAAAATAGAATGAATATTCAATAAATATGATGAGCGCATCGTAACTTCACCTCATGTTCACCAGAGGAACATACTGCTCGAACTAAGTGTATTATGGTTGAATAAAGGATGTCTGCTTGGCAGAACTCTTTTTTCTAAAAATGGAATCTATAGAACAATATTTTATAATAAATCTGTTAAGACTCAAGGTGGGAATAAGTTTCTTAACTAATCACAATCAGTACCCACACAGTAAACAGTGAGTGTGAACTCCTTCCTTGGTCCATTCACTCCACAGTTATTTTAAAAGCACCATCACAGGCATTGCACTAAAGTTTCGGTGGAAAACAGGAATGAATGCAGAGTCCCTGCTTCTACAAAGCTGACATGTCGGGGGAACTCACAGGGGGCAATGATTGTGCAGGCTGGAGCTGGCTGGCCTGTCTTCAAGCACAGCCTTACCTCTCTTGAGCTCCACCATCTTGGTAAGTGACTGAATACTCTGATTCAGTTTTCTCATCTGTAAAAGGTGAACAATAACACGATGTACCCATAGTGTGTTGGGAGGACTAAACAAGTTAATTTAATTAGCTTTCTAATATCTGATATCCAAACCCATATAACTTTATCTAGCAATCTCAGCACAAGTGACACTGTAGGCCAGATAACCATAGTAGAGGGTGCCCAGAGCATCTCTGATCTCAGTTCGCTAGATTCCTGTAGCACAATTTTCTCCAGCCTTCGTCCCCAGTTGTCACAATCAAAAGTGTCTCCTAAGGGCAAAATCACAGTGGTGACTGAGAAGCACTGATCTAGCACATGACAAATGTCCAGCCTGTATCAGTTGTCACTATGCTTAATCACTATCTGGTATTGAAGGGTAGAGATATAACTCTTGTTCTGACTCATTGATTACAGAACTCTCTGTGTGAAAAGCATGCAGTGTGATGTTTTGCAAGTATGAAAAGTAAACATTAACTTTTCTCTCCCTCCCCAGTCCTTAAAATTGACTTAAGCCCCCAATGCGTTTCCTTTCAGAATATTTTATTGCTAATAACTTCATTTTCAACCTTGTTTTTATCTTTATATTTCTAGTCTATCATTCAACTTATTAAACCTCATTTTATAACTTTGCTGCAGGTCATTTACTTGTAGGAATGGTGTCTAGCAAGGAATAATCTAAGAAGTAGAATGAAACCATTCTTGAATATGAAGTTCTTTTACCTCCCAACATTCCTATAGGAACTATAAAGTGGCTTCAACTTTCTGTGGCTGTTTAAATTACTTTTTGTTGAGAATCTCCCTATGCTGCTTTTTTTTTTTTTTTGCTTTTTCTTAGCAGTTATAAACTTAGACAACAACATAAGTGTCTTTGATGATTTATCATTGGGTTGCAGAGACACCAGTGTCCTGGGTATTTGAGCCTTCTTAGACAGAACTGCAGATGTGTGAGACTGGGATGCTGAGCACAAAGTATAACCTGAAGGACACTTTTCTATTCTGAATCATCAATATGGATTTGTTGTCTTGTCACTAGCTTCATCCTCAAGTGCCAAAAATATACCTACTATTGAAGGTTTCAGATTAGTTGTGCCTATTTGGGATTACAGTGAAATATTGTGTCCTTAAACTATATCTTAGGAGCATCAATTGCTAACAAATATTAAACTCAAATAAAGCATAAAGGAGATTAAGAAATAGTGTACGGGAAATTTATATTCCCAGCAGGTAGCTGAAGTCAAAAGACCTGGTCTTCATTTGAAATGGCCAATGAAATGTGAGAATAAGTAAGGTGTCTCCATTCTCAAGCAGAAACTTTCTAATTTGCATGCAGTTCATATCACTGTCCTCTTCTGCCCAGTGACTGGGAACACTGCAGACAGAAACTGATCCATCAGTCTAAATCTTGAAGTACAGATGGTATAGAACAACCAACTTGAGACAGACTTAAGGCAGAAGGAGAAATAAATCTCCAGTGCTATGATTGTTACAACAGCATAACCTAGCATCTACTAGTGGATACATGTAATAATAGTGATTCCTTTGTTGAAGAGCTTTACACTCTCTCTACACATACACTAGGTGCAAGAGTAGACAGGTAGATGAAGACATAAGTAAAATACTCATTCTTTAAGAATTTACAGTAGAGTGGAATGCAAATACTTACTAATTGGAGAATGAGGTTACCTGAAAGTTGCCTTCCAACTGTATTTCCATCCCTCAATGCTAAAATTGGCTGGTTCCCTATAACAAGGCAGAGATGATGACGCATCATGCGAGGCTATAAGAAAATATCATGGAAGCTTGGGCAGCAACTTGAACCTAACTCCAACTCACCACTGGTTATCTTTCCTTCTGACAGTCACAACCCACCCCAGACACATGGATGCAAACAGATTTTGTGTTCAACGACAATGGAGAAGCCATTGAGAGCCTATCAGTAAACGTCCTCCTCTAAATATTCACGGGGAGAAAACAGAACCCGCTCTGCAGCGTACACTCTTCCAAGCCCTGAATGGAAGACATGCTTCCCTGCCATCTTCGCCGCCACCCAGATCAGCTCTCCAGGGTGTGCGCACTGCTGTGTATCACTGGTGAAGGAACCACCACAGGAATTTAAAAAACACTTTATTATTTGGCTGTAGCCTGCCGTTGGTTGTCCAAGAAGACTGATGTATGGAAATGAAGCAATGAAAGCAGCATGATTTGGGTCTTCTTCCCTAACAGGAGGAGGCAGCATTTTATGGGTCTCATAAAACAGTTTATGAGGCTTTGATGGGAAGTTGGCCCACGGTGACCTGATGAAAAACAGCTCTTCTCTGCACCCACAGAGGGTTGACGGCAGCAGTGTTCACTCATAGCCAAGGCAGAACAGGGCCAGGGGAGTCAAGGAAAGGGGTCATCGAAACCAACACGGAGGTAGAACTTAGCTCTGGATGTCAGAAGTTGGAAAGGCATCAGTGCCCAGTCAACCAAGACCCAGGGTGGGGGCTGAGGGTGGGGGGAGAGGGCATAGAGAAGACTTAATCCGCTGAGCACATTTAGTGATGTCTTTTCCTCCATGTTCACCAAGTGATCACTCTCTTCCTCTGCCTTACTCTGGCTTGATGACTAAGCGCATGAGCATGGGCTGGGAAGAGCCAGGTTCTGACTTCAAATCAGAGCCCACTGCAGTCATGATTTACTAGCTGTGTCACTTCCGGTAAACACTAAGCCTGTCTGATCCTGTGTTTCCTCCTCCACATTTAATAACAATAGATGAGGCTATTTTCACAATGTCCTTAAAGTGATGCCTTGTACACAAAGACCATTTAGAAATGAATGACCTTTCACTCAATGACCTAGGCTTGAAACTCAGTTCTAATATATATGAAAAACAGTCAAACTAACCCAAAATGGAGTCACATATGCTAAGACCCACCTCACCAAACAGAGACTTAATTACAGTTTCAGCTCTCCCAGCAATAGACTCTTAAACCAGTCAGGAATCGTGTGGTCACCACTAGTTAAGTAATCTGCCAGAAAGACTCTGCTATCCTTTAGAGGAACATAATTTTGCAATAACTCTGAACAACAGCCCATTCTATGGTTGTCTGTCTGTGTCCAGGGATCCATAAACACCCTAGGGGCCAGGACTAGGTCTTCATCATTAAGGTCATTCTCGAGCCTGGCAGATGTGTGCTCATAGCAAATGTTGAGTGTATGGGTGGGTGGTTGGATGGATGGATGGAAGGTCACAGGCTCACGTAACTAACAAGCTAAACTTTCTATTGCAGTATGCCTTTGATGACATGTAGGATAAAGCTTAAAAATCCATATTGACAGTTGTCATCAGCGACACGTATTTTCAGTTTAGAAAATATGTTTAATTTCTACCTCCAGCAAAATTATTAGGAAACAATTTTTAAAGAAAAAAGTAACCATTGCTAGCAGCACTGGGTTGAAACACTGGGATCCTGGGTATTGTGTATTTAGTCACACACCTGAGAGTCTCTGGTGCTCCTATTTCCTCCCCTGAAAAAGTTAAACGGAGAGCCTCCCAGGGTCTCTGGCTCTGGAAAAGTGTATGTCTGTCCATATATAGTTTGGATCCAACCTATTATATTTCTTCAAACAAGGAGAAATTAAGAAGGAAATTCCACTGCACACTCTTAACAGAGTCATTTGCCAAGGTGTCTGGAAACAAAGTAGAGTTCACACCTACCAGTGGGCTCTTTTAGAGGAAATTTTGAAAAAGGTATTTAGGAAAAAAGGAAGAAGCCATTAGCAGCTGCTAGGTCTAAAGTTTTAGAATTCTGAGACCTCAAATTATACTGATTAGTAAATATACATGAGGAGATTACAGACAGATGATTGATAGATAGATACATATTAAATACAAATGCACACATGTCCATGTGTATGTTTATAACCACATTATTCCATTATATGTATTATAGATACATTTATGTGTGTACACACATATTCATACATGTACACATGCTTCTGTATACATGTGTATAATATGAAATAGGCAAGCTTTAAAGGAGCAAAAACAATGAGAAGGAAGACAAAGAGATGTGATGGAAATAGAGCTAACTCCTTTTAGTTGACATAAAAGTTTTTCCCCTGATGTGCTGAAAAGACAAAGGAAGTGATCCTTTTGAAGATATTCATCATTACTCCGCTGGTGAAGCCATCGCTCTGTACTTGTCAGAAAGGAGTACAGAGCGGAGATGTGATGGATTAGCAATGTATGTGTTTTCGATCATGTCCATTATTTTATCAGATTCTTCTTGCCCCTCAATTTTGCCTAAATAAAATAGTAAGAGAGAAAAGAAAGAAACCTCCTTATTTTCCATTTTTCATAAAGGCGTGTGCTGAGAAAGTACACCAGTGTATGCTATTTGGGAGAGCCGTGGACTCATCTGCACTCACTCAGTTCTCACACTGATGTGATCAAAGCAGGAGGAATGATTTCAGCACAGGTATCTCATTTTTCAAAAGCAAAGAATTTGAAACAACTATGATTGGAAACAAGGATGGGCATTACAAGAGAAAATGATTTCAACTAATTTTTCCACTCCACTTAAAGCTTGATTTACTTGGATTTCGAGGCATAATTGAAGGGGAAGGGCCTGGGTTTGCTACTATTTGAATGTCCATCAACAGCAATTCCATCTGCTGATACAAATGTCACCCTAATGAGTCATCAAAACAACTCTGTAAGGCCAGTTCCTTTCCCCTCTTAGCAGATGGAGCAATGGAAGGCTGAATGTTCTATGAAATCAGCCTAAAGTCACCCAATTAATTGGTAGAAGCACAATGTAAGCAAGGTATGATTGCCCCCAAGATTTCATAATACTATTTGACTTATTTCATCTGCTACTGTACATTTCAGCTGTATGGTGCTTTGTTTTGATTATTGAATTATTTTTGACACTACAACAAGTAAGAGTTAACAAGGCATTTTAACTTTAATTTCATAGATGGGTAAACCGAGCCTGAGAAAGTTTATAAATTATCTGCCCAAAATCATTTGTTAAGTGTAGTGGCTAAGACAAATACTCAACTTTCTGATTTTCAAGCTCTTCCTTGAGTATTTTGCCAAACTCAGCATCAAGACAAAGGACTGCATGCATTTTTTAATGCATGATCCCATTTTCAATTAACAGATTATATCACACATGCACATTGTAATACAGTTACTTTAATTCATATTCTATATTGAAATGTGTAATATTCATTAACACAGATCCCCAGCCAAATTGTTCTACTGTAGGAAGGCTAAATAAAGAATAGCAGAAATCTGCCAGCCAAAGAAAATTGCATAAACACAAAAAACACTAATAGCTGTATTCTATAATAGTAATAGACACACCAGCTTGTCTTTGCTTGATTGGACTAAAACAGCATTTTAATGGAATAACCTTCATTTGACATTTAGCTAACTATTTCACAGAGAGATGTTTTATTATGAAATGAGAGCCAATCTTAGTCATGATTGCAGCACTAGTTATTATAAAAAGGTTTCTTATTTTATTCTCCCAATCAATACCCTCAAATCCTATTCTAGGATTTGTTTTCCTGCTTCTGATTTGAAGGAGGAGTGAAAGGAGACAAGAAAAAGACACTATCCTGAGAAATATTGCTTCACCATCTCCAAAGAGGCAAAGAGGAGCTACATTTCACATTTTTACTTACAGCCATTATTTGAAGATAACCTTTATTTTTCCCTCAAATAAAAGAAGAAATCGAAGTCAAATGTGTCCAGCAAGTTTCCGAAGGCTGCCTAGCTCGTGTGTAGCCAAAATTAAAGCTGACCCTAATCTAGTCATGTCCTGTCCAGTGTAACAGCTCTTTACCTGGTAACTTCATTTGGCTTATTTCAGGTCTAGAAAATGCCCAGATAAGCTTCATCAACATCAAGTAAGATCTCAGTTCCAGCTGGTTTCTTTAGGGCCTCCATCCAGTCATACTTCAAATCTTAAAATTCATTTATTCTTTTAATCATGACTCACTAGAGCTGAAATAACCTCAGAGAACATTCACTGAAGAAACATCATTTGTTCCATTATGGACAGGACATCTTACTGGGTTCTAGAAAACCAAAGATTAAGAAACCAAGGAACTTCTGACTCTAAATAACTGATTATAATGAACGGATTATAATGTTAACTAGGAGAGATGTGAATTGCAACAGAGCAAATATATCAGAACACGTCGCTATGTCGGGTTAGCAGTGGGGAGCTGGGCTTCACTAGCCCACAGAGCACCTCAGAGAGTCAGAAAAGGGGCCCCTGAATGGACCGGTATCAGCTGTCACTCATCTCTTAGGCCATGTGCCTTATGTGGTGACCTTGAAAGGGAGAACACAAAAGACGCAGGGAGAAGACAATGGACAAGACTGAAGACACAGTAAAGCTGTGTGGGGTCTGAATGCCCAATTTCCTCCCTTGTTTTGTGAAATCCTCGAGTCTTACAAAGAAACAAAACTAGCAGCAGAGAGAAGGCAGAAGATGACAGCCATGGCAGACAGGTCAAAGCTACGTTCCACAACTTCCTGATTTCATTTTCTCTCAAGTCAGCATGTCTATAGACAGGAGAGAAAGAGTTAAAATAGTCAATTAAGGACATTTTGTGCTCTTCTATTTTTTAAAGCTCCTTTATCATTTTAAGCAAAAATAGTTATAGATTAGCCTCTCATTCTCCTGCCCTTAACTCAAGAGCTCAATGCTGAGGGAGGAGTGGTGAGCTAACATCCCAAAGGGGCAGCTGCCTTGGAGCCATGTGTTGGGGCCTCCAGGGGTGCCCCTCCCCCTGCCTGGGCTAATCATGCCCATTACAGTGTCCAGAGAATGGCAGCAGCAGATGACAATTGATTCTGTTAGGTAGCTTGTCACATTTACTATTCATTAATATTGAATACTATTGGCGACCTAGAATGTACCAGGCAGTGTTCTAGATTCTGGAAAGACATATTTATAAGCAAAAGTGGCAAAAATTCTGCCTGATCCCTGTTCGTGTTTACTTGTAGGTACTGTTGACATCTCTGCCTTAATGAATAGCCCTGGGTCTCAAAGGCTCTGCTCCTGAGACCTCCTTATCCCAGCCCCCAGCCTGCATCTGTTGGGAAGGCACAAAACCCATCTAGTGATAGACACCTCTTTCCAGACTGTGAAAAGGCATCCTGTGCATCACGGGGAATATGCTGATGTTCTGCTAAACACAAGGATGGAATTCCCAGTGAATAACATTCCTCTGAAAGGGGGTGCAGGACTCAGTCTGTGACACCCACCTCATTGTCCCGTCTGACACCAGCCCAGAAGAGTCTTCTGTGCCCTCCATTTCTTTTTGTTTACGTCATGTTCCACTCATGTCATAATTTAATCTCATAACTTAGTCTTAGCAGTGAAAATTTGTAGCTATTCAAAGAGAAAGTACATCAAGAAGTATTACAAAACTATTGTCATTATTAGCCAATGATCCTGCTTCTCGTTCATTGGGACTGATCAAACACAAGAGCCTGGGCCTTCCTGGTGGCACAGTGGGTTAAGCAACGCACTATGAAGGAAATTGCAGCCACTGCAGCACAAGTGCGATCCCTGCCGCTGGCCATGGAGAGGACCCACATGGCGTGGCAGACCTCTCCTGCCTCGCCCGCTGCTCCCCTCAGCAGTGTGTTTCAAGTGGATCTGCCTGTTCTGCTCCCCACTCTGTGGTGAATCCTTTCACCCCCTGGACTCTGGCCTGTACCCCAGCTCTTGTGTGCATAAACAAATATATCTTAAAAAAACAAACAAACACAAGAGCCATGAATGAGGAGAAATTTAGAGCAAACGTACACAGACTCGCCTGGGGGAGGTAGCACAGTTGTCGCACCAAAGCTGAAGTCTAGGTCTCCTCCTGAGTAACTGGAGTGAAGGCAACATTATCCACCACACAGGGAAACTATTCAAGTTTGGCTCAGTTTTGCAAGCCTGCCTTGAGGTACTTGGGAATAATTTATGGAAGATCACCTTCTACGCTACAAGACCTGAAATGAGGGTCCAACTCTAAGTGTAAATCCTCAGGACAAAGGTAGCCCTGGAAACCATGCAGAGACCACTTCATCCAACCCTCCCTCCCCATTGCCAGCGACTCATTATATAGGCTTGAAATCTGCAGACGGAAAAGCATGCGAAGTCTACTCCTACTCTATTAACAGTAAGCAGAGCCCAGTGGCTATTTCGGGGCAGAGGTAACCTAATACACTCCCCACCCCTCTGAGAGGGCCATGATAAGACAATGGTTCTGATGGATAGAGAGGGAAATGGAAATAAAATCTATACATTTCTGCCACAATGTTCAGCTCAGAGAGACAGTACATACCTGAGAGAATTTGCAAGCTAACCTGTCCCTGGGTGAACGGCTCTATGTGCTTCCTGAAACACCTGCCACATTTACTTGTCATCAAAGTGAATTCATTAAAAGGCAGAACAGACCCCAGGGCAAGAGAGTCTTTGTGTCAATTAGGTGCGAGGGATGAAAAGTGCATTTGAGATGTCTCTATTGGAGAGTGTAGAAATGTTGGCTTCCTGCAAAATTGAATAACTTCCTAGAACAAAACTCTTTATAGCGTGTGGTGGTTTCTGTAGCATGACCAAAAATGACCACCCACGGGAAGAAAATCATGGCCTGGGGGAAACCCCTCCATTGCTTATCAAACATCTGAGCAAGCAGCCAGTTCTCCAAATAGTCTCCCCTGGCTCCTCCTTCAGATTGGCTGATTCATGAATGGGGGGCACAATACTCCCTCACAACTGAGAACATGGACCTCCATAGGGCCATCAACTGGGGTTCATTTTCTATTATCAGTTTAACACAATTACTTCTTTTTCACTTAATTATGTCAAGGTGTCTAATAAGAAAGTTGGTTCTATAATTTCAAGAGCTTGCTAATTAAGAATGGCAGAAATTTTCCCCAAGTCTCAGGAGTGGAGTAATGGGAAAGCTGTCCTCCCTCCCTCCCCCAACCATATGCTGCTAGTCCTTTATGCTCAGACTAGTATCTCAGTACCTCGCATTCTCAGTACATGGCCCATATAGCCAAGGTGATAAAACACAACTAACTGTGGAAAACAAGTTACACAACAACAGACCATCACGTATCAAATTATCTCCTGAGTTTTGAAACATAATCTAACATTCTGCAAGAGACCACAATTTTTTTTCTCTAGGGTGAAAAATATCAAATCAAGGAAAAATCATTCAAGTGCAATCCCAAATCTCTCTGCCTACATAAACCTTCAAGGGACTCTGTTTATTAATCATCCGTTTATGAATAAAGGACCTGATGCAAACCCCAGGGCCACTACTGGTCAGGTTATGTTCCAGATGTTCAACTGGACTGTGCAGAAAAATACTTTAAGAATTTCGAGCACTGTCTTCGACGAGCTTACTAACATCCAGCATGGAATGAGACACGCCAGTCAAAATAATTGCCATCACTACTAGATGATGATGTTGAAGATGACGGTGGTGGTGGAGGAATAAGTTCACACTGGACCTCCAAGGAAGAAGGCAGGTCAGAGAAAGCATTTCAGTGGACCAGGGCCCTGAGTGGACCTGGTAGGGAGTAGGCCACTTCCGGGCAGTCATGAGGAGCTAGTGGCTCGCAAGTGGGAGCTTCCAGACAAGGACTGCTTTCAAATGGGTCCTATGCCAATGCCATGTGTCTACAGCTCTGCTGTAGTTACATTCATCCTTCGCTCTCTTGCTGAACTCGTTGCAGAGCTGGCCTGTCTTCCCCGACCCTTTCTGCAATGTTCAACCCAAGAGTATTCTGACACCCTGTCTGCTCAGCCTCCCCCATCTTTAGCTCAGATGTCAACACCAGTTCCCCTCATGAAAGGACTGGAATAACTAACACCATCTTAAGTATTTCTTGGGTGTGAGTTAGAACCACAATCAAACCCCACCTCCCCTGGCCACCATGTATGCTAAACTTTCTGAGCATTGGTCTGTTCATCTTTACAGTAACGAGTGTAACTCACAGGGGCATTGAAGAGTCAGTGCCTCCATCTCTGAATAGAGACTGAGACCATTTCTGTTCACTGAAACATGCCAATGTAGATGTCTGACAAATCGGACATTATACATCTTTATGAATATTTAAAATACTCAATATTTTGTAATAATTAAATTACATGTTAGCACTCATGTAAGATATTTTATGTAAATAATGTCTGAATTTAAAATATTGCTTTTCCATCTTCTATTTTGTGAATCCACTTTATGCTAATTGTCCATATGCATATTCAAACCAGTGCTTTCATCATCAATAAGGCAAGTTTCAAATCATCTAACACCAATTAACAGAATGCACCATCCTCACTGACTTGAAATACAAAACATTTTATGCTACAACATCCTGTTATAATGTTCTGCCTGTAATTTTATTCCAGGATACAGGGTCCATTTGCCTTCCCTGAATGTGCTAATAAAAATTCTAATTGTTTAACCCAGCTGGGTAAAGATCAAGCAAAATAAAAAACACTAGAGAATGACAAGTTGAAATTTAGGAAATAGAGAAGGAGGGGAAAAGAAAGGAGGTAGAGAAGGTGAAGCAAAGGACAGAGGGAAGGGAAGGAGGGAGAAAAACAACTGAAATATAGCAACATCTAAAATGCTATTAAATATAATGACAAAAATCATGACAAATATAAAGTTAAACATGAAACAAGATAAATGATAATACATTTTATAATATAAAACTAATACTACTAAATTGAAATACTAAATTGTTCATCATAAAGAGAAATGGGGTGAAGGATTAAGAAATGACAAAATCGGGTCTCCCTGGTGGCGCAGTGGGTTAAGCAATGCACTATGAAGCCAAACACAGCCACTGCTTCACAAGTTCGATCCCTGCCACCAGCCAGGGAGGGGACCCACATGGCGCAGCAGACCTCTCCTGCCTTGTCTGCTGCTGCCCTCAGCAGTGTGTTCCAGTCGGTCTGCCTGTTCTGCTCCCCACTCTGTGGTGAATCCTCTCACCTCCCTGGACTCTGGCCTGTACCCCAGCTCTTGTGTGCATAAATAAATAAATCTTAGAAAAAAAGTGGCAAAGTCATGCTAAAGGGTTCACATTATTCAGTAGATAATCAGATTTGTTCTTTTCACTTTTAATCAAAAATGGCCATGCATAAATTCAAGAAAGCAAAACCCCTCTTTTACAACAAAGAGTGACCTCACTCTACCACACTCACTTTTCCAGAACATCGCTGACTTAATTGTTTGAGCTGAATATTCTTGTCTTCTCTTTGTATCATGAAGGATAATCTAGGAACTTCTCCATGGAAGATGAAAACTTAGTTCTAATTCCATGTCAGCCTCCACTGAGTACACACACACTCTCATAGTCACGCTCATACTCCCCGACATAGGTAACTATGTTCAGATTCTTGCTGTTCCCTGAGCCCGTGCACACTTGCAGTTGAGCACATGGATGAAAACCACAGTCACCTGTCCTCTACCTGGACTTTGAGGCACTGTCTAGCTCTCTTTCACATGCAGATTCTTCACATGCATAAATTTGTTTTTCTTCTGCTAATCTGCCATAGTTTGATTGTTCAGCCCGAGAACAATCCAGAAGAGTAGGGGGAAATTTCCTTCTGCCCCTACAATATGTTCTCAGATATATCCTCACTACACTAATTTATTTCAATTTCAAAAATACAGGAGAAAAATCCCTTTATGCAGACACTCAATATAAGGAGGAACAGAGGGGGAAAGTAGAGCAGATGTCTTCTAATCTTCAGTAAATTCAAGTTCAAAAATGTCAAACATTGTACTTTGTTCACTCACGTGTGGTGCCTGGGAGATGCAGGCGGGTAACAGGTACTCGATGAATCTGTAGAAGAAATGAAATGTCAGTGTTTTAAGGGTCAAATTTTTGATCCAAATATTCTCCAGCAAGTTTTGTTGTCCCAGTATGAGAAAAGCATTAGAATGAACCTCCTCTATGAAGGTAAAACTCTGCCTCCACCCTTCACAGAAAACATTTAAATTTTACGTGACAGTTGGCTGAGAAATGAAGTAGAAACACTAAGATATGGAGGCATCAGGGCATTAAAACAACTGACAGTGAAAAAGAAAATTAAATGTAAAGTAAATTTAAACCATTAATAAAGTTTACACACAAAGCAAATGGGAAATGTGTTTTCAAAGTATGACAAATTAAAATAGAAAATAATGTTTAGATACTGTAATATCGATAAGAATTATATAATATGAAATACACATTTATTCTAAATATGGGTTCTAAATCCCAGATTATATCGACAAAAGTTGAGATTTTGGTTGAAAGTAGCAGAATAAAAACACATTAAAGCTTCTCCCACCCTGCTCCCCGCCCAAGAGCCTGTGCATCTTTTTACCTAATGTTGGGAATTTCAAACTATGTCATGAGATTTAATTTTTAAAAAGCAAAGTGACTTTACAAAGTAGGGGGAACTGAGGCAAGGGAAAGGCAGTTTAAATTTGCATTTGGACACCCTGAATTCCAGCTGGGCACTGGTCTGTCCTGTCCAGATGTCTGTCCTTTTGCAGCTAGCTTGTCAAAACTGATTTAAGGAAACGCTTGACACTCCAGAAACCAAGAAGGTCTCCCCAGGAACCCTGAAATCTGTGTCCCTTTGCCAGTAGCCTGATCCCCCATCTGCCAGGCTTGAGGTCGGCCTCTGAGGCCTCCCCAGCACTCTGAGACCTCCCCAGCGCTGCAGGCAGCTGACCCACACCCATCTCCCCCAGCACCTGGGCTCACAACCGCAGCATTCCACAAGCCCGGGCCATCAACAGCTGCTTTATATTGTGCTTACAAAGTTCAAGTTGCTGCTAACGGACCTTCTGGCGCTACATCTCTGTTATGATATTTTGACTCACTTGGACCTGAGAATACCCACATGGAGAATTCTGGCCTGGCCCCCAGAGTGTCCAGTCAGCATTTACAGAGTCAGGGGGGGGAAAATCCCCTGCCCAGAGTTGTGTTTGGATTCTCCCACCAGGAGTCAGGAAAGGACACAGTACCTTCCAAGTCACCCCTCCTAGTTAGTAGCCCGGAATCTGATCACCTCCCCTTGGGTTGCAACGTCCTTGCATTTGCATCCCAGGGTGTACAGGTTCCAGGAATTCCTAACACTTCGCATCTCATAACAAAGCCACCCTGTGAGGGGCTAACTCAGCAGGACTGAGACATGTATCCAGGGCCACGTCCTGACTCCAGCTCAGAATTCTCACTCCCTGAATCACCTCTCAGACTGAAGCCAGCACTGAGGGGCTGCTGAAAAGCCACTGTATTTGCTTTCCCCTGTTTGCTTTTCACACCTTTCCTGCCTGGGGGGAGGTGCTCAGGCGCTCAGATTTTAAAGAGCCCTCAGCTGAGCAGCAGCCTCCACAGAGGAGCGAAAGTAAACAGGAAGGGGGAAGGCTCACAGAGTCTTTATAACTTGTATGTTAAATCCCATCTCAACAGGATGCTGAGAACAACTAATTGACGAAAACTCAGTGGCACCTGAACGGAGAAGCCGGGATGGCATTTCCCTTGAAGGAAGGATGTCTTTAGACGAGAGCTTGAAGCCAAAATTGAATGTTAAATGATAGAAAGAATAAGATGGCTGCTGAGAGATACAGCTAAAGAAAGCTTCCAGCCTATAGGGAGAAATCAAGTCAGGGGTTCAAAGAAAGTTTTCCTTTTGATTCAGATTGAGGGGTTAGCTTTTGTGAAAAGTCTTATATGTGTGTTTGTTTGTGCCCCAAGGTTTACAATATTTTTCTTATTATTTTCTTTAAAGAGACTAACTTCAATCTCAGAATACGGAAATGTGAATGGTAAAACATCACCTCCCTTCTTCCCTGTCGCTTACTCCAGGGGACATATTCCCATGTGGGAATACTTAACCCACCTCCCCCCTCAACAGTCTTTCTCACAGACATCAAAGGACACTGAATTAGGTCTAATAGTTTACAATTGGAATTTGTCTTTATGAAAACGTTGGGCTGTGTAATTTATGGAAATCAGGCATGCATGCATCTCCATTGTGCTAACAGGCCTTATGATACAGTAGGATTAGGGGGGAAACAGAGACCTCATGATATATGAAAATACTTTGTTTCTAAACACTGCCAGAGAGGTTGGAGAGAGATTTCAAACCCCTATTGTCCATCACAGTTGGGGAAGTTTCCAGAAGAACCTAGTTCTGCAGTTGCTGATGATGTTTTTCTAATGGAGGGAAGGTCAATCATTGGTGTATTTGTTTCATATTTTATCCCGAAGAGCACATGGTACTATCAGCTTGTTTAATGTTAAGAAGGATTTTTGTTTTTAGTATGTTACGTTACTTTGCAAATAGAAAAACAGTTATGGCTGCTTTGGATAACTCTGCCTTGCCATAATTGTTGGTATTTGTTTAAAACTACAAAGCAGCAACTTCTGTTAAATATCAGAAGGAGCAAATCAGAAAATTCCGGAGAAGTCTGGATGATTCCCTTTTTCTCTTTCACAAAGTGTTACTTGGTAGGAACTTTGCAAGTGGAAAACTTTTCTTTTGGTGGAAACACATTTGACCTGCTATGTGAAATGGGGGATTTGCATTTCTCTTTCTTGACTCTGAAATTTCTTGGAAGCTTGCCTCTGAAAGTTTTAGAAATACAGAAAGTCAGTGACAATAATAATCATGATATCTGGTCATAAAAACAGCTTCATTTGTATGCATACCTTTGCTTTTCAGAGATTAGTCACATACACTTAGTTGATCAAAGCACCTTCACTTGTCTGGAAACTCAGTTCAATTTACCTTTACAATATTTGGCTTCAGTCACTCCCAACTGCACAGGGTCAATGTGGGTTTTAAACAGCACTGGAGACCTGTCATGACCAGGGGATCTAGCAGGTGTTGCTTTGACTTTCTCGAACTGCCAAGAAATTCCAGAGATTTTCACACTCACACTTGCTTAGGGCTCTGTGGATCTGTGTTCAAAAGTCACACACTGATTAATAAGTGGTCCCATGTTTTTTTTTCAGCTAATGACACTGTAGACATTCAATGTCTGATTAAAAAGAAGAAAGAGGGATTAACTTTGATTATTTGGAAAGAACGTAGTTGCATATCAAATAACTTCTTCAATCTGGCTTTAAAAAAAGAAAAAACTGGCTACCAATCACTGCAAAACATGGTGCCCAGTGGAAAACTGGATCAGATGTGCCATATTTATAGCAGTACAAATAAACACATTTCAAATTCTGTTTGTTTGGAGGCTTTTTATATTGGAACAAGAGAAGTAGGACGTCCTTCGAAATGGGAATCCTGCCATCTAGTGGGGAATTTGGATATCACATCTCAGATCTTTTTTAGAGTTGTAGCACTTTGGAACTATGTCACAAGTGGGTAAAGTGAAGCAAGAGAGTTTAAGGCTATTTTATAAAGGGTCACAGTGAGAGAGAGGTAGTGTTTTAAATAACACTAAAACAATTGCTCTCAAATACAACTTCTATTACTCAACAGACATGAGATTAATTCTATTTCATTTTACCCAACACCATGCTTGCAATTTATATGACCATCAGCCCAGTGAATCTCTTTTTAGTTATTCACAATTGATCTATAAAACAAGTATATATTTTCTAGTTTATTCTTCTTTTGCTTGAAGGTCAAATTTCAATGACTCATGAAAAATACCTTGTTTGGGTGTTGTGTATGGTTTTGGCTTGTTTCCTCATTAAAAAGATAATCCAGATAGGTACTCTATTATAGCATAATTTATACTTCACTGAGTCTTTTTAAACTTTCCTTTTGAATTTCCTATGTAACAGCTGACTTAGTTTTAAAAAAATCATAGCATGATATGTGCTAACATTCGTTTGCATAAATCTGCTTTTTAAAGGAAAATTTTAACAAATTGGTGAAGAAACATTATTTTGCTATGGAGAAGCACACAAGTGGGAAAAATAATTACCCTTCCGTATTAAAATATTGTCTTCAAGTAGTAAGGGCTTCTTTATTCTTACTCACTTATGCAACAAATGCATTTTGGGTCCCTACCAGGTGTCAAACACCACAAACAAGTGGCACACTTCCTTTTTTCAAGAAAGGAACCCACATTTCCTGGGTACTTAGATACACAGACATAAATCATCGTATACATGTAAGCTGCTCTGGTAGATGTTCCATGGAGCATCAGGGGAAGCTGGCAAGCTCTGGTCTAGGTGAAGGTCAGCAAATGCTTCACGTAAGCAGCTTGGGGGCCTCCCTGGTGGCACAATGGGTTAAGTACCACACTATGAAGCAGACCACAGCCACTGCAGTACAGGCTCGATCCCTAGCCAGGAAGGGGACCCACATGGCGCAGCAGACCTCTCCTGGCTCACCCGCTGCTCCCCTCAGCAATGGATTTCAGTCATTCTGCCTATTCTGCTCCCCACTCTGTCTCTGGTGAATCCTCTCACCCCCCTCATACCTCTTGCCTGTACCCCAGCTCCTATATGCATAAATAAATAAATCTTAAAAAAAAAAAAAAAGAAAAGAAAAGAAGCTTGATCTGCACAGAAAGGATCGGTAGAAGCTTCCCGAGTTGGTGACTGGGTGGAGGGCACTTTGGGAAAGACGTAGCATAGATGAAGGTCAGAATGGCGAAATATCTCCTTAAGATCAGGAAGAGAAACACTCAGCATGATTAGTCTGCGTTCAGAGTGTAAGTTAATTAAGGAGACCGACCGTGAGATGGAGTTCTAAGGCAGAGGCAACCTACACAGGCCAAACCAAAGTCTGAACCTATAAATGCCTCACATTTATGAAATAACCATATTCAAGCCAACCAGCCACGAACTGCCACCTGGGTATCCAGCTAGAGCCAATCAATGATTTGCTTGTTTGGCTTCTACCTTTTTCGATAAAAGTCTCCTGGAAGTTCCTGTTAGTGGAAGTCTATTTGTCTACAACAAAGAGGTCAAAATCCCTAGCTGAACAACTCAAGCCTCATCTGGCATCATGTCATCTTCCAACCTATTCTTTTGACTCATCATTGACGCCAACCCTACCCTTCATTCAGCTTGATCCACAGTTATCTTCATGTACTTTCCCTACTAGATGCCTTCATGAAGCAGTGGGCCACCTCCCCACAATGCTCGCTAGTCGAACACACACGGCTAATGTCAAGAGGACAAGATGAATCTCTCTTATTCTGTGAAATCAAGACAGAATCCTCCAATCTGATGACCTCTGGAGATCTATAGCACTTATTCTTCTGCTTTGGGTTGTCTCAAATGCTCAGCAATTAGATGGATTCTGAGTATGTGTTTTGAGGTAGAACCGTACAAAGTTCTGGAATACTGAAAAAACTCTCCCCTTCTTTCAATGGAGGAGCAGACTGATATTTAACTAAAATGCTGCCTTAGGAGATAAAAAAGGAACATGTTTGTAGAAAATGAATGTTTGTACTATCCCAAACTGAGAGTGACCCATATTTCTTTCAATAAGTAAATGATTAATCAAACATTCATATAGAGAATACCATTCAGCAATAAGGAACAAACTTGATCAGCCACAGGTTACTAACAACTTCAAGAGCTCTCAAGGCAATAATGCTGCCTGAAGAAAGGCCTCAAAGTGTAAAATAATGTATGATACTATTTGTAGAGCATTCTAGAAATGGTAGGCCCATGGGGAGAACAGATTTGTGGTCACTAGGAATCGGAGTTGCCATAGAACAACCTGTTCTATTTGAAGTAGTGTTCAGAGGAATCCAGGAGGGATTCTGATATCAAACTAGAAGTTATAAGCATTCTTATATGTTTGACTATATGCTTATTTGATAATTTTCTTAGAGAATGTGGGCTGAATGGGTCATAGCTACATAGAAACCTCACCAAAATAAAGGCGATTATGAGCATGAGGAAAAATTAATAGTTTTACAAGAAACTGGCTCTAGTATGTATTTTTTGGCCTACCTAAGAATATTGCACAATCAGAAGGACGTAAACACTGAATACTGAAATAACCAATATTTGTTATAATTATATTGGGTGAACAAGAAATGTTGAAGAAGTGGTGAGGAGAGAGGGCTTTCGGAGAATGGAATCTTTGTCTTTCAGAGGAGAAAGATAACAAATGATGTCTAATCTTGAAAAGTCAGGAAATAGTATTATAAACACAGTTGGGTCTTTGTGTATTAGATACCATATCTAACAATGAAATTTTTGAAAGCTATTTCCTCTAAAAAGGATAAAGTCAGGTTCTTTTTTGGCTTCAGAACTGCACAGGACTATTATAATCATAAAACCATCAGAATTCATAAAGTTATGAACAGGCATGACTACATAAATATAAAAGTAATCATATAAGCTCATAACTTTGAAACTAGTAAAAGGCCATTTCACAACTCTAAACAAAAGAAATAAGCAGAGATGCAGACGAATATAAGTGCATTTAAAAAGATATCCCTTGGGGCCTCCCTGGTGGTGCAAGAGGTTAAACACCACCACACTACAAAGCATCTGCAGCCACTGCGGCACGACACCGATCCCCGGCCAGGGAACTGTCCCACATGGCGCAGCAGACCTCTCCTGCCTCGCCCGCTGCTCCCCTCAGCAGTGTATTTCAGTCATTCTGCCTGTTCTGCTCCCCGCTTTGTCCCTGGTGAATCCTCACCCCACACCTCTAGCCTGTACCCAGTTCTTGTATGCATAAATAAATCTTTAAAAAAAAATATCCTTCAAAGAGCCAACAATCATACAGACTGGAAATCACTTAAGTGTCAATAAGGAAGGATGAAATAAAGGGGAACATACCCATAATGCTTTGAAAAACAGGACGCTGGTAAGATGTTCTCACATCACATTAACGGTTTAGAAAATGCACACCTGTTGTTAACACTACAGAGTATGAAAAGAAAGGTACAAGACACATCTAGTGCAAACACCACAGTATATAACATGGACACACCTGTGTGTAACGCAGTTGTCTATGTATAAAAGAGAGTATGGGATATTTAAAGGAAATAACTGACATTTTAACAGACAGTTTGACCTGGTGCAGCTTCTGCTAGCAAGGGACAAGTTTCATCATCTGTGAACCTAACTCCTGTAGCCTGGCCAGCCCAGTAGATGTCCAGAGAATATAAATTAAACCTGATCCAGAAGCTCTCCATGTGCAAATTTGGTGACTGTCACATGTGAAAGGGTAAGTGCTCCCGGAATCCTGATGCTTTTTGTCAACGCACCTGTAGCACATCTAACACATTTTACACTGTCAAGCTGAAAGCGTTACCATCCTCTGTATTCAAAAAGTATTTTCCAAATTAGACTCTTCTGTGATGCAGCTCCGAGTAAATTTCTGCTCAGACTGCTAATAACCACCACAAGTTGTCTGGGCCGTGTGTTAATTTGCTGCTCATGTATAACATCAGTTGTGTCTGATACAGCAAGACAAGTTTGGAGACGAAAATCCTCCCAGAAAAATACAATCAGAAAGTGACAGCGCGTGTGACCTGCTCTAGAATGAAGCCATCAGCACAGGTGTGCCGAGAAGTAGGCCAGGGGGCCAGGGGAAATGGATTTGATTTGTTTTCAAAACTTAAACAAAGGGTGGACTTTGATTGACCTACATCAAATGTACATATTCCATTATTATAGAAGTTGGCAAAAAAATCAGATAGAAAAACTGCCCCCCAAACTAAGTTGATGTCAAGTCCCGTGACGTAACGCAGGTGTAGGGTAAATGGAAAAGTGATCGGGCTTTTCTGCATCCCACCATTGGTGTCGATGATGGACACCTGAGGTCCTGCACATGTGCCTAAGTGGGCATGTGCAAGTGAGCGCACCTGGACTGAGACAAGATGCATATAAGAGCAGCGTCACAAGAATACCAGCAGGAGAGAGACAGAGGCAGAGAGAAGCAGCAGTGAGGGTAGCATAGACGGGAGGCTAGAGAGCCCAGAGAGTGAAGATGTGCCGGCCCCCGGCCCCTGCCTGCCGTGCACCTGGTCGCCTCTGATATGATGATGCAATAAAAGCCTAAAAAAGCCACCGAGGGCTCCACGGCTCCTCCTTGACCTGTCCGCTCGGAACCATCGAGAACTTGCTCTGTGCCCTTCCTGGCACCACAGCAGGTCTTCAAGTGTTTTCTGGAGAGGAAGCCTGGACTTCCTGCCCGTTCACTCACACACACTCTTATCTAACTACAAACGTTTTTTATGTTCCATGTACTACTGCTTTAAAGTTTCTTCTTTCACATCAACTGGTGAATCTGAGTTTGTATAAAAGATACATTCTTATGGTCATTCGATTTTCTGTAAAGTGAAAGGAGCTTTCTCCCAGTTCTACTATCTTATCAGAAATAGGAATACATCTCACATTGGGGCAGAAAAATGCTCATCCTCAAATCTATATAAAATTAAAATCTTTAGCAAACATTTAATGAGCCTATTTGCACCATTTTGAGAGGTACTGTCACACTGTCATAATTATTAATATTAATACACTTGGCCAGTTCAGACTTCAGGTCTGCCACTTATTAAATTGTACAGAATGAGGCGAGTTAGATGATCTCCACATCGGACCTGAAGGTAAGGTGTTCCCAAAGTCATGCTTTCTGGCAGTGGTTGAGTCTAATACCAATGCAGTGGTATCATTCTTTTCCAATTCCCTGAGTCTGAGAAAGCAAAGCCGTGTTTATTTCAGGCAGCAGGACTGAATGGCTATGAAAGAAACAGACACATTGTAGAATTTCACTGCAGGAAGTAAACTCTTAGATAAAGTGTTTTTGACAATAATCCTGGATGTTATTAGATCGAGAACATTTTACATTTTAAATGTACTGATTGGACATTAACATCTTTTACAGATATCTTTTGCAAGAGAGAAAGTAAAGCAAGGGATGGGCAAATGAGTTCAGGACTGAGTGAGAGGGGGCTGTGAGCATGCCTTCCGGCCCCTGCTGGAAGTCCACCTGCTAAGAACTGTGTGCCAGTGAATGAGTGAGCAAACAGCTTAAGAGAGTGATGGGAGACAGGAGATTATTCTGCAAAAGGCAATCCAAGATCGAGGCACCTAACCATTGAAAGAACACTGAGTTATTAACTACAGGTACTGCCTGCATTTCATGTCGATTCTGATTGTGGGGAAGTCTTCCTCCAAAAAGAAATGTACTCAAGGTCCTATAAGATGAGTAGGATTTAAGACATCAGACCTGAGAAAGGGAGCAACATAAACAATGGCCTGCCCCTTGTGGCCTGAGTGGGAACTGCATCCTGGAGTAAATCCTGTTCATTTCATCTTCTGAATGAAAACTCCCCACATAGCCCACCAAGTCCACGTGTAAGTGGTGTACATTCCATTTAACCGAAACTCTGTGAGGTCGGTAACTGTTACCTCTAGTGGATTTAGACTGAACTAATAATCCTTGAGTAACTTACTCAAGGTCACAACATGGGAAATTTGGCAAAAACCAAGATTTGCCCGAGGATATGGTCTCTTGGAGAGTGTCTCAACATTTTTGAACCAGGCCACTCTGGCCAAATATTTTGCAGTAATGAAAAATTTTCATATTGGGATTTAAGTTTGTGGGTTTTTTCCCATGGAAAAAATACTGATTTGTCTTTATACCTTGTGATTCAAGGTATAAAGTTTTCAAAGATGGTGTTTTCAACATTACAGATGTGTAATAAAAAAATACTATAGAATAAGTCAGCGTTCTAAAGGGAAGCTGTGGTACATATACACGATGGAATACTACTCAGCAATCAGAAATGAAAAACTAGACTCATTCATGGGAACATGGATGGATCTGGAGGGGA
>JAGFMF010011878.1:5101448-5142917 GCA_019455555.1 Galemys pyrenaicus
GATGGTGCACTGGTGAGATGGTGATGGGGAATACATGGGGATTACAATTAATGGCAAGTATATGTAAATTTTAAAATATTTTAATAAAAAAAATAAAGCAGAGGTTGCTAAACTGTGGTTCACAAGCAAGATCCAGTCTTTACTGCTTGGTGAGTTTCGTGGAAGTACAGTTATGCCCACGCATCCTCCTAAGGGGACAGCTGTTTAGACAGAAGTGAGGAGCTGGACAGAGGCCAGGTAACCAGCAAAACGTCAAATGTTTACCATTTGTCCCTTCATGAGTTTGCATGACTCTATTCTAAAGGAAGGAAAAGTACATGCGTTTCTTGAACTCTGACAAACTGATAGGTTGAGTACCTCTCAGTCTGACATTGCTAGAAGACTTTCAAAACTAAAACAATCCTACGTGTCACAAAGCTTTGTCCACTACCTGTGATTACTCTATGAATCCACACTTTTAGCATTTTAATTTTCATTAGCAGTAGCTTTAAGAGTTGTTTTCTTTAATGTTATATTTTTTCATTGGAGGCACATAACACACTTTATTTCATTTGATCCCTATCAGACTTAACCTGGTGGATAGAGATTCTCATCCTCATTTTAAAGATAAAGGAAGCAGAGGTTAAAGACGTTGCCACTGACCTGTTGGGGGACCTGGAATTTGAGACTGGTCATCTTGGATTCTAAACCCTGAATTCTATCTTCCCACTGCACTTTCCATCCAATCTCATGTGGTAAAAACTTTCTGATCAATTGCTTATGACCGTACAGTGCCCTTTATTTTAACTATCAGCAACCGTTTCTCACTGTTATTACATAAATGGGGACATCTCATTAACACTTGACAAATGTCAAGTGCTAGGAGGTCAGGGGACTGGACTCCTGCCATACAGGGGTTTATGGGAGCAGAGAGCAAGAAGTCACGTACCCGCAGCTGAAGCCGTCACGTCTGTGTTCTGCCTGGGGCATCCCTCTAGCATCAGAGGCTCTTAGGGTTGGATAGTTACTTCAAGATCATTTTTATCCAACCCCCTAACTGAGACTTAACTTTGCCCTTAGTAGCTCACGGAGTTGGCAATTGAGTTTTCACTGATGAGGCATTTACTCAGGTCCAGACACTGTGATGGACATTTAATATGCTTCACCCCATTTACCCTTCACAGCACCTCTGGGAGCTAGGCGTTAATTTTATAAGATAAGGAAACTCAGGCAGCGCTAGATCAAATCATTTGCCCAAGGTCGCACAACTGGTAAGTGGCAAAGTGAAGATTGAAAACCCCCTTGTCCAAAGGGACCATGGGGGAGGGGAGGGGAGAGGGGGAGGGCAAAGACGGGGAAGATGCCAGAGGGTGCACAAGGGACTGAGGTGATGGTGCACGGGTGAAATGGTGGTGGGTACCCCCTGGGGACTACAAATGATGTCAAATATAACTAATAAAAAAAAAAAAAAAAACCCTTGTCCAACAGAAAACCCGCCCTCCGTCCTCGTGCATCGCCACCAGCAGCGGCCCTGTAGGGTGGGCCAGCAGAAGCGCTCTGCAGACTCGGAAAGACAGAGGAATCACAAATGACTGTTGCAAAGGGGTTTGCTGGCAGGAGGCGGTGAATACATTTCCTATTAAAGCGAACGTGCACTTGGGGAGCAGCATACAAGTTGTAAAAGAAAAGTTTAAGACTCTTGCTCCCAGTTTATTACAAGTAAGTGGTCAACCCTGCTTCTCCCGCCAGACGTTTAACAGAAACCCACTGCATCCGGGACTTAGGGCAAAACCAGCGGCCACAATTCAACCACCACTTACCCCCTCACTAGAGCTTTTGGGTCCTCCAGGAGTGCTCTGGCCACCTTGTGAGCACCTCACAGACCCTCACGTAGGTAAGAAAATGTCAGTGGACAGACACTACATTTCTGGAAAAACTTTGCTGCTACAATGAGTTAAATACACCCTGACTCCATCTCTCCTACATGATCCAGTCCTGTGTGATACCCAACAACAGCTTCTCAAACCTTGCAAACTGGTGGGCAGACACACACAAAAGAGACAAAGAGACTAGAGGAGTAAATAATTAGACAAAGACGACCCAGTAAGACACGCTTGCTTTGAACAAATGCTCCTCCTCTCCAAACAGCATCGCTACTGTCTCCAATTTCAGATAAGAGTGTGAGCCTGAGTCACTTGTTCAAGTTTACGATGAACCAAGATTTGGGTTTCAGAAACCTTTTTAATGAGGAAATCACAAAAGAAAAGGTGGTTAAGTGAAGCTGTGTGCACACCCACAGCCCCATAAGTGCATGCACACAAGCAGGCAGCGAGAGGACCCACAGAGCCGCGGCCTCCCACTGAGGCCGCCCAAGGAATCCACACATTTATAGCCACCCCATGGTGGCTCCCCTTCGTTCCTGACACCCCACCCCAGCCCTACTCCCACCCCCACCCCCGCTCCTCCCCATCTGCCGTGTTCCTTGCGGCAGCTTTATTCATGGGTTTACTTTGTCCAGACCTCAAGCATTCATTTCTGGCTATTGTCTGGCTCTACCCCTCCCACACCCACAAACACACTTTCTAATGTCAACTCGACCCACTAACCCAGGGCTTTCTTAAGCTCTCTTAGGGGAAGTCATCTGATGTCAAGGTCTCAGCTACTTTCCTCATTTTGAGAATAAAGCCAGCACGGAGGTGTCTCCTGTGGACTAGAGGGGGTGAATGTTAAGTGGCTGACAATGGACAATGAATAAGAAGTTTCTGGTATGAAAATAACAAGCAGGGGACTTCCTTCGCATGGGAGGACGTGATGTTTTCCTTCAACCTACGAGAAAGCCATAGGTTGGTGTTTTCAATTGGAAGTGGTCATCCAAGGAGCTGATTTTATAGCCCTGGCTATTTATCGAGTCAAAAATTATTATGGCTGCATTTTTTGTGAAGGCTGAATAATTTTATTGCTCTCAAAGAGATTGGTAGCTGAGGAAGCTGAGGCAATGATGAAAATAATTAAATCATGTGCTTCAGGGCACAAGGCAATCAAATACAGATGAATGGAAAGAAATTTTGCATTCCTCTCTGATTCCTTTGACCTCTCTCCACCACCCCCTCCACCCACCAGAACCTGCTCCTTCCCACTGGCTGAGGACACAGAGTGACTGTGCCTTTCACCAAGGGCTTAGTAGTGTGGGTGCCGCGGCCAAGCAGGCGCTGATCCAGACAGCCCGGTGAGGAGGCACTGCCAGGGATGAGCTTTATTTCCTTGGCTCCCCTCCTCCTTCGCCAAGTGTGAGGACTCCTAGTAGGGTTATTTATTATAATTAATTGTTTCACTTCACTGATCAAAAGCTGCTTCCAAATCTGATCCAAGGACAAACACAGTCCCTGAAATTCATGAATCTTGACATTACAAGCCCCATAAACCTTCAGTTGGGGAAGGGCCGGGCCTGTGTGCAGAAATGCCCTTGGCGCATCCTGTCAGGCGTCACGGCTGTGCCGAGCCCTGAAGTGCCCGGCTCTGTCTAGACTCGAGGCCCTTTGATGTCTTTCCTTGCCTTGGAGCCCCCCAAAGCAAACCATCATCTTCTGCCCCGCTGCGGCCTTTGCTGTAAACAGCCTCTCTCAGAGGAAGGCGTCCCCATACCTGTGCACTGCCCTGCTCAGCACTGGATGCTCAAAGGGTGGAGCTGGCTCCCCACGACATCACACAGCTCTGCCACCGGGATGCCGGGCAACTTACTGGCTCTGAGAAATCCTGTCCAACATCCAGTGTCTTCCTTGTCACCACAGGTTGTAAGATATTTAAGCTCTTCGCTGCCAACATGTACAGGAGTTTTTACAAATGAGCGAATCACGATGTCACTGGGGTGTGCCACAAAGCTCGCGGGAGGGGCGTTGCTGTGTCACGGTTCCCCAGGGACGGGTCCACGGCCACCTGACCTGGCTCTCACGAGTGCGGGGATGTGGGTCAGCTCTAGCATGTAGTCTGGAAGCGCCTTGAAGGTCATGTCTGTGTCTCAGATTTGTCTTACTTATCTTCCTGTATGTGTGGCTCTACCCAAGCGCGGTCCTCATGAGAGAGGAGGGGGTTGACTTGAGCTGCTATTTGGGCCCCAGTTCCTTCAGTGCCTGCCCTGTTGATTGACTGCAGAGCGGGACCCACCTTGGGTGAGTGTGTCCGCTCTACGTGGGTGAGCGTGTCCTATCTGACCTTGAGAGAGGATGGGCAGAAGGAGGTGACCATGAGACGCCACTGACTCAGTGGCAGAAGACTCAGCAGAAGCACTCTGTCGAGGAACTGTTAAGCTGTAAGGAACTGCCCCTCTGGCCCATGAGTCAGTAAAATAGAAGGGTAGTTTATGGGGTGAGCTGTAGACAGCATTGGTTTTTATTTACATAAGCAGGAACCTTTAAACTATGTATTTCGGGGAAAAAATATAAAGCAGTAATTATTTAGAAAAGTAAAGATTCTTTTATACTTTTCTGTCACATGTGATTTAGAGACAAAGAATTTCATCTGCTTAAAATTCTAGATTTCCCTCTCTCAGCATAAGGGAAGTCTCAGATTGCCATTTTCACTTTAGAATATAAATCCAAAGGCAGGCAAACCAGGCTGTCAAGGAGATCACTGCACTGACACACTCATTTCACCATTAACAAGATATGGCAAAAGCCCACATGCCCATCAACAGGAATGGATAAAGAAACTGTGGTGTATGTATAGATGATACCAATATGCTAATATTAACAATGTTACTAATGTTATATTACATAGCATATGATGTTATTTTCATTCTGCCATAAAAAAGAAAATTCTGCCACTTGTGATGATATGAATGAAACATGTAGGGCATTACATTAAATAAGTCAGATGCAGAAAAACAATACATGATCTCACCTACATATGGAAATGGAAACTGTTATAGTCACAGAAGGGAGTGGAATGGCAGTTTTAGGGTCTGGGTAGGAGGAGGAAATGGGGAGATGTCGGTGAAGGGTACAAAGTCAGTAATACACAATAAATATGTTCTGGAGGTACAATGTACAACGTCACAACAGGTAACAACACTGTATTGTATACTTGAAATCTGCTCCAAGGGTAGATCTTAAGTGTTCTCACCCTCTCGAGCAATCACGTGACATGAAAAATATGTTACTAGGTTTATATGTGGAAAGTATTTCATAGTATATACATACAATGAATCATTCATTTTAATTGTCAATTACACACAAAAGTGAAGGAAAAAATGCATTGACTGATACCAAAAACCTGAAAGGTGACGAGTGTAAGTTGTGACAACAGCAATTCAAAGGCACAATGTTAGCCGTGCCCCAATGAAAGAGCTTCAATAACTACAACAGTTCAACCAATTGGTAACCTCCTTATATTGGTGTAAATTTACTCAAAACTGAGCATTATTTACTATCTTAAAACACTGCAATGAGGACTATGATGCAGATATAAAAATAATAAAGACTTTTTAAAAAATAGACCAAAGAGCTCCAGACAGCACTCTAAACCATACAACTTATATTTATCCCGATGGAAAACTAGTCTATTTTGGACCAAATGTGAATGTTTCCCACTGGAATTAGAGATGTTCAACGATAAGACACTTCAATCTGTAGGGTGGATTAATGCATGTGCCTTCTCAGGGAGGAGGAGTTCGCACAAAGGACAAAACCAGTTTTGGGGGAGCACCATTTATGCAGACAAAAGCTGTTGCATTCAACCTCTGACATACAGGCTGAAGCTCCAGCTGCTGGTGATGGGAAGCCTTGGTTTTCTCTCTGCATAGATTCTCTCTCCTCTTTTTGTCATGTGTTAAAAGGAATATACATCTGGGGAGACATAGTATGGAGCCGAGAACCACTTGTGATACGGACTAAGGCATGGGAGTTTGGGATGACCCATTCAATCTGGCCTGAAAGGAAAAACAAGGGCACTGACTTCCTGTGATTCCCAAGGTGTACAGTCTTGTTTACCAGAATCAGAACAGACTAGAATGTGAAAAGGAGCTTGGAAGAATGTAAATAAACACCTGTCTGCTTTTGCCTTGCTACATAACTTTCCTCGGGGATCTCAAAAGGGTGGTTCAGGTGGTTACAGAAAGAAGTCTTATAAATGGGGCCTCCCTGGTGGCGCAGCAGATTGGGCAACGCACTAGGAAGCAAACTGCAGCCACTGCAGCATGGGTTCGATCCCTGTCGCCGACCAGGGAGGGGACCCACATGGCGCAGCAGACCTCTCCTGCCTCGCCCGCTGCTGCCCTCAGCAGTGTGTTTAGGTCACTCTGCCTGTTCTGCTCCCCACTCTGTCTGGTGAATCCTCTCACCTCCCTGGACTCTGGCCTGTACCCCAGCTCTTGTGTGCATAAATAAATCTTTAAAAAAAAAAAACAAACAAGAAGTCTTATAAATGGAGGACTTGAATATGTGTTTCCAGGTAGGACCTTAAGCCTTCCAAGTCTTTCCCAACACTATTGTCAACATGGTCTTGTATAAAAGAGAATCTTAAGATACCAACCTCCTGCTTAAAGATACTTTGTGTCATCGCTCCTTGATCTAAGTATAAATGCCCAAATTCTGACCAGAATATGCAAGGCCTCACCTTTCTCACCCATGGCACTACCTCTCCCCTTCTGAGTCCTCACTTCATAGGTGTCTTGCCAATCTCTTAAAGGTGCTGTGGTTCTCCTTCCTTTGGACCATTGTCCCAGGTCAGTATTCAAGCTTCCCTCTATTTGGCTCATTCTCTGCTTTGTTCTCTTCATATTCAAAATGATGCTATTTTGTTGTGTGAAGACACTTAGGCTGCCCCACTATCGATGCTCAGACCCCCTCAGTCATAGGCTCTCTGGTATGCTCTACTTGTTCTCGACAGCACGTGCCACAAAGATAATTAAATACCAGATGTGTAGTTGATTGATCAAAGTCTGACTTTCAGGACACTAAACCCATAGGTTCAGCTAATATAACATTCTTGTTCAATCCCTAGTTATCTAGCAGTTATCAGTGTCTCATCCGGTACATGAGCTCAGTAATTATTTATTGAAAGACTGACTGAGTGCATCTGATTGTGGGCATGAACTGCTAGGTGGCATTGAGGTAAAGATCAAAATCTACATTTAAATGTCCTATTCATCATCATCTCTTGTACCTTAACAGCTCTGGCAGAAATCGTCATCAACCAAGTATCTAACTTACCTATTACCCTCCTCACAGCTCCAAATCTTGCTTTCAAAATTTGGCTTTAAATGGAGTATGATATATCAATGTAATTTTTCCCTCTTTCCCTGATCTGAATGAAGATTTTACTGTTCCTTCAACCTTTAATTAATATACTGGGTGTGAACTCACTTCACTATATCACTCATTCTCCTGAGGTCAAATGGCTTTGACCTGAACACAGCATACTGGGTATGATCTAATTCCCCTGCACTAGAAACACTGTATTGCTCTAATTTCAACTTGAGAGCTCATTAGTATGACCAAAGGTGACAAAACATCCAATGCATACAGTGAATCTCTACATTTTAGTTATGACCAAAGTGAATATATTTGTTGGTCTTAACTTAGGGATAAGTTTAAAACATGACTCATGGGACATTTACAAAAAAAAAAAAATCTACTACTCTCTCTTGGGTCAAAATAATTCTACTCTCCAGCATTCTTTTCAGACCCATAACACCCTTCAGGACATAACAGAGCTGTTTCACTTTATGCCTCATTGTCATCCTGTATATCACATGAGGGGAGAGGCACTGTTATAGTGAATCAAAGTCCAAGGTAAATCTCCATCCTTCAAGTTTTCAGATGGAATAGTTTTTTATAATTAAAATGCTCAGCTAGATGGGGAGAAAAAAGATCATCAAGAAAGGAGGGAGAAGAAGAGAGGGAGAGATGGAAAGAGACAGAAACAGAGACAGAGAGACAGAGGCCTATGAAAATACATACTTTCATATGTATGAAAGTTCCATAGACCCATGAAAAGTTAGCCCTTTCATCATTCCACCCCATAACACAATAGTTAGGGATTATTTAACCTATTAATATCTGTCTTTCAGGAAGTTAGATGTCCTCACTTCAATAAAGACAACACGCTCTCAGAGAGCTTTTCCAGAATGTATAAAAATTATCTATCTTAGGATATCTATCTGCATCACATGCATGTGTTAATTCGATGCCTTATTTCACTAATAGCATACTACTTTCTGTGCTTTTTCAACCTGAATTCCAATACTTATTTTTTTAAAAAGATCTGTAAATATTTCTTCCCTGATGCAAACCTTGTGATATTTCCATGGTACATGAAAACAAAGCCATATTTTGAGAGACCCCTCAATGCCATTTGTGACGTCTTGCCAAGGTTCATGAAGTTATCCCAAGTTATCTTTTTTAAAAAACCCTATTCTTATAAAGCATTTTTTCTAATTCCTTATCTGTCTATCTTTGCTTTTTTCTATGTAAGTGGAAGAACTCATGAATGACTAAAGTGAAAAACAAACAAACATATAAGGACTCTACCTCTCATATCTGCAAGGCAGCCTGGCCGTGGTGTTAACGGACGCTGGAAAGCATACACCACGAATGTGTGATACATAGTGAGGAGGACAGCACTGTGGAAGAGGGGTCGTTTTCACTGCATGGCCTGCTCAATGTGCCCTGACCCCTCAGCTCTAGCACCACACAGATAGCATTTGTCATCAGTGGAGCCCAAGAGCTGCTCCAGGATGCTCCTCTCTCTCTGCGTCTCTGTGTTGATCAAAAAGCATGGCGGCAAGGAACTTCAAAGAGAATTCCTTCCTCAGATCAGCTCAGTGGGAGGCTGAGGGGGACAAGAAAGGAGCTCTCCATTGGTATTTATTGAGTGCCAAATGTTTTCTCCACACTGTACAATACACAGGGAAAGACATGGCCCTGCCCCATGGGGTTACCATTTAAATAGGACCGATGAGGTGAGGCATAATTGGCTGGATGCTTACCCTGGGTTGATGACTTCTCTATGGGAACCCAAATCGTCTTCTGTGGAGACTGGTGCTATTCACCAAACCTTAACAAGCGCGTTATGTCCTCTGAGAGCCTGGCACCGTCAGCCCCATCAGGAGGGAGAGCGCTGTGTTTGTCACAACCGCCTCAGCTTCGGTCTCCCTGCCCAGACGAGTCTTCAATGACCTCAGCAGCAGTGGGAAGTCAGTGCAACGCTTTGTGGATGATCCAGGAGAATCAGGAAGACCCTTATCCCGGAGACAAAAGCTCAGCCTAATACTTGGAGAACTGCTCTCCTGGCTGCCATTTTTAACTTAGCACTTCAATGGTTACCGCTCCCCAGTGGGGCCCGTTTCTTCTGACATTCAATGGAGACCTCTGAAGGTAGCCGCAGATTTGCCACTGCCCTCTGGATGGCCAGATGACGCCCGTGGCCAGCCTGGCCGACTGTCGTCCTGCATGTCCGAGCCAAGGGCCTCATGAACTTGAGAGAAATGATTTCTTCTCCCCAAAACATTTTCCTCCTTCCAACTCCCGTCCCCAGACACTGTGAAAATGAACCCAGTCCACAAAATCTCTGGTCTACCATCTCACAATCTGCTTTCATAGCTTTAGTCTTAATTTTTAAAATCTGATCTATTTTTGTTTATGTTGAATTCTGACTTTTTTCCCTCAAGAATTGCATCTAAATCCACATCTGAGGGATCTGCAAATATAACAAAACCTGACATAAAGCCCCTGGGATAGAACCCAGAAACAACATCATTTTCTGAGCACTCTCAAGAGGCCCTTGTATAGTCCAGAGAAGGTTAACATGGCTTTTTCTTTAAATCTCCAACTATCTTTTTCTAAAATTTGTCAGGGTTCTATAGTTGTTGTCTTGTAATCTTTAAGTTCAACCAAGGTAAGAACTGGGCCTTAGCATCTGCCAGAAAGGAGAGAAAGCCCAGACTATCCCACCTCTATAAACACTGGATCCTTCAAAGTTGGCTGCACTTGGGTCACTTGGTTGCCACAGGCTACCAGACATGAGGCAATGGGTATAAGATGTTGTCTCTATTGTGACTTATCAGTGTTTCCCTAATCAATGTGTCAAGCAGTGAACTGGACAAAGTGATAAGCAAAAGGTATATATAAATAGTAAATGATATGAAATGAAACACACTTTCCATGTGTTAGGGACTCAGTCATGAGCAAATTCAGACATAATCACTGTGCTCTTAGATGACACACTATAGAGAAGAAATCAAATTAACCAAGTAAATTTAACCTAAAATTGCCACTGTGTTAGGCTCTGTGAATGAGAAGCACATAGAAGGAGGAGGAGATAGCCAGGACTGATCCTCCATGGACATCATGGGAGGAGATGACTGAGTCCAGGAGGCACGACAGAGGCAAGGCATGGTGGAGAGAGCAGAACCCATGGGCACAGTCCTCTCTGTTCTAAGTAAGAGGGAAGTAGTGATACTTTTTTAAAAAAATATTTTTAAGATTTTATTTATTTATGCACACAAGAGCTGGGGTACAGGCCAGAGTTGCAGGGGAGACAGAGACAGAGTGGGGAGCAGAACAGGCAGAACCACTGCTGAGTGGAGCAGCGGGTGAGACAGGAGAGGTCTACTGCACCATGGTGGCCCCTCCCTGGCCGGGGGTCCAGCTTGCACTGCAGTGGCTGTGGAAGCTCCTTGCTCAACCCCTTGCACCACCTGGGAGGCCTGGAGTGACACCTTTTTTAAGTCAGGTTATTCTGGTCCTGAAGCAGCAGGTCTTGGTCCTTTCATCCCCGGGCTCCCAATTTACTGGGCTCTTCTTAAGGCACCTCAGCTTCCCACCTTACATTACAGAGCAATCAAATTCTTCTGACACATCCCTCAGGGGCAGTTCTCTGCACTGTTCTGTTCTCTAAAACCTCCACACTGTACCTGGAAGACTGCTTGAGCACTGTGATCAGGCAGACAAGTGGGAAGAAACCAAAAAGATGAAGTAGGAAAGTACAAACAAATGAAAATACGTGTGTGTTTCTTAACAGTGAGAATGCAGCACAATGACCTTGGAGATAGCTTATGACTAAGTCACCTATGACAAAGCCATACTGAATATGAGTTAAGGCAATAACCAGGGACCAACACTAACCAGAAAATGAAATAAGGAGATGGTGCAAGAAGGAGGTAGCCACTTCCACCAGGAGACATTGGCTGACATCAGAACCCAAAGCCAGTGATCTGATGTCTTGTGAGAGGACTTTGACCCAGGCAAGGAGTGAGAACGCTGATCCCTAGAAGGTCTGTAACTTCTAAGTGCCCTAGCTGCCAAAGGAAAAAGAGAAATACACTTGTTTATCCTGACTTGGAAATTTAAGAAATATCTTTGAAAAAAAATTTTGCAAGGGAAAAAATGTTAACACAGGAAGAAAAATTACTACCCTTCCAGTCATCCCCACATACAATTACACTGCTTTTTTTATTCTAGAAAATCTAGAATTACTTTAAGTAGCCCGTGCTGAAGGTGTCTCCAGTTGCTGGGCAGAACACGCATCCTGAGTGAAGGAGTTGTCCTTGACCTAAGACACAGCGTTTCTGCAGATTACATTCACACAAATGTGAGTTTGCAACATGAAATCTAACAACTCATGGGAAAACAAGTTACCATGAATAGAAAAGCAAATCGTGAATATAGACCCCTGGGAGGAATTCCAGATATTATAACTGTCAGATCCAAAATTTAAAGTAACTATGCAGGGAATGTTGAAAGAAATAACAGATGGAATCAAAAATATGAATAAGAAACCAGAGATTGTAAAAATATAACAAGGCATAGCTTAAAAAATACATTTGTGAAAAACGAAAAATGTCAACATTATAGTTTAAAGCCTTACTGTACTGCCCAAATAAAACTCAGCTACAGGTGAAGAATAAGACCTAAGAACCCACTTAATGCAACACAAAATATGTGAAGAAGAGACCCAGAGGAAAGAATTGTTTAAAAACTAGGTTGTAGCCAATTGGAATTCTGGAAGAGAATCGAAAGAATGGAAGAGAGGCAATATTGGAAGGGAATCGTGGCTGAGAAATTTTAGAATATCAGAAAAGAAATGCACACTGAGAGTGGCCTATTCCTAGTTACTTCTTAGTAAATTTGCAGTACAATTAACAAACAAATCACTTTAAAGGCAACCAAAAAAAAAAAGGTAATACCAAAAAAAAGGGTAATTTCCTATACAGGAAAAAAAATCAAACAGAGGAATTCTCAGCACCAACAATGGAAATGCTGAAAGAAAATATCTGTAAATCTAAAATTATGTACCAGCTACGTTATTAGTTTGCAATGAAAGAGAAACTGAGCAATTACTGCCCAAACATCATAATGAGTGTACTACCAAAAAGCAGGCATATGAATCCAGAAAGAATTTCCATACTATAAAAAAATTAATAGAGACAATGAAGCTGATAAAAATATCAATAAATATAAATACTGACTGCATAAAACAAGTAAACTAAGTCTAAGTTAGGGGACTAAAAATGAGAACTAAAATGTTAGATAATATTTAAGGCAGATAAAAGGGCTGGAGATAAAGCATTTTAAAATCTGGTATTGTTTAGATAAAGGATTCAATCTTTGAATAAAAATGATATTGAGATTCTATATGTAAGTTAAACAAGCACATTAAATTACTCAGGTAAGGCAATAAAATAATAAAAATGAAGTATATAGCTTCTAAAATTATAAATACATTTGGAGACAACTGAGCTAAAAATCAACACACTAGTAGGAAGGAAATGTATTTTTTAATGTAAATTAAACAGAGCATATCAAAAGCACAAACTAAGAATGAGAAAGAGAGTCAAAATATGTTGGTAACTAATAAATGTTGATGAACTAAATGCTATACTTAGAGATCAAAGATATTTCAGCTAATATATAAAAAGGTAAAAATTCAACTATATGCTAGTTACAAAGAGCCCTAAAACCACAAGGCATGAACTTGAAAGGACATAAAGGAAAAATATGTCAAGAAATACAAAAATAAAATAAAGGTGTTCATTCTATATTATTATCAGACAAAATAGCCAGGAAACCAAAAAAAAATCATTATTTGTAATAGAAGGTAAGCATATAATACAAAAAAGTTTAACTCATCAGAGTGATTTTTATCTAAAATTTAGGCCTAGAATTATATAGACTAAAAATGTATAAAACCAAAAGGTGCAATACTACATAAAGGTTGACAAGTACACCATCACAAATCCAAATGTCCTCAGTAATACATATGTATCAAACAAAAAACAGTATCTATGAAATTTGTTTGAATATAATAAAAAAATAGAACTCTATCCCCATAAAGAGTACATGTTTTTCAGCCATGTATGTGAGATAGCTATAAAATTGTTAACACTATCAAAAATTATATGTCAACACATTTCAAAGGAATCAACATACACTCTTGTACCTCTCAACCATTGACAACTGACTGAATAAGAAAGATGTGGTGCATGTATATACAAGAAAACTCTACCCATTTATTATTATCAGGAGGATAATAAGTCAAATACGCATTTGGAAAAACAAACTTTAAACAACTCATCTAATATCAAAGGAGAAAAAGCTATATTAAATCCATTTTACAGAAATAATAAGTAACTTGCCAGAAGTTAAATAGTCCAAAAGTTACAAAGTTGAGACTTGAAACGAGGAATCTGGGCCTCCCTGGTGGCTTAAGGGTTAAGTTTCAGTGCTGTCACCTCTACCACCTGAATTCAATCCCTGGTCAAGGAGCTAAACTACATATGGAGCCGCAGACCTCTCCTGTCTCCCCCACGGTTCCCTTCAGCAGTGTATTTCAGTAGATCTGCCTGTTCTGCTCCCCACTCTGTCTCTGGTGAATTGTCTCACCACCAGCACCTTTGGTTTACACCCCAGTTCTTCTACACAAAAAATAAAAATTAAAAAAACAGGATTTTGTTTAGACTTTTTAAAACTTTGATACATTTTACCATCACACACTTTGAAATGGCTTCTAATTTACCCATTATGATTTCTTCTTTAACCCATTCATTATTTAGAAGTGTTTTGTTTAGTGTAGAAACAATTGAGGATGATTTTAAATAAATCTCATCTTGGTCAAAAATTATCCTGTGAGATTTCAGTCTTTAAAAATGTACTTATTTATGATTATGGATTTGGTGAACCTTGTGTGCATCTGCAGCAAAAAATATGTATTCTGTAGGTGAAGTAGATAGTTCACTGTAAATGTCAATGGAGCCTGAGCTGGTTGGCAGTGTTGTTCCAAACTTCTTTATCCTACATAACTTTTCCTAGTTGTTTTATCAATTCATGAGAAACTATTGTTAAAATTTCCAACCACAATTATAGATTTTATCTTTTTCCTCTTTATACAGCCTCTTTTATTTTAGTTTTCAGTTTGCTAGCTTTTTGCTTTATGTACCTTAAAGCTCTGTTATTAGGTGCATATGTATTGATGTACAAATGCACTTCTGATCTGCAACCTCAGTTCTTATATTCATAAATAAATAAAATCTTTTTTAAAAATTTAAAAAAACATTTATACATTCATATAATAGCTGCTATTTTTTCTACTTTTACATATACCATAAAATCAAAATGTTATTTTTCTTTAATCAATTTCCTTTTAAAGAAATTTAGATACAAAAATATGTATTCATATTCATTTTTTACCCACATAAATATGAGTCCTGAGGTTCCTTACTTAGATTTAACATTTTCTAAAATCATTTTCAGTTTATAAGAAGAGACCTTTATATGTTATTAATTTTTGAAGAGTATTTTTTGCTTGGAAAGTATAACATAAATGAGCAAATTTTTTCTGTTCTTTCAAAACTTTAAATATTTCTCCATTGATTTCTGGCTTCCATTATTTCTGATAAGAAGCCAACTATAATTGTGAATGTTCCCCTCTAATGTCAGCTAATGACAATAATTCCAAGTCATTTATTTTCTAAAGTTTTGTTGAAAGAACTAATAAAGAAAAAAAGAACCAATAAGGAATGAATGAATTATGCAAGTGATATAATTATATTAAAAATAGTTGAGTAAGTATATATGTGAACAAAGATCCCTTCATAAGAAGCTGAAGGGGGGGGTGGGTGGTTTATTATAATAAGATAAAAGCAATGAGACAAAACAACTAAATGCAATAAGTAAATCATATTTGGATCCCAATTTTTTGATGTTTCTCTGAGATAACTGAAAAGATTTTAATATGAATCATTTACTCCTCACTATGAAGAAATTGTTTTGTTAGGTATAATACTCACAATGGTAGTTGTATAAAAACAATGCCATTATCAGAAGTGCATACTGAAATATTTCTGAGTAAAATGACAAAGTCCTGGACTTAATTTTTAAATTTTTCTGCACAAAAATCAGGAGGGGAATAGATGATGATATAAGCTTGGTAGCATGTGGACAGTAATTACAACTGAACGATGGACACAGGTGCTTGCTATATAACCTTTCTAAGTTTGTGCTTGTTCGAAAATGTCCATAATAAGACTTTAAAATCTCATACTACATTATAGAAAATAAGAAAAACTTACAAAATATGCTCCTAGTTCTGGATCTGGGTGTGAGACGTGTGTGCACATGTGCACGTGCAAGCCTATGTGTGTGCACATGTGTGAGCGTGGTTGGCAGATGGACAGTACTGGCATATTGTGTCCATTTCATAATAAATTTTCTGTTTTAATTTGACAATATTTTTCTCAGAAAACATCTACCTTTAACCAGGTAATTGCTCTGTGTTGACTACTTTGTCATTCAGTCATCCTCAGTTCTCAGAAATCAGATGCAACCCAGGGAGATAAAGTCAATTTCTATTATCCTTTAGAACAGTGAAGAGAGATTCATTCTCTGGATAATGGGGTTCTCATTAATGGAGAATACGGAAGATTTTGGTAGCTCTCTATAGGAATAACTTTGAAGAGTTCCATTTAGTTGGGTTCCTCAAGTGAACCTAAAATGTTGATTTTTCATTTCAGGGATCTGGGAGTTGGGCCAGAAATGTTGCATTTTATATAAACCCTCAAGTGAATCCAATGCTGCTGCCCATGACATTGAGTAGCAAAGTTCTATTGACTCACAGTAAATTTCTAAGGAATAAAATATTCTCAATGGCGATCCATTGAGAAATAAATTGGCCACCATCTCAAAAGCTGTGTCTCTTTTCAGTCCCTGCTTGATATTGGAAATACAAGGATGGCCTGACTCAGAAGGTGTTCTGCCCCTTAAGTTAGGGGGTCTACAGTCCTCCAATCCCCATCCCTCGATCTCACAGACTAGACAGCTTCATGTTTATTTCAAATTTCGAATTTCTGTTTTATAAAACCATGAGGTTATTGTATTTTCTAGTCATATCTTGTTAATGCACATCAGTTGAGTGAAATGAAATAAACAGATAAGCCAGAGACACACCACAAAAAACCTATCAAATTTAAATTAGATGAAAGTTTAGAAGCTAAGACTTCAACTGTACATGTAAGAGTTGTTTTATGATCCATTTCAAGAATTTGCCATGTGTAAACATCAGTTAGCTGCCTTTTGTTAGCTTTCTCTGTCTCTGTTAATATATGTATATAAATGCTTGTATATGGGACCTCCCTGGTAGCGCAAGGGGTTAAGTCTCAGCACTATCAAGCTATCAGCAGTCACTGCAACATGAGTTCTATGCCCAGCCAGGGAGGTGACCCAAATGGCACAGCAGATCTCTCCTGTCTTGCCCACTGCTCCCTCAGCAGTGTGTTTCAGTAGATCCACCGGTTCTGCTCCCCACTCTTTCTCTGCTCCCCACTCTGTCTCTGTTGAATCTTCTCACCCCCACACCTCTGACCTACATCTCAGTTTTTGTATGCATAACTAAATAAAAATAAATTTTTGAATAAATGAATGAATGCATGTATATGTTCTATGTATTATGTGCCTTTCACATATACATATATTTCATTAAAAATAATTCCAGGGGCCTCCCTGGTGGCGGAAGGGATTGAGCACCACACTGTGGGGCTTCCACAGCCACTACAGCATGTGAATTTGATCCCCGGCCAGGGAGGGGACCCACATGGTGAGGCAGACCTCTCCTGCCTCACCCGCTGCTCCCCTCAGCAGTGTATTTCAGTCCATCTGCCTGTTCTGCTCCCCACTCTATCTCTGGTGACTCCTCCTACCACTGCCCCCCAGCCTGCACGCCAGCTCCTGTATGCATAAATTCCCTTCCCCAAATCTCACTTCTTATACTCTTGCTTTGTGTTGCGCACACGTGAATGCAATGTTCTCTACACAATCTGGTGCACGGCCAGGCCACATGCGCATGTTACTGCATTGAGCTGACTTTAGCGACCACTCTGTTTTCACCCTGAGAACTGCCCCCAGACCCCCGTGGGCCCTGCAGAGCCCCTGCTTTTCATTTTGCTCTGCCCAGGGTGTAGCACCCTGGATCCGACTGAGGACGTCTGAGGTGGCTGCGACCCGCAGTGATGAGGGTGGCGGAAGATGACGGGCTCGTTAAGCACATCTCATTTTAGACAAACTGCAAGTGGCATTTTGTTTATATGGTTCATTTCGCCAACAAATTAGATTTCAAATTGATTGCTTTCCAAAATGGCTTTGTTCATCAATTCTGAGACCAGGCAATTATAATCAGAATCCAAGTAATTAATGGTCTCATATTAAAAATGTTTTTTAAACAGCAAAGCTCTCATGAATTTTAACAGAATGTAAAAATCTATTCTTGACTTTTCATCTCTCTCAAGTACTACACATTTGTGGAAATTATATACTTGCTGTCATGCAAGTTTGTGTGGGGAAAAAAGTGGCTGCTTAGAAAAAAGGCACAGAGGCCACGAGACCCTTTACCACAAAGCAATTAAAGGACCGACAGAATATGAATAAAAGTTTAAACATCATGGGCCAATGCAGACCAAGGTATTGGATTGTGAGTGAATATTTCAGTTACTGTGCTTAGAATACAATTTCTAACATGTGGCATTTGGGGATTTTGTTTTTTAACTACAAGGTGCTTAAATCAGTGGTGTTAGTACTCATCCTTGAAATTCATCTATAAAGTACGATCATTCATTATGTGTATCTTGGAAATCAAAGATGGGTGATAGGGGTCTTCCATGGCTTTTCAAAACTTTCACTGGCCAAAGCTGTGATGACTTAGCTGCAGCTTTTCCTGCCAGCATCAGGATACTACAGAATTAGTTGTGGGTTCAATTCCTGCCTATCCCACTAAACAGCCTGAATAATTGTGGATAGCTTTCACAATCTTTCCATTGTAAAATAAAGCATAAATTCAAACAGCCATGTAAATCAAACATGTATCTTATATTATTATACGGAAACCATCAAGGACAGGTAACAGCCTTTTGCTTTCCATTCAAAATGTCCTTTCCATGGGCCTCATCTCTGCTATCTTACCCAACTAACTAGAACCCTGACATCTATAATAATCACTGCTCTAGATGCTTACTAGTAGGACTGACAGAGAAGCTGCAGAGGGGCAGAGTGGAGAGAAGGGGTTAGCATCTGAAAAGAGATTTGGGGAAAATGGCAGAATGACTCAAAGAGAGATTGATAGGCAGTCACAGGAAGTGCCCTGAACCACCTTCTGCATCTCTTCATGGTCTTGTCAGTTTATAAATACTCTGGGGGAGCAAGTGTTTCTAGAAGGTATCAAAAAATAGAGCGTTGCTTCAAGATTGACATAAACACAGAGGCTGTCCACAGGGATTCGGGCAATTATTAACTACACTTGGGCCTTTCACTCCTTTTTTTCATGGTCTTCACTGCTAAAAATGCTCTTTCCACTCTGCTTCCGTGTGTGTGTGTGTTTGTATGTTATTTAATCAATAAATGTATGTGTGTTTTTTAATTAATAAATGCCTGGACAATCAGCACTGTCTGAACGTCCCTCACATTAAATGCATTAATTCACATATATTATGGCACTAATTCTCAGTTGAAGTGCTTTTTTATCGCCATTTTACAGATGAGCCTCAATGACACAAGACACATGCTAGTTAGCAACATCAACAGGTACGGGCCCAAGCTGTTACCCATCACCCTCTCCTGATCTTGTACCCCTTCTCCTCTGCACACACCCGATCACTTACCACTGTGGGACTACGTTACCTTCTCAACTTCAAAACAAACTCCATGAGAGTAAGTAGAATTTATCCTTTTTGTTTATCCTCTACAGACATTTATGAACAGGCTGTTTTGGCTAGGTTGAGACATTTAACTGGATTAAATTTTGGATTAGCACTAATTTGGATTAGTACCTTCCAAATGCTTTTTATATTAAAGCAACTAAACAAATTAGGTCTAACTCCATATGCCAATGCATAAGATACATAAAAGCAGAGATCTCTCTAAGTTAAATCATTTGTCCCAGGACAAAGAACCAATGAAAGCGCTAAGAGATTTTAATCTAAAACCCTGTACTTCACAGCCCAAACTCTTACAGCCTTCTGCAGAGCATCCTTAAAACATCAGAGCAGAACATTGATTGAACCCCCTAGTAAGACAGGATGATATGCAAGAGGAAAATTTTGTGTGGTTTTAATGTAGTTCAAAAGTATGTATTAGGTATTCCTAATACATATGAAGCAGCACAAGATCCTTCCCTATACATGCAAGTTGTAGGGAAGTAGAACTTGAAACTGCCAAGAAGACCATGGCTAACAAGAGGAGAAGTCCGAACATGTGATGTGACTGTTCTATGCAAGGTCAGGAATTTCTTATTGCTCGAGCTTTGAAGTCAAGGCATCCAGATAATTCTCCAGAAATGATACTGGTGTGTACAGCACACTTTAGGCAGAAGACTGGACTATGGGCCCTTCCATTCCAGCCCTAAAAGTTCATAATGCTTTTTTTTAAATGAGGTAACACTGGTTTATAACATTGTATATGATTTAGGGGTGTAGGTCACACTCCTTCAGCTGTTTGTTAGATACCACATCACCACCCATAGCCTGCTGATCCCACCCCACATAAAATTCTATTATTTTAATACAACCTAATGCACATAAAAGACAGTTAGCAAATATCCCTGGATCAGGATAATTACCCAGACTCACACACAAACACACATCCCAACGGCACTATAAATATACAGAATAATGCTAAGAAGATTATGCATATCTTAGAAATGCCATTCATTTAAATTCTTGTCTTCCTGAATGGATAAAGCCATCCTTCCCATGATTTAAACTCAAATTCACAATATTTGAGTTTCTTGTTAGAAACAATAATTTTCAAGACAAATGATTCTTCACTTGCTTGAATAGCATAAACTCAGATACTTCCTTCATCACCAAGAAAAATTTATACTTTCTGTTCAAATCAATGCCTCCATTTGTATTCTAAAGGCAAACATGTGGCATGAGGAAACTAAGTACATGCAACTTTGAATTGGTTTAATCTCCATTACAGTTTCCTCTATTGGGCTCTTAAGATTTCTAGAAAGGGAATGCAAATTAAATTGTGTGAAGTAAAGATAAATGCTGCTTTCATTCATAACAAATTGATCTAAAAAGCTCACTGATCATGCAAATACTACATCTGGACTTGTTGTTATCACAGGGAAATTCATTATAGAATATATACTGTGCAGATTAAGATAGCTAATGCAGTGTGTGAACTATAATTCCTACTATGATTTAGAATTATACATTCTTATCTGAATGATATGCTTTGACAGGCATTCATCAGCTGTCTCATGTTCTTGCATTTAACCAAAAGTATATGGGATAAACATTTATAAGAAATCTCTCTCACGCAAAAGGCCTGTTTGTTCGGTTATATGATTTACCTAACTCCTGAAAGATAAATAGTGCTTGGCTTTCCATGACCCTATCTTATCCAATTACCAAGTAAAACTTAACCAGAAACTCAGGACAAATACATATCAAAGTGTTGCTTAAGATGAGCAATACATTCATTTTTATAGCACAAATGAATTTGAAAGGTAACAGATGAAAGTAATTTTACTATTTTATTTAATCCTATGTATACTGAATGCTTTTATTCTAACATATACTCATCATTAAAATATTAATATACTTTTATTTATTCAGAATAAGGCCTTGAAATCTGACCTGTATATAATGTAAGTCTTTGAAATCTGATGTGTGCATCCGAATTTAGACTAGCCACATTTCACCTGCTTCGTAGCTCCCTGCAGCTCCTAGCTACTTTGCACCTTGGTCTCACCGCAAACATAAGCAAAGGAACAGGGAGCTATTGGTCACTGTGCCGGACATCACAAGTCCAAAGAGCCAAATCTTCACATTCCCTCTTAATCACCAGTTCTTACTTTCAGCTCGTTTCCTACTTCAGAGAATGAATAGCCACCTATGTTTTAGCATCATTCAATCCTAGAAAATTGGAAAACAACTTTAAAATCTCCAATCTGATGGACTGTGGATAGCCAGTCAGTTAAGACTAGTTCCAATAGACCTCATCTTTGATAATGAGTGTATATTTTTTGTTTTTCATTTGTATTATTTCTTCCCCTTCTCTCCCTACTCACTATGCCAAAATCCTTGTGGAGCCCAGCTGAATACCACACAAAGCCAACTACAGATAACAAAGATTAAAATCCTTATCCAGTTCTGCCTTTACATTCATTCCCTGAATTCTGCAGCCCTCAGACTCAAATGGAAAGAGAAATCTACCCAATCAGCAAACTCCCGCGATCCACAGTGATATACGTGACTCAGTGACGTCCTCTGCCCAACCCACACACTATTAATCAATTTGAATTAGCAGTACTTAAAGTTGGGAGATTTCATAAGAATCTCATTGACAATTTCTGTGTGTGAAAAATCAGGTTCTACAATTTCATGGTCTGATGTTGGCCAGAGACCCGATATTCTCCATCTCTATCTCAACACTGCCTCTGATCTGACCCGCTGAGTGCTCCGAATTGTATGTGTGCCTGTCAGGTGTGCTCAGGCCATCGGATCTGAAGTGATGAGCACAGCCAGGGCCAGGGCTGAGCCTTTCCTTCTTCCTTATCCTGCTCATGGCTTCCCCCTGCCTCTGTGCAGAGAACTCACAACAATGGCAGTGGTGACCTGGCCAATGGCAATTCATTTTCTTTGGTCACCAAATTGTGCATGAAAAAAAGCCATGATGAACCTTTGCTAGAGAACTTACCCAAAACCCATTGGCTAGACTGTGATGAATTACATGTGAAATGAAGCAACGCCACAAAAACATCTCTCTTTATCAGTATCATGCACAAAGCCTCATTGGGTTGGACAGCAGATATTCAGTGTGAACTAAATAAGAACTTCCTACTTTAGACCACTGACTCGTGGCATCGTGGTAGCATAAAAAATGAACACACAAGCAGCCTCCCATCAGTTGTTGTCTTTGCTTTCAGCAGTCACAGCATCTAAGATCCTTATTTTCCTGCTTCCTCGCTTTTTACTTCAAAGATTACACTTAAAATTTGTGAGAAACATAAAATGAAAAGAGTTGCTCCAAAAGAAAAAAATGGGCTCTGAAGTCAAACAGATCTGAGGTTTTCAAGGTTCAAAGAGGCTTTTGAGTGGAGGTTCCTTCGATTCTGAACTTTGCATAGACACGCCATAGAGCATTCTATAAGAACTAAGTGCAGTGCCACTAAGTGTCCCTACAGTAGACTGAATGATTGGCCCCACCCTCAACCTTCCCCCACCTACACCTCTGCCACATCCTCATCATGGGGACAACCTGTATCCCTGGTGAACATCGGGCCTGACTCTAACTAGCTTTGGACAAATGGCACGGAAGTCAACTTGATACACCTGCAGGTTCTGTGCCCTGTTGTCCAGACCCTTTGTGTATCTCTCTTTATTCTCTTGCACTAATGCCATGAAAAGACCCTGCCCCAATGAGCTCAAAGGGGACACATGAAGCAGAATAGCTCCTGCCATTTCACTGCTGTGCAGCTGGAAGCAGGTACCAAGCAAGGCCCAGCAGGACAGAGACCAGCGCTGCCACCCTCACTGAGCCACAGACCCAGGAGGAGAGGTGCCTGTTTTAAGTCACGGGTGTGAGGGTGAGTTCTTAAACAGCTGCTTTGTAGCAAGAAGTTCTGCCTTTACATTCATTCCCTGAATTCTGCAGCCCTCAGACTCAAGTGGAAAGAGAAATCTACCCAATCAGGAAACTCCCACGATCCACAGTGATATATGTGACTCAGTGACTGGGAGCTTGCATCCAAAACCACTCAAGCATCAATGAGTGGTGTCCAGCAATGTGCTGATAAGGAAAATTGATAAAGGTTAGTTCTCTATTAACAATGTCTTTTGAGGGGGCTCTGTGGTGGCATAAGGGGTTGAGTGCCACACTGTGGGGCTTCCACAGCTACTGCAGCACAAGTTCGATTCCCAGCCAGGGAGGGGACCCACACGGTGCAGCAGACCTCTCCTGCCTCACCCACTGCTCCCCTCAGCAGTGTATTTCAATAGATTCATCTGTTCTGCTCCCCACTCTGTCTCTGGTGAATTCTCTCACCCCCACGCCTCTGGCCTGTACCACTATACCTCTGGCCTGACCTGCTCTTGTGTGCATAAATAAATTTTTAAAAATCATTAAAAAAAAGCAATAACTTTTAAATAACATTTCAAGCAATTCACATTAAATACTAGGAAGACAATGGTGTTTAATTTTACATGACTGGTTTCAAGGCCATACAGATTTATGAAATAAATTAAATAAAAATTTGGAGATGACAAGCTCAAGATTCTGATTCTTATTTGGTAAAATCAGTGTACTCCCAATGATCACTAATAATTATGCTACTCACTAACCCATCAAGAAAAAAGAGTTATAAAAATAGTATGACCATAGTATGGGATAAAATTGATTCCTACCCAGACCTATCAAGCCGGTGACCACAATACTCATTAAGCTGACGGTATATAGTTTCAGGGTTTTGGATGCAAGCCCCCAGCATGTTTTACATATAACCTGTAAAATGTATCATATATACATTGTAAATATATTCTACTTATTTAAAAATGTAAATATATTCTACTTATTTCCTACCCAAGTGGAATTTGAACCACACATGGTAGGTGATAGATTCATACTTCATCAAGATAATCCTACAGACAACTCAGCAGTCTCAAGGAGGACCCTTACAACTTAAGTGTCTGATACCTGAAAGCTTGAAGTGCTTTTTTGCTTGCATCTAGCTTTTTTCATTTGACAAGACACCCACAAGAAAAGCACACCCATCTCAGCTTCCCTCTGAGACCCAGAGGAAAAACAATTGTTCATGAACTTTCACTGGAAACACTCTTCAATTTGATGGTTAAAATGCCCCCAGATAAATACCTGCACATCAAATCCAGACGAAAAGTCACTGTTCTTGCCTTTGAAGATTTCCACTAGTAACAGAAGTATATACACTTTGACAAATAATATCAAAGGAAGAACTTGTGGGGGCAAAGTACCCAGTAATGTTGCGTTTACTTGGTTGATTTCCCCACCAGAAAACCTAAATCTAAGGGCAGAAATATTATTTTCAAATGTCACATGATAACTTTCACAAGAAGTAAGTCCTTTACCTTATTCAATCTGACTCCTCCTCTGTAAATTGGGAAATACCTATTTGCATTACTATATATTGTGTGAAATTGTTAGGCTCCACCCCTGGGCTGGTGTGTAGTACATAAAGAATGTTCACGTTTCTCCCAAAATTTACAAGGACAGGCTGTAAAGATATGGCAGTCATCCGATCAAAACTTTCTTTTTTTCCTTCTCTCATACAGACACCAATACATTGTAAAATGCATTTGTTCATTTGACAAATAGTATGTAATCATCTATTACTTGCCTTGCATTAGATGTTGTTACAATGCTAAGCTGCTGACAGTTTCACGGGGGAATTAGGAGTTAATTTCACAGTTGAGAATTAAACAAAAAATCAGAGAAAAAAATAAAAATTACACCTCTCACAAGTACCGTGAAAGACAAGTGCATGGTATTGGGGCACTATAGAACAGGAGCTGTTACGTGAAGGTAACATTGGAGCTAATAAATCTAAGTACAAGTTTTCTAAGTAAAAAGATTGTGCTGTGAAGCTTTGCCAGGTGGAGAGATTTGCATCTCCAAAACAGGAATTCATTCCCAGAGACCAGTGTGGATGTAAAAGTGGGGGGAAGAGCAGCAATAAGGCAGGAGGACACCAGAGCAGTGACTGGCAGTTCTTTGGGCTAGAAGTCTCCATGCTGGACGTGGCCTTCCAGAAGTACTCTGCCCTCATCCATAAACCATGTGCCCACCACACCCTGTGCCCAAGAAGTTGGAACTTTCAGGGTTCCACCAATGTGCTCCCTTAGCCCCCAGCTTCCACACATGTTTAACCAATGGGAGGCACCATCGGGAAACTGGATGACAAGATGCAACTGGATAAAGAATGTGTTTCCCGTGGGCACGCCCATCCGCTGCCACAAAACTGAAAGCTGCTACTCAGATGTACATGTTGCAGTGTTCACACTGGCTGCAAAACAAACTGGATTGGAAGGGGCAAGCATGGATGGGAGCTTGACATCACTGCAGTTCAAAAAATAGATGACTTTGACGAGGACAGCAGAATAATGAGGGAAATATAAAAAAGTGAGTGAATTTGAGATTGAAAAAAAGGCTTGCAAGGTGGACCCTGAAATTTCATTTATGCAATTTGATGGAGGGTAGTGTCAATGATTTGAGGAGAGCACTGGAAAAACCCTCAGGCTTGCAGATTACAACCAGGCATCTGTCTCTGGGTGTGCTGAATTCGAGGTGGCTTTGAGACATCTAAGCGGAGATGTGAGACAGACAGTTGGATAAACAGATCTGAAACGCTAACAGAAGGTCAGAACTTGTGGATTTATACTTAGGAGTTTTCCACATCTGGTGATGATTAAAACTGTGGTTATATGTTAGGTTTCCTACAGGGTGAGAATAAGGCACAGATCCAGCCTGAAAGAACTCTACTTACACTGGTCAGTTGAAAGAAAGCAAACTTGGAAGGCTTAAAAAAAAAAGAAGCAGCAGAGAGTCAGTGGGTACATGTGACACCAGGAAAATATGGTGTCACAGATGACAAGGGAACAGTATATAAAACATTGAGAATCACATGTATCTCTGGCTGACTGAAAAATCTGTCAGTTTTTCTTCTGTGTCACTACAGTCCCTTGCTCTATCAGGAAATATATGTTATGTCTTAAAGGAATGTGTTCTCTACGCCAGAAAATAATTTTACTGCACTCAGGTTCTCTGTGATTTTCACCCTTTCTGGGGTCTGCATTTCTGTGCCAAAGGGTAGTTTCCCTCATTCTCACATGTAATAAAATTCAGTGCTCTATCCCACAGATCCTCAGTATCGCGGATTACCCCAGGCAGAACGAATAGGTTGAATGCACTGATTGGGACTCAGATACCAGTTAACCAACGTTTTAATCTAGTAAACTTCCATTTACATGTAAAGAAAAAGCCACCGTGCAGAGAGGAACCTTCCCAAGAACGCACACGTAAATAGCAGAGTTGGACCAAACTAACACACCCGGCATTTCCAAGTTCCTTCTGTGAAGGCGGCACCTTCACCACTCATGACACTCTAACTGCCATGCTGCAGGTGAGGTGTCAAACAAATACCAAAGACCCATTCACTGGAGAGAGAATGCACAAACTATAAAGCTCAAAAACCCAAAACTGTCAGATGATGCCATGTGGTGATGAGTATTTCATCGTGTGCTCAGTGGCCATCCACATGTCTTCTTCAGAGAAGTGTCTATTTAGCGGCTCTGCCATTGTTTGATTGCATTTTTCTTTTAGTTGAGTTGCATGAATCCTTTGTAGATCTTAGATATCCGCTCGTAGTCAGGCTTATGACATACCAATCTCCATAGTGTAGTGGTTAGCGTGTTTACCTCACAGAAGCTGCTTATGGAGTCTGGTTTTGCTGAAAGGAAGAGTGGGTATCACATCACCACAGCCACCCCTAAGCCAAAGGATTCTGAGGATTCTGATCAAAGGATCAAAGGATTCTGTCACAGGTAAGTTGATATTATCCTGGGTGTTATGTGAGGTCTATGTTCTTCTTGGCTTTGGGGAACCTAATTACTCAACCACCCCAATGGCTACAGGGCAAGACTGTGCCTGAGGAGGAATGGATGTTTTTGTTTTACTATAAACAAAGATTATCAGGCCATGACAAAAGAAAGTCTATCTCAGTTTTCTGTCACTTTTTAAATTAAACTGACACAATATAACAAATTAATCCAAGGAGTGGTATTCCAGTAGGAAAGGAAGTGAACCCAACAATAAAGCAAAACTGGACACAAGTTAGAAGCCAGATTGAATGTGACTGGTGGACTCTGAGGGGCCAGGGCAACAGGACTGAAGACAGGTCTCCCTGAGCCTGATGATGACTGTCACATGGATCCTTGGACAGTTCTCCCTAGGGGCTGACATCTTGGTCAGCCTGCAACCATTTACCCTTCTCCTGCAGACCTACAGTCTGGGTGAACTGTCACAAGGACAGGTGACAGAGGAGACCTACAACATCACAGTGCCTGGAATGAACTCACATACATTACAATCAAAGGGGACGGTGACTACCTTATAGTCACCATGCGAATGTTTGAGAGCTTTCTCCTTTATGACGCTTTTGTAAGGTAACAGAAAGCCATCTTTGGCGCCCCAAATATGAAAGGAGAAAGAAACTGGAAAAATATCCACTCTGCTAAACAACCTGTGAAAAAGAAGCCATTCTTATCAGGCAGACTAAACAACAAGGACCAGGTCCTACCCACCAAGTTCAAGATCCCCTTTGGGGAACACGGAGGGAAGGAGTTGCCAGCTCAGTCAGATCACCTGTCTTGGTTTCCCAGGACTTCCCAGACCCAGACCTGTGAAGTAGGAGCTTTAAAACAGCATCGAGGCACTGTGTGACGCACCTGGAGGCGACGGGCCCAAACTCACAGTGCCAGCAGGGCACCTTCTCCTGAGAGCTCCAAGTGGATGGACTTTCCTCCTGGTTTCTGTGGAGGCCCAGCAACCCTGGGGTCCTTACAGACACATCACCACAAACTCTGCCTGTCCCACAGGACTTTCTTCCTGCAGCCCTGTCCTGCCTTCCTGTGAGGGCCCGGCCATATGGACCAGAGCCCAGCTCCTCCGCTATGATCTCATCCACACTAAGTGCACAACTTCTCAGGAGGTCACATCCTGTCATGCTGGAGGTAAGACTTTGACATGTCTTTTGGCAAGACAGGATGCAACCCCCACCACGTTTCAGCAATTCTCAAAGGGGACACCCCAGAAATGACAGACACTTGTGTAGGTAAAGTCTTCTTCCTACACACTATTAGCATTTTCTTAAACAGAAGACAATTTTTTTAAGCCATTTTTATCTAACAACTGACTTAAAGAATTGTGGCCGTGCTCCCCACATTTCATAAGGAAATCTGAACAAATTTATGAGCTGACAAGAAGGGAGTCTCCCCTGATCTCTGTGAAAATATTCCCGGAAATAAATCCTTTATCCTTTGGAATTGTCTCGCGTCAGTGCTGGGGACTCGGGAGCTGCTCTGCATCAGCCAATCGTTACGTGTTTCAAGCAGTCCAGCTCCGCGTGGGGGTTTTCCTTTACTAGGAGCCCGGCCATTGCCAACGGCGGTTTCTGCAGCTCTGCATGCAATTCTTGGAAATGCGGAGACAGCCAATTCAGTGTAATATATAGTACTTGACCTTGCATTTAATCGGCCGGATTACTGTGTCTGTTTGATTGAGTCTAGCTGAGAGATTAACAAACCCAAACTTCAAGTCAAGTCACAGAAATATTAGAAGGTGTATCCCTCTCATAAAACATGCTTGTCTCAATAAAACAAACCTAGAAGCGATTACCACGTCTGTACCTGATATTGAATTACCAGGATCCCCTGATGGCTATTTCACCCTCCAGTGGCTGGTACCTCAAGAATCTTGGCACATCTCTGAGCGTTAACACCTTCTGGAGAGCTATTCCCGACCACAGAGGGATTTCCGCTCTGCAACATTCAGTGCGGGTGCCCGGCCGCAGTCATCATAGTCTTGATTCTCTGTAGGTCGAAGCTGATGATCTCCCCCACCCCCCAACAGTCTCCGGGACATCTACTCCTGTCCTCGAAAAGCACAGGGCGATGTGAGGCCCGCAGGTGCCTTCGGGCACTGAGAACAGGTTTTCCTGATTAGAAAAGTGGGCCTAGCTGACCTAGTGGCTCAGAGACACAGCCAAATGTGCTGGAAAGACAAGTACAGCAAACAAGGCCCCCTGCCAACGTCTCCAGCCCGATCTCTCACCACTCTGTGCTTCTCAATCTGTGCTCCAGCGAGACTGAATTTCATCCAGGTCGCCAGAGTTGAAGTACTGGCTCACTGTTTCTTGTTCGCATTCTTTCTTACCTCTGGGTCCTAGCTCATGAACTCCCTGCTGTTCTAATGCGTTCATGAAGCTCGCTTAATTTAGAAAATACCAATATGTCCTTCAGAGCATGGGCAAGTGGGATTCCTCTCCAAAGTGGTCACTACTCCCCAAATCTGTGCCAGCTGCTGCTTCTCTCTGCTCCCGGTGGCTTCCAGAGCACCCACCACCAAGTGCTCTGAAATGTGGTCATGTTTCACTGTCTCCCCCACTCGATTGGAGGTCCCAGAAACAGGAGCCATGACTCCTTTGTCTTTGGTGCTTCAGCATCTAGAATCCTGACTGTTAGACAATAAATGTTCAATGAATATGTTGATTTTGGAGCCAAAAAATCCAGTGGTACGTGCTGGCTTAGCCACTAATCAGCTGTGGATTCTCAGGACAGTTTGATCATTGTTGTCACGTTTATAACCTTGACATTCTTAGCCATGGTGGGAAAATCTTTGCTCTTCTTACTTGTGCCTTTGTGAGCCCCTGCTGTTCCATTTCCAGTGCTAAGGTACAGGCACACTCTACCTGCACTGTAGTTGTTAGGAAAGGCTATTTTGATGCATATAAAGGAACTTCAAGTGCAAAACTCTAGTGAAATTCAAGTGACTACCTATCCTTAGTAGAAAGTACAAGGGAGCCTCCCTGGTCGTATGAGGGGTTGAGCATCACACTGTAGAGCTTCTGCAGCCTTTGCAGTGCTAGTTCGATCCCCGGCCGGGGAGCTGACCCACATGGTGCAGCAGACCTCTCCTGCCTCGCCCGCTACTCCCCTCAGCAGTGTGTTTCAGTTAATCCGCCTGTTCTGCTTCCCACACTGTCTCTGGTGACTCTTCTCACCCCCCACACCTCTGGCCTATACCCCCAGCTCTTATATGCATAAATAAATAAAAAATCTTTTTAAAAAAAGAAAATAAAAGAAAGGCTAGCTAGCTGAGTATGGGCAAATGTACTTGATTGAAGGGACAGTCTCTCTTCCTGTCCCTTCTACCAACTAAGAGGCTAGAAGGATGAAAGATTTGGGACCAACATCAAAGATTCTCCGTCAATTAGGGAATTTTTAATTTAATCAGTTAGTGCTTTAATCTGTTAGTTTCTTTAACTTGGATTTTCCAAGAATAAGACTTGAATAAAGATTGCTTATTTATAGCTCCAACTAATATAGATTTATATGCATATGTACATGGATGCATACATATATATAATTACTTGATTGCACTAAACAGTCAAATTGAACATTGCAACATATGTTTGTAGGTTTCACTTTCAACCACAAACAAATCTTCTCCAAAGAATACTCTGCAGAGATGAATCTGTCTTCTTCCCCCCTTATTTGAGTTTGACTGTCACAAAAATTCCAACTGCTACTTGCTACTGCAAGTAGCCAGTGTATGAATACTTTCTTCTTTGGTTTTTGATGTTTCCTCTGGAAGTCTGTATATTGAAGACTGGTTTCTGGTACAAGTACAGCCAGAAGAATTCTCACAAGAAGCATAGTAGGTCTTAAGAGCATCCTTCCTCTCCCCCATTAAAAGTAACTTTCACTACAATTAAGGTGAAAGTCATTAAGTTACATCAAATTTACCCTTTGATATTTGGGGAGGAAATCACAAATAGGCAGTCAAATATTTACTAAGAAAAAAGTCTAGAAATTTAAATTTAGGCATTGGTGATATATTGGGAGGAAAACTAACAGATCATTCTGATCAATCTCAGTCTTCACCTTTCATAAGTAACCCTTGCTGTTAAAGTAAAGATCCTAAGAATAGGTAGTCAGCAAATGTTTTATCAGACTCCATAATGATTGAGAATAAAAGTATTCCAAAGCATATGAACCTAGGTCAGTATATAAACTTGTACCATACAATCAAGCAGGTTTATCCAGGGAAGAAATGAAATTCACGGACCAAGATAACAAGCAATCCACAGAGCCTCCTTGAGGGATTAGGGGTTAAGTTTCAGCACTATCACTGCTACAGCCAGAGTTCTATCCCCAGCCAGGGAGGGGACCCACATGGCGCAGCAGACCTCTCCTGCCTCGCCTGCTGCTCCCCTCAGCAGTGTATCTCAGTAGATCTGCTGTTCTGCTCCCTACTCTGTCTCTGTCAAATCCTCTCACTCCAGACACCTCTGGCCTACACCCCAGTTTTTCTACCAACCAATCTACAGACATACATCACACATATGGACATATATGGATGCACATAGGAACTCAGGCATAAACATAAATGTGTATGCAAAGAGACACATGCCACATACACATGCATGTGCACACAGACACACATGTATGAGAGCAGACACCTAGATGAAAAATCAAGGAAATTTTCTACAAATACTTTTAATCATTGCCTGATGGCTACTGCCAACAAAGACTTTCTACTGTAATTTGTTCTCACAGATGATGTGATTAAAATAAGGGAGCAGCCATAGAAGATGAAAGATGGGAAAAGTCCTACAATGCAGAGGAAAGAGCCGGGCACAGAGATGCAGGAGAGCAGGGTCCTAACACTGGCCTCTAAGTAGAAGCTTATGGGTCAGACGCTGGATGCAAATCAGAGTCCAAGTTGGGAAGCCTTGTAGACACATGCAATGCCCTGCATGGTTGTCTAATGCTTGGAAATGGAACGTGAAATCAACTAAGTTTGACCAACACAGGAGTAGGTGATTCCCACTGTCTTATTCCAGGATCCCTAAGGCATCCCTTACATGCCTCAGTCACATATTTGAATCTGTGATTTAACAATATCCAGTGTCCTTTTGCTAAAATGCTGTGGTTGGGTCTTAGTTAATCAGAGATGACCTTTTAACCCAGGAAGTATTTAGAGACACATATAAAGCATGACCATTCTGGAAAGAGCAAGTGAAACAATTGTAATACAATATCCAAGTCTCTAAGCTAATCAAGAAAATGCAAATGGTATAAAAGTAAATGTTTGTATCCTATTTCTAGTTCATCAATTTAGGGATAACCCAATCTATTTTGTTAAGTGATAAGGAAGTCACTGAAAGGGAAAAAATATCGAAAATGAAAACAAGCTAGCTACAAAATCAAATAACTATAGTGCCATTACTGGGAATCAATAAATACTGATGTCAAATGGGAAACTGACATGAACCGCAAAATAGCAGACTACATGAGAATCCAAACACCGATTTACCAGGGGGTGGGCATGAGGGATGTGCTAGGAAAACAACATCAGGGGAACTATTTCCTTCTCTGAGCCACTAGGTTTGATGCTCGTTAGAGTCTGTCTTTAGCCACCTATGAAAGACTCACCCAACAGCGGTTTCCTTCACCTATGTGCTGTCTGACCTGCCCCATGGAATTGGCCTAAGCGGAATGCTTAGATTTTCATTCATAAGGTGCTCCATGGTCTACACAGACTCTAATTTAAAATTAGTGTTGTTTCAAAAGCACCAGCTAGGTGTCAAAATGAGACGCCCTCGTTCTCACATGCATATCCAGTCTCTTCCGTGGCTGCGTAAAGTAAGCAAGAAAGGCATTCTTGACCACTCCTGACAGCTTTTATCACAGGCTACTCCACAAGTGTTTTCTGTCTGCTTGTCCACGAAAGCTGATTAGACAAAACAGCCGGTGGAGGCATAAAGAAGAACATGCATGACTTACCAGGCGAGTATAAACGATACCTAAAGGGAATGAAGAGCAAACACAAAATGACTGCAAAGAACGGCACACGCATTTTTTGTTGTAAAACGTTTAGGAGGGCAGCACACTGAACTACCAGAGGCTGGTTTCTGTTATATCTCAGAGGTAGAAATGACTAGACTGAAATGAATGTAAATCTAATGAACATAACACACGCGCCTACTGAAAATAAAGTTCTTGTCTGTGTAGTTCTTAGGTCACTGCTTTAGAGTGGGTTTCTGAGAAAATCTAGATGACCTTGAATGCTCAGAGATCTCGCCTCCATTCAGAAAAGATATGTTGAAGCTGTTGAATCTCTGTTACCTCTCACATCTCTCAAACGGACTACAGGCTACCGGTCAGAGACACAGAGGTATAAAGGAATCTGCTAATTTAAAAGATGGGATTGACTCAAATATCTCCGTGCTCCCCTTTTCTTCCCCTGATATCCTGGGCAGGAGGAGGCACGGAATTAACATTTGTATGTGCCTGTATACAACTACTTATGGCAGTCATTATTCCTGCTGTTTTTATTTTAAGTATTATCTTTTACCTTCAAAACAAATGGCGTGAAATGGAAATGCAAGCTTCCCTTTCTCAGTGCAGAACGCTGTGAGTGGACTCCGTAATGTTTAACTGCTCGCACAGACTATGAGTCACTGGCTGTGTAGTGTTCTCCAGCCCAAGCTCATATTCTCAAACGGATCCTGAGGGTGAAGCAGTGCCCACCTGATTCATGCACATGAAAAATAGTAGTGTGATGGTTCTTCAGAAAGAAGACCTGGGGCATCCTGCCTGGAGGATAGAGCTAGTTGGACAAAATCACAAGCTCATTTCAGTTATTAAAAATACATAGCCACCTTCTCCTCCCCATCCTCTCTTTTACTGCCAAGTAACCGCTCTGAAATATAAGTCACTAAAATGAAGGCTTTCAGTGGCTCACTCTCATTTAGAGTATAAAATCTAAACGTCTGAGCCCATGGCCAGGCTCCGTTAAGCTTTCAAGCCTCCGCTGCTCAATTCTCTCCTTGTACCTCCTGCTGAGTTTCACCAAAGGCCTCATGTAGATCCACACTGCCACTCTTGCTTCCAAGCAATGCTGAAGGACGTGCTCTATGTAAGGACATGCTCGTCCCATAGGTCGCTGTCCATTTGTCATTTTCCTGGTGTCTTCTTGCCTGCAGATTTAACTCCATCTCATTGCTCCAACATCACCTTTCCAGTATCACATAACACACACATCACTACAATACACCAAGTAAGACATGTAGGGACCTAACCCCTCACCGATATCCCACTACACTGTGAGTCTCTTAAACAAGCATCTTTTTTCTCATCCATTTCCATAGGCTTGGAGCCCAACACAGAGTCTACCGAGAAGAAGCTGTCCAATAAGCTGTTGCTCAGGGCTTAAGAATAACTATGTGAATAACGGTAAAAATAAATAAATTTGTGTATTTGATCTGAACTGACTCCTAACGTGGGCTATTATTCTTCCCCTTTAAGATTTCTTGGTTGAAAGGAAATACTTTGAGGCCAACTGAAAAGGATATTACTATCAAATATTTTAGTAACAAAGACCTCATGAACTAGGGGGCACTTTCCAACCATATGCTTTTCATCTGCTGGTTCGGCTGAAACAGTGTGGAAGTAATTGAATGACCACTCTTTTCTTGGATGTCAACATACATTTATCAAGGTTTCAAGGCGGTTAGTTTATCCTTTGAAATTTTAAAAGATGTGACTCTTGGCAATACTGTATACACATTAGATTATTTTCCTGATTTTTGCTTAAGGACTATCATTTGATTCATCTGCCAAGATAACTTCATTATGTCCTTGGGCAATTCAATACACCAGCTATTTGTGCCTCCACTTTTCAACCTCACCAAGCAAGATCTCTGAATCTTAAAAGAGACCAGCACAAACCTTTAGGAGCTGGAGTTAGGAGACAGGCAGAGAAAGCATTAACTATTGTGTGTCCTTGGAAGTTTGCTAAAAACCAAGAATCAATATCCTCATTTCTTGGATTAATTTTTCTGTTTTCTTCTTCTTCCTGTCGATGAGCTTTAAATTAATCCACTTTTTGTGGCTACTATTTTTTAGGCATTAATTCTAGTTCTTCAATTAGAGGGTGCTTTGTATGCTACTGTTAGTGGTACATGTGGGTCATCTCTGGTCATAACATATGTCCTGTTCCAGCTACATCCATCTTCTATGGCAAAGCATAGACCCTTAAGGCTGCATTGGCAAGAGAAAGAATATCCTGGAGTCTGGCATACTTAGGTATAAGAGAATGGACGTCAACAGCCCCCAACCACAGTTTGTGCAAGGCAGAACACATAAATGCAGCCCGCAATGGCATTAGCTCAGAGGCTAGACTGCTGAGTCCACATGGACACAGACATGACCAAACAAAGAGTGTCACAGGTGGGGGATCATGGCAACTCCTGAGGGTTTCATCTTAATTGAAGCAGCTTTACATACTAGCCAGGAGTTTAAGACGGGGCTCCAGGCGGTGGGGATGAGAAGAGGGAACTGGCTAGACACATGGCAAGTAAAAGGGTCCCAATAAAAGAACACTGACATTGAGATGTTTTCTGTCACAGTGACAGAAATGGAAATTTATGGAGGAAGCTCAAACCTATTCAGCACAACACAGATGCACTCAGGAGCTCTTGTAGCATTTCCCCCAGGCTGCCACAGGGGGGTGCTGCGGAGAAGTGCTTACTCCAGGCCCTGACATCAAGCTGTTTGGTTGACTTTCCTTCCGAAAAATTCACCTGACCTCTTTCTTGCCTCAGGTTTGTGTCTGCTGGGATCCTTTCAGCAGCAACTAACACATCAAAACCAAAATATGGGCACAAGTCGGCATTTAAAGAGAGCAAATGCACCGGTCCATCAACCAGGAGGCCTCCTTAGCTTTGTCACAGTGGCAAAAGGTCGTCGCAGTTTCTGATTTCCCCTATTCAATATTAAATTGAGAGGAAATGAGAGACTCACTGCCAGGAGCTCTCTTCAGAGTGAAGTCTTGTCTTTGCTACGAGCCCCCAGCAAGGCTTCTGCCTGAACTGGGCCGTGCACCATTTCTGAGCTGATTTCTAGCACCAGGCAGTGTGCTGGACTCAACACCTTCAGCCCGAGCTCCTGCTGAGTCATGTGAAGCAGGCTAGAAAGGAATGGGGTATGGGATGGTTAGAAAAGAACATTTAGGACACAGAACGCACATGGGCAACTAACAAAAGCACCTCCAGGCTCTCCATGTGCAAAGGGCATGCAGGAACAACGGTCCCCGGCAGCGGCTGGGAGGATTAAGTGGTTTACTCACAGGCTGCACATGGCAGCGTCCCAGAATGCCTCATTCAGGAACCGGTGATGGTGGTTCACTGCTACTGTTGTTAATATTTCAACACTCTCCATCCTCCCTGCTAAACCCATTTCCTCCCTTTCTCTGCTCCTCCACTACCTACCCCCATGCCTGGGTCTCGGCTCCCCCTCTTAGCACCAGTCCATCCTTTGATTCTAGACACCAGGTGTGCACACTGGCATTTGCTTGAGCTCACTAGCACTCCCCTTCAGAGACGAAGGCTCCAGCACACTGAGGTCGACAAAAACTTACTGATTTTTCCTGATGCCAAGAACGATGAGGGGGACACAAGTGAGCAAGGCTAAGCCACTGACTTTGCAAAGTTCACCACGCTGATACCCAGCAGTGCGGCTAGCACATGGTTGTTCTCCACTGGTAACTGTTGAGTTAAACTGCTATCAAATAGAATACCCACGCACGCACCGATGTCCAGCAGGGCGTGATAAGTACAGCAGCAAACAATGGGAAGAGTCTTTTAGAGGTCGGCAATCATTGAGGTGGCAATATTAATTCTAACAGGGATGTGATCCAGAAAGGTTTCTTTGACAAGCTGAAATCGGAGCCAGAGGAAAAAACATTCTAGCACAAGTTTAGTCCAATGAATGGATGTGCTCAATTTCCAACCACCAGATGTAGCCTCACATCCCAGCTGTCCGTTGTACACATGAAACAAATTTAGACAGTTCAACTTTATCGATTGCTTGTCTTGGAAGGTTTTCTGATGTTAGTTGGATAAAAATTGATGTTCAGGGAAGTTTTCACTAAATATCACATATTCTGCCTATTAAGGAATAAGTTCTAAAACAGAATACCAGATGAAAGGCATTTGAGAACGAAGATTCAGAATTGCTTTCCACTGCATGTCTGTATAATTTCTTGATGAGGCAAGGCAATGTTTGACATAGTTTCCTGCAGTCTTCAGAATTTGCTTTTGCAGTCCCCACTGCCCTGCTATTTATTATTTCACGTTTAGTTTGCTGTCGGTAACGAGAAGGACTTAAAGATAACAAGATGAATAGCTGGAGTTATAGAAGACTTGGTTTCATGTCTAAGCCAGAAATAACCTGTAGCACAAGCTGGAAACGCTACATAACAGGAGTTAACAAGGGGAAAATCAGCATAGTCGTGTGGTTTTAACTCAGTGACCGTTGCTAAGAAAACAACATAACCACCCATTGGCATCACGTTCTATCATTCGTCATCAGGCCCAGCAGAAGGCATATTGTGTAAATACAGACAGCAGAGGAGGGGGGCCAACTGGCAATTGTATCTCAACCTATTATGCATGGCAGTGAAACATCAAAATGGATTTTAATTCTCCAGACACTCCATCATTCTAGTAAATTTTAACAAAAGACAGTCTCTAGTTCCAAGCATACCAAGTATGTTTTCATAATTTTTGTCTCAGTGTGCAATTTTTTTAATAAGGCAGGTGGTTATAAATAAGGCTCTAGGGTAGACTGATCTCCATAATGTTTTGACAATATTTGTCAAAAGTATTATTCATATCACATGAGATATTTAAAATATTATTCTCACTGTTATAGGAGTGATTTTTATTTAAGCATAAAAAAAGAAACATGGCTAAATTCAGGAAATTCTTATAAGGGGACATGATAATTTTATTGGGACATAAAATTTGATATTCTCCTTTGGAGATCCAAACTCAATGCAGAGTTTATGAGTGAAAAAGACAAATCAACATAGACCATAAACAACTACACTAATTAGTACACAGTCTCTGTTTCTTTATTGCATAAAGTAAGATAAACATGATAGGTAACTAGAAAGAAAGGACTAGGAAGTTGAGAATGTGTGTGGTCCCTTTGTTAGAGGTTCTAAATAGAGAAAATAAAGCTACAATGCTTTAGAATTTTTTTAACAGTTTCCATGGTAATCATTCCTCAAAATATGTAAAGAGACATTGAGAATACTAGAAAAGACATGAAAGGTCGCTGTGAACAGCATCTTGAGTCTAATTCCTGAGATAAATGCAGGAGTGTGCACCCTCTCTCCCACTTCCCCTCCCAGTTGTGACATACACTTGCACACGCTGCCAGATAAGTGTGCACAGACACACCACTTTGGGATGTGAAGCCACAATAACCTGAAAATCCCAGGGGAAGAAGCACTGGCAAGCCATTAACTAAGAAGGTTGTTTTCAAGACCTTGAGTTATAAGTACTAAATATATTACTCCATGTATTACATCTCAATAGTCTTTAACAGAACAACAAACTGAAAAATTGGATAGACCAAGATTTCGTAAGCAGTGAGACTTCATTGCAGCGTCTAGACTATGCTGTCCATCGCCAGAAACAGTGAGCAGCAGGGGCTCCTCCAGCCAGGGTTTGGCCTCTCCAAATCGTAGTCTGGACACGAGACCTCACCCGGCAGCTCCCGGCTTGGACACTGCATGGTGTTTGCTCAGTGAACAGAGACCAAGCATTATACCTTGCAAGTATTGTTCTTGGATATGGGGCTATTAGTCAACAGAAGAGAAGAACAAAAGCTCACGTATCCTCATGAGAATAGAGCTGAAAAAAAGAGACCGGTAATAAAAAATAAACAATGTTGTAAATGGTATGGTATGTTAGAGGGTGAGAAAAATTCTGTGGAAAAACATAGTAAGGGGATTTGGATCCATGTGTCCGACAGTGGTCCTGGCTTCTGTGACCACAACGCAGTAACAGCTGCCCACCTGCACACGCTGTACAGGTCTCATCCTGGGCAACTTAACAAAAATACATGCAGCCTCCTGATTCCTTCATGGGCCTCCACAGCTCCTCAGGAAGGACAATCCTATTAAGGTTATGCTTTTCAAATTGATAGTCCACACTTTCCAACACTTCCTATCGGTTCTCATTCTCTAGCCCACTGTAAACTGGATCTAGCGCCACTGTAGCCAGGTACCAGCCAGCAAAGCACAGCCCTGTGCCCCAGAGTCTGCTACAACATTCAAACTAACAAGCCTGTAAGCCTGCATACCTTGTGCGTGCCTTCCCTCATAAACCACAGTAAAGGCTCTCACCCACAATGATGCCTCCCTCAGGCAGTAATGAACCCTGGCCCTCATGGCCCCCTCCCCCTAGCATGGTATGAGCCTCCTTTTGAGAACTGCAATAAACTGTATTTTCAGTGGCCATCATTCTGATCTGTTGGCCCACCTCTAACTCAAGCCTTGCATTAACACATTATATTTTAAAACAACAGGTACAGAGTAGTAGGCTGAGAGACCAGGGAAGGACTCTATGTGACAGTGGCATTTGATGGAAGACTCCAAAGAACAGTGACTCCAGTGGACAACTGGGAGAAGAACAGTCCAGGAGGAGAGCCCAGCCCGTTGAAAGACTCCTGGAGATTTGTGAAATCTGGTGAGTCTGAAGCTGACATGAGTATAACAGGGCTGAGTCAACAGGACAGCAAAAGGTGAAGGGGTGAAGACCAACCCAGGCAAGACCAGAAGGACCATCATAGCTCGCTGTTTGTTACTCCTCATGAGAGAAAGGAAGAGTTACTAAAAATGAATTATCAAGGGCATTTCAGGAGAGAATACAAAGAGCCTGTAAACTAGAAACTGTACTAGACTAAGGCAGTGTTGTGTGGTTGATAGGGTAGTCATCCTCATATGAGTACTTGTCTCAGAAGCTGCTTCTTTCAGTCAAACCCCTGGGGGCAGAACATAAAATTCCTCCTCTCAGCACAAAGAAGAGAGATGAGATAAATCAACACTTGAAGTCAAACAAGATGGCAGCCCTTCAGAAGGGGAAGTGGACAGTGTTGAAAGGATCCTGGAGTGACCATAAGACTAAAAACAAACCACAACCCGGGGCCTTCCTGATGGCACAAGGTGTTAGGTCGCAGCACAAGTTCGATCCCTGGCCAGGGAGGGGACACACATGGCCCAGGAGACCTATCCTATCTCGCCCGCTGCTCCCTTCAGCAGTGTATTTCAGTGTATCTGCCTGTTCTGCTCCCCACTCTGTCTCTCATGAATCCTCTCAACCCCCATACCTCTGGCCTGTACCCCAGATCTTGCATGCATAAATAAATAATTTTTTAAAAAAACCTAAAAACAAACAAATGAGAGGTGGAAATCACCTTGGTTTTGCTTAGAAGCATATACATAGTGGAAATGCTCAAAGGGCAGCTTGGAAAAGGTACAGGCCCAAGATACTGGCTCAAAGACAGAAGCTTTGGCAGTAGGAAAGGAAGAGGAGAAAAGTATGGAAGTCACTTTTAAGTGACAAGGAAGTGCTGAGTGATGGATAAAGGTCTGTTGTGGAAGAGAGGAAAGTTTGTAGTGAAGATGGAGAGAATGACATTCGTTCTTCACATGAGCATAAATGCATCAGAGAAAGATGATTGTTGGAAGTATATTAACAGGACATGTTAAGTCTGAAAAAAGGGTGATGTTTTAAACTCAAGAGAATACTTGGATTCTTGAAGAGAGGGAAGAGGGAGAAGAGAAGGAGGGATGAGCAGCAAATGCAGCAAGAAAGTCAAAAGATTAAACACACAAGAGGCCACTGCACAGACAATTAGGAAGTCAATGGTAACCTTGATAAAATGAAAAATAAAAGTAAAATAAAAAACATTGGCAGGAAGAGGGACTGGCTGGGCAAAGTCCAGACCAAAGGAATTTGAAACATAAAGATTTAGTATGTTTAGACTACTCAAAGTATTATTTTCCTCCCCTTTGTTTTCCAGACTGCTAAGCATTCTCTTATGGAATTTCCTCTATGTCGGTACCAGTCTTCAAGCTTCATTCTGAAAACATACTTCTGGCCCCTGCATATGAAGTCAGACAACAGCGGATTGTTCCACTTACCTATTTTGTAGATTTTTGACACTGTAATAAAAAGAATCATTGAAAAAGACCATAATCCAAAATAATCACGAAATTTTTTTTTAATTTTTTCTAAAGATTTATTTATTTATGCATACAAGCACTGGGGGACAGGCCAGAGGTGTGGGGGGGTGAGAGGATTCACCACAGAGAGCAGGGAGCAGAACAGGCA
>JAGFMF010011878.1:5143035-5175016 GCA_019455555.1 Galemys pyrenaicus
CCCTCCCTGGCCGGCAGCAGGGATCGAACTCGTGCTGCAGTGGCTGCGGTCTGCTTCATAGTGCGTCGCTTAACCCACTGCGCCACCAGGGAGGGCCCATAATCATGACATTTAATTGTAGTTTGAATCTTCATTCTATTCGTGACCATCCCCCCTTCATTCATCCCAAATATTTTTTTTTCTAGATTGACTATTGCAATGCTTTGTTTTAATTACATCAAAGAAAGAATTTTTTTAAGATTTATTTTTATTTATTTATGCACACAGGAATTGGCCAGAAGTGTGGATGTTGAGAGGATTCACCAGAGACAGAGTGGGGAGCAGAACAGGAAGATGGACTGAAATACACTGCTGAGGGGAACAGCGGGCGGGCGAGGCAGGAGAGGTCTGCTGCTGCGCCATGTGGGTCCCCTCCCTGGCCAGTGATTGAACTCCTGCTGCAGTGGCTGCAGACAGTTTGATAGCATGAGATTTTAACCCATGCACCACCAGGAAGGTCCAAAAGAAAGAACTTTTGACATTTTTTTCTTGTTATTATATATGTCCCTCTCATTTCATTAATTTTTTCTTCCTACTTTCTTTGACTATTCTGTATTTCTTTTACAGACTATTTGGCTGGATGCTTAAAAGTTGAAAAAACTTTCCCTTTTTTCTTTTAATGGTACCTATTTCTGGTCCTGTAATTTTCAAAATACTGACAAGTTTGGATGTATAATAATTTATTGTTAAATTCCAAAAACTATAGAAACTTAAAAGACCTCTGTATCCGTTATGCAGGTTATTCTCTCAATGTTGTGAGTGAATGGGATTCTACGTGAATACAAATGGGATAGCACCTCTCGTCACTGATTTCTGACTCAACTGCTTTGTCATCAGTGCAACGTGGTCTAAACCGTTCCAAGACCTTGAAATTTACTGAGACTTGCTTTGCATCATGGTACATAACTAACTCTTACAAATCATCTGTGAATGCGCGTGTTTTCACTGATACCTTGAAGGAGAATCCTGTATCCTTACATGTGTGCACTGTGTGGACGGGACCATCTCTGTTGGTTACGGAGAGATCGGCTGTTAAAAATCACTCACTGGGAAGAGTGGGTGCTCCACTGGTCTTCGTCAGTGTTTAGCTTACGTGTCTCGGTGTCAGCCTACCGTCTGTTCCTCTGACGCTGAACTGAAGACATAAACTATTTTCTGTTCATCAAACGTCCTCTTACAATTTTGTGTTCGAAGTCCTTTCCAGGTGCACAGGAGGGGAGGGAGAAAATAAGGCGGCAAACTCTGACTGTGTGGACTCCCACAGTCACCACAGGCCTCTCCCTCCCACCCTAGCACAGGTTGGGGCTGGGGAGGTTCCCCAGGGAGGAGCTCTCAGCTCCACCACCCAGGCACATGTTCTCCGTCAGCACCCTGGCCGTGCACACAGAGCCTCCTCCCAGAGGACAAAGCCTCTCTTCCTGCCTCCATTTAGGAAAATGGCCGCGGGGCTGGGGCCCCAGCCTACAGCACACAGGTAAACAGGCCAAGACCCTGGGAGAAGTCCAGCCCCATGCATAGGTGCTACGTGCTACTGGCCCACGAAACCATCTCTCCCCAGAAGTTTCACTCTGCAAAACTCTAAACTGGGGGACAAAGCCTGGGTGAGTGGGGTCTTGTGGCTCCCTGATGTCCTCCTCCAGCTAGGGCTGGAAGCCAAGGGGTACAAACTGGACCTTGGTTACTCTCTACTTGTTTTTCTACTTGTTTGCAATTTGGGGCTGAAGAATGACAGGAAGGGGTGAGGAAAACTACCGCCTGCCTCCTTCAGTCCGTGAGCTTCAAGAAACCAGCATCTACTTTCAGTGCGCTCCAGCTGAGGTGGGGCGCAGTCACTCCGAGTTGGTCAAGGTCACACCCCAGTGAGACTCTGCCCGCCCCATCCCTTTCTGCCCTCCCCCTGTTACACATCAAGTCACCCATTTGTTCAGAAAAGCAGTTCGGCTGCATGAAAAATGGCAGTATTTACCAGGACCTCCCTGGAGTGTAACCCAACCGCAGAGTCCCAAGCTCAATCTTCAGATTTGAAATATGAAATACACATATGAAGGGATGACATGACCGCATTAGCCAGCCCAGGCTGCCATAACAAAACACCATGGACCGGGTGACTTGCTCAGTGAAAACGGATGTTCTCGCAATGCTAAAGGCTGGAAGCCCAAGGGGCAGTGCTTCTGGGTTCCGCTTCTGCAGAGGCCTTTCCTGGTTCATAAATAAATGGCCATCCTCAAGTCATATCTTCCGTGGCAGAGCGAATAGGAGTCAAGTTCTCTGGGGTCTCTTTGCATCACTGAACTAATCCCAACTGGAGGGTGTCACACAGATGATCTCATCGGAACCCAACTCCTCTCAAAAGCCCATTTTCCACAAAGAATCACAATGAGGGTTGAGTTTCAACACATGAAGGAAGGGAGAGGGGCAGCTGAGTCCTCAGCAGGGACCACATGGCCACTCCATCTGATCTCTGATCTAAAGAAGTCCTGAAGCCTATTTGCTGCTGTGCTGCACGTTGTTTATGCCATCTTTTTATCCTTGGAGCAAACCATACAGACCAACTGCAAAAACAACTTCATTTAAATTTTTGATTGGATCTCCCTGGTGGCACAGGGGTTAAAGCCTCAGCCCATCAAGCCATAGGCAGCCACTGCAGCAGGAGTTCGACCCCCTGCCAGGGAAGGGACCCACATGGCGCAGCAGACCTCTCCTGCCTCACCTACTGCTCCCCCTCAGCAGTGTATTTCGGTCAGTCTGCCTGTTCTGCTTCCCACCCTGTCACTGGTGACTCCTCTCACCTCTCACCTCTGGCCTACATCCCAGTTCTTGCATGCATAATAAAATACATTTTTTAAAGATTTATTTATTTATGCATACAAGCACTGGGGCACAGGCCAGAGGTGTGGGGGGTGAGAGGATTCACCACAGAGTGGGGAGCAGAACAGGCAGATCAACGGAAGTACACTGCTGAGGGGAGCAGCAGGCACAGCAGGAGAGGTCTGCCACGCCATGTGGGTCACCTCCCTGGCCGGCAGCAGGGATCGAACTCGTGCTGCAGTGGCTGCGTTTTGCTTCATAGTGTGTTGCTTAACCTACTGCGCCACCAGGGAGGCCCCAAAATACATTTTTTAAAAATAAATAAAAATACAATTTTGATTCACCTCAAATGGGGGCTGCAGAGGTCTTTGTGAAACTATCCAGTGTTCTACTAGAATGCCTTCAGAGAATTCAGAAAACATTTGCATTCTAGATCTGTCCCTATCAGCAGAGCATGGAGAAAGATATTTGCAGCCCCAACTTCTTGATCTATGTTTTTAAATCAAACACTTGTAAAATTTTGCCAAATTTGTGACAACTTACAAAAGCACCATCACTTCAGATTATAGTGTGATGTACTGATTTTTCTCTGACCCTGTTCCAACTCACCCACTGCCACATGACAAAGCTCATGTCCCCCGGAGCTGGGCGCTAAGGATTTAGGGAAGAGTGTGGGGTGGTAAGAGAGATCTCTGTCGCCACATACGTCTCCTTTCTCTCTCAGTTCCTGGAGGAATCAGCCCAGCACCTCTCCTTGGGCAGGCATTATTTTTGCTCTGATATTGAAGGTATTTGTATGTGGCTGACAATTTCATGTCCCAGTAGGTAGAGGAAATGACTATAGAAAAGAGCTTATATTTGACCAAGGAGAAGGAATTGGTTGGTGAAGTGGATGTGACAGGAACCTGGGAAGAAAATGACCCTCTTATATATGTGCTGTTCTCATTTCTATGACAATCAATTTCGAACAGTCGAGCTCAACACCCTCAAAAGCACATGGGTATTTGTCAGGTCATATTTCCTGATCTGAGTTTCAGAAAACTTGGTCTCAACATGAGTTCATTTCCTTCCTCGGTGTATTGGGAGGCCTTCTCCTACTAAAGAACCAAATGTGATGATGGAGTAAGTAATCAGTGACTTTGTTTTATTAAAGAGACAATGAAAATTCGAAACTAGGAAGGGGTGTGTGACAATGAAAACATAACCCTTCTAGTTCTTTCCTCCCAAGCAAGCGCAGTGTCAGAGAAGACCGCGGAGCTCCTGCGTAACGTCAGCATCTCCTTTTGTTCTGCACTGAATCCTAAGGCAAAACAATCAACACCCACTGAATATCATCAAGATTCCATGCGAACGAACCAGACAAGAGAGTTAACGTCTCTAGTACTGAAGTGCTGAGATACAGTCAGTGCTTTCTGCACACAATGTTATTTAACCTTCAAATAACTCTACACGATGGCAGGATGTATATTTCACGTTACAAAGAGAAAGCTGAAGTTGACGGACGTGAAGCAGAGCCAAGACTGATAACTAAGACTTTCTGACTTCTAAGCATCAACTCCAGTGTTAAAAAAGCACTGAGCTAAGTGCCCCGAAAGCATACAAAAGCAATTCTCATTTCTGAACTCACTGAAGCTCTACAGCCTAATTAGGGAGAATCGCAGGCTCCTCCAAACTTAGACTCAAGGGTTTTCTGGAGGATCTAACCTAATGTGTCTGCTACAAACATGGGAAACCACTGCCTGGATTCATACACACAGCACCTTTGCCAGCAGTCACATGCTGGAGGGCCTCCCTTGCGGCACAATGGGTTAAGCACCACATTATGAGGCATCTGCAGTCACTGAAGCATGAGTTCGATTCCCGGCCAGGGGGGTGACTCACAAGGTGCAGCAGACCTCTCCAGCCTCACCCTCTGCCCCCCTCAGCAGTGTATTTCAGTCGATCTGCCTGTTCTGTTCCCCACTCTGTCTCTGGTGAATCTTCTCACATCCCACACCTCTGGCCTGTACCCCAGTTCTTGTATGCATAGATAAATCTTAAAAAAAAAAAAAAAAGAAGTCACAAGCTGGTGAGGGCAGAGCCAGTGGAGTAACAGGTCCCCCTGACTGTTCAGCAAGGTGGTATGCATTCCTCAGCTTTCCATGACATTCCAAACCTCTCGTTCACTACATATTCAAAGCATAATGTGATACAGAGTCATGTGATCCCTCCCTGTTCACATTTTAATTGGAAAGAAAAAAGTTGACAAGTAATACCAACACCCAAACTAGACTAGGTGAAGGGAATGGGGCACTACATTAGTGAGGGAATTTTTTTAAGGGTTCTTGGCTGCTATTGAGCTTAACTCAACCCAGTGTAGCTGGGCAAAAAGGAGCTCTAAATCTCTGAGTGAGTCAGGTATTTTCATACTCAACTACATTGGGCTGGAAGAAGCCCCTCTGACATTTCTAACCAACCTCCCAAGAGCAGAAGTCACCTCTCTAGGAAGGCTTCCCTTTCTCTCTCCCCACCTCCCAAAGGCCAAGAACCCCACATGTCTGTTGCCATACTCTATTCCGCCCTCTTTGGTGGAATGTCTCCTCCACCTGACTTATGAGCTCTCTTAGGATAGAAACAGCATCCCGGCGCCTCCCTGGTGGCACAGGGGTTAAAGACACAGAACTATGAATCAATCGCCAGCCACTGCAACAAGAGTTCTATCCCCGGCCAGGGAGCTGACCCACAGAGCTCAGCAGACCTCTCCCATCTCCCCCACTGCTCCCCTCAGCAGTGTATTTCAAAGTAGATCCACCTATTCTGCTCCCCACTTTGTCTCTCACCCCCACAAACCTCTGGCCTATACCCCAGCTCTTGTATGCATAAATAAATAAATCTTTTAAAAAAGAAAGAAATGGTATCCTGCTCTTTGCAATCCAGTACCTAGCATTAAGTAGTGGAATAAACTCTCAGCAAATGCACTGTGCATAGATGAACAATTATATCAGGTCATTTAAATGTCTCTCTTTAATCATTATATTGACTCCATTAGAAAATTGTCTTGTAACATAGTTTTTTAAAATCCCTTTTTAGACACTGACCACATGCCTGATGTCTAGTACTATTCTTGTCTCAAAATTGAGGCACTGAAGATTGCCTTTGGGTACCTCCTGAGGGACTCTTAAAATCAATTCCCTACAAGAAAGCGTCTGAAGCTGGAGGTCAGCACACTCCAACATAAATTCACAGGTTACTTTAAAATCACTAAGATAAACCCTTTCTTGTGCTAGGCTTTTCAAAACAAATTTCCTTTCTCAGAGTTGGAGAAGACACATCATGTTCTAGTCACTCATGTCATCCTCAAAGCAGGGCTTCCAAGCCTGTTGAGAAAGGAACACTTCCCTAGAGTCTGTGGCACACCAAGCTACTTTGTTGCCCTACCCAGCGGTGCTGAAGAGAGGCTTCAAAGAATCAGAGGAGTCTTTGACTTGGGTTGCTACAAAGAACAACTAAGTCAATAAATAAAAAACTTAAAAATCTTCAACTGCCATACCAGCCCCCATCCATCTATTGGAGTGCGGCTGCCCCAGTGGACACAGAACCCTCCGCCGTCTTCCAGGGGAATCCAGCCATGTTAGTGAGCCTGTGGTGTTCAGATTTATGCTCTGACAAAAGGATTTGCCCTAAGACACTATGAGGCTTAGCTCTGGGGAAGCTGAAAGGAATTATGGAAACTTCTGTTATACTGTCCAATTTGGAAAGTTCCCTATCAACACTGAGGAGCAGGAATGGGGGAGAGGAGGGGAGAAGAAGGGGAGGGGGAAGGGAAGAGAGGAGGGGAGGGGAGGGGGAAGGGAAGAGGGGAGGGGAAGGAGAGGGGGAGGGGGAAGGGAAGAGGAGAGGGGAGGGAGAGGGGAAGGGGAGGGAGAGGGGGGTTCACAGTATCATTTCAATGCCCTGGCAACAAAGAGCCAGCCACTGTCACTTTCACCCACATAAATAGTCAATGTCTACAACCAGCCACAAAGGAACAATAAATCCTCCAAAAAATCTAGATGGGAGGGGAAGCAGATATGCAGGAAAAAGAGTGATGCCTGCAACTCCAACATTATCAAGTGGACACGGAGATTGAAGAAGTTTCCTTCAAAGAGGCCCTCAACAGAAGGTAATCCAAAGTTCAATCACAAGACACACACACACATACACAAAAAATTAGAGCTGTTATTCTTCCTGTTGATACTACAAGTTGGCTAAAATAATAACTTATAAAATGTGATGAAATATCAGGCATCCAAACACACATTACCAAGATAACTTTGGGCCCAGCAAGGAGTCTCTTCTCGTGGATATTGTGCCTGTTAATTAGTCAGTGAGAGGAGCCCACTTACATAATTTATAAATGAATATCCACCACTAGACAAATACCAAAACCATAAGACTGTGTAACTGCCAAACTGCACAGTTTGCATCTGTGCACACATGTGCATCTACGCATGTATGGCCACGGGTACACTTATGCAGCAGACCTCTCCTGTCTCACCCCCTGCTCCCCTCAGCATTTCATGTGTTTTAGTACGTCTGCCTGTTCTGTTCCCCACTCTGCCTCTGATGGATCCTCTTACCCCCAAACTCTGGCCTGCACCCCACCTCTTGTATGCATAAATAAATAAACCCTTAAAAGAGAAAAAAAATTGAAAAAGGAACATAGTTGGCTTTCTCAAAACCAAATAGATGTGTATTGATATTTTTAAGGGGGGGTATGGTGGTGAGGGAGGAGAAATCTAAAATGTATCATGTAACTTCCAACTGAACATTTAAATCACTAAGAAACTCACATCTCACAGATTTGAATTTTTATAATCTAGTTGACAACATGGGAAGAAAAGACAATTGGCAGGAAGGGGAAAAGGGAAAGGAGGAGAGAGGGAGAGAAAGAGAGGAAAGAAGGGAGGGAGGGACCTATTGTAGCAGAGATTTGTAGGATGATTCTCCAAAACTATTTCAATAACAAAAGTTTGAAGCTGAGCCACATGGAGGTGAACTGGGCACAGTTATGTATCAAACTGTCCTCAAAATTTGTTTCCTTTCACTTTTCTTACTTTCTTCAGGATAAAGTCTCAAAGATTTATTTTATTTGTGCAACTGCAAACATACTAAGATGTTTGTAATTTTTTAAAATATATTTTTGCAATTTAATTTCTTTTTCCTGAGATTCGTGGGCACAACGTGCCACCGGGTGACTAATACACTGGATTATCCCTAATTGGAGTCACTGAGCACAACTAAAATTATGAATACTATGATGGCCTATGGACCCAGATGTTAGCCAAATATTTGATATTTATTTCTCCAAGGCTTGTGTCCTTCATGGGTGGTGTTAATTATAAATTCAAGTCTATTATTTTGGAAACTTAATTATATTTAGTGTTAGCTGATGATTCTGTATTTCTTTACACAAATTCTAGATGAGAAGCTAAGAAACCGTCTAATAAAGGTGTAATAACAGAATCAAAGTTGTTAGAACACAAAATTTGCAAAAATAGAAGCTTGTCTTTCCTGCACTGTTCCTTCCCTCGGTTATTACTACCAATTTTAGATGCTTAGCTCGCCAAGGCAGGCAATCTTTCTGTCAAGTCCCCAAGAACTAGAATAACAGTTTTCTCTTTTAATTTTGCCAATCTGCAATATGAAGTCGAGGGAATCCATCAGCTTGGCAAACAGAAACACCATTCTGTGTACTTAGCATCTTTTGGGGGAAGGGAATATCTATCTGCCTTTTGGAGTAAAAAAGAGTTGATGAGATTGTCTATTTCCTTTCTTATTGGAAAACCCATCTTTTAGGCTAAAACAGGCTTTTTATGTGTTTTTTAATTTTTTTAAAGATTTATTTATTTATGCATCCAAGAACTGGGGTGCAGGCCAGAATCACGGGAGGTAAAAGGATCCACCAGAGACAGAGTGGGGAGCAGAACAGGCAGATGGACTGAAACACACTGCTGAGGGGAGCAGCGGGCGAGGTAGGAGAGGTCTGCCACACCATGTGGGTCAGCTCTCCAGCCGTGGGGCAGGGATCGAACTTGTGCTGCAATGGCTGTGATGTGCTTGCTTAACCCATTGCGCCACCAGAGAGGCCCACGTGTGTTTGTTTTTAAATAAGCCACCATCATGAGCTCTTATATTTGCATTAATCTTTAGATGGCCTTTACACTTGGGATTTTTGTACATAAAGAAGCTAGTACAGATAACACTTCAGTTGCGAGGTAAGAGATAGAAACTGGATGTCAAACAACCTGGACTGAATTTTTCTTGTATCACTCTCACATGATTTCTATTCACATCACAAGGAAAGCATTATCTAGTATTTCCCAGCTAACACCTAAGCATGGCTTCAGGTAGGGAAGGTCAGAGGCTCCTGGAGGTGGAAGAAACACCAGCAATCAGCAAATGCAGCCCCACCCCAAAAGCTTCTTGAGGTGCATACTAAAAAGGGGTACCCCATGTCAGAGAACTACAGGGTCCACTGTCAGCATGCTCTCAACATCTGCGCAAGCTCTAATTACCTTTCCTGTGTCAGTTCTTCCAGTACTGAAGGATGATACTGTATTGCTGCTGATAATTTTCTTTCTAAATAACCAGTGTCCTAATACAGTTAAATATCTGATAGAAAATGTGCAGATGGCCATTATTTCTCAAATTAGATTTAAAAATGGAAGAAAGAGATTGGCATCAGGGGAGTTATTGGTCAGGATTTATCAATCTTCGTTTCTAGGAGACTAAAAATCAAATAGATTAAATTGAAATATGCACTCAGAACGCAAAGTAAATGCACGCTGTAGTCACGTGGTGGCACACAGGACAGCGATGCTGGCAAAGCGGCTGTGGAGGTGATGGTGCCATTACTGTACTGTGTTCTACCAAGTTGCTCCTTCCTCTTCCTTTCCCGCCTTCCACCCTCCCCTCCTTCTTCTTTACCTTCCTATCTCCCTTCTCTCCTTTCCTTCCTTCCCACTTTTGCAGGGGGCTTCTCTGGTGGCCTAGGCCATCATGAAAGCCTGAACTCAATCCTGGCCAGGGAGCGGACCCTCCTGCCTCGCCCGCTGCTCCCCTCAGCAGTGTGTTTCAGTAGATCCTCCTGTTCTGCTCCCCGCTCTGTCTCAGGAGAATCCTCTCACCCTCCACACCCTCTAGCCTGTACCTAGTTCTTCTACACAAAAATAAAATCTTTAAAAAAAAATCACATATGCAAATGGCAACAAATGAAAGAACACAGAATATATTTACTTTTGAAAAAGCAAACCTCCCTGTTACACCCCTATCAAGCACCAAGCTCAGTTACAGAATGGCATTCACCTACATTTTGTTCTCCAGCAGGATTTGCGTGTCCCAAGGGTCACCCACAAGCTGCTCGCAAAAGGGCGGAAGCAAACGCAGAACAACACGTGAAGGCCGCACAGCAGAGGCAGGGAGGGAAGGGCCGTGTCCGAGTGACCCAGTGCAGAGAACGGGCCTAACTCTGCCCCCTGCTGTCTGGAACTGCACGAGCCTGAAAGGAAGAGTCCAGAGCAGAGCAGCCTGTCTGACCTGTGCCCTTAAGTCCAAGAAAGGGGGCGGGCACATTCCTGGAAAGGGGGTAGAGAAGAGTGGCCATTTTGGGGGAGCCTTTAATAGAGAGCTATGCATGTGGGCTTGCTCTCTTGGTCCTCGGACTGCTGTGGGAGGCAGGGGCCCTACTACCACAGGGCAGCAGACCTTCACAAAACCCCCATCAGAGGAGGAGAGGCCCCGACCTCTGCGCTGCAGGCCTCTGCCCCAGCCTGCGCCCCAGGCCTCTGCCCCAGCCTGCGCCCCAGGCCTCTGCCCCAGCCTGCGCCCCAGGCCTCTGCCCCAGCCTGCGCCCCAGGCCTCTGCCCCAGCCTGCCTGTTCCTGCAGCTGCAATTCCACTTGACACACTCCGTAACTAGACCACCTCTCCTTCTCCACTGCTGGTTTTCCTTCTCCCTCTATCCACTGGCTAGAATAAATGGGTGCTTCTCTTCCGCTGAGTCATAGGCCCCTTTGCTTACGTTCCTGGTGGCACATGGCCAGACCCAGAACCAGTGGGAGTTCTGACCCAGTGTTGGTTTTTAGTCCCTTAATCTGGTAAAAAAGGAAGTGGGGTTTAACCTTTGTTGATGCCAAGTGATATGAAGTGTATAGGGTTCACAGGTTTACTCTTTTGTTCTGAATTTAAAACACAAAAAGTGGGAATTAAATCATGGGAAAGGAAAGGCAAGAGATCAATGATCTGTTATCCAGGATTACCAGAGCTTTCCAGAAGGGAACCTCATGGGTCAGCAGTCTGGCCCTGCTCTAGCTGCTAGCTGCGCAGCTGGAGATTTGTTTGTCAGGGGTGAAGTGAGTGGCTTTGAGGGGGCTGGACAATCAAAAGATTAGTGACAGAGGCCTCCCTGGTGGCTCAAGGGGTTAAGGTGCAGCACTATGAAGCATCCACAGACACTGCAGCACGAGTTCGATCCCCAGCCAGGGAGCTGCCCCACATGGCGTAGAAGACCTCTTTTGTCTCCCCATTGCTCCCCTCAGCAGTGTACTTCAGTCCGTCTGCCTGTTCCGGTCCCCACTCTGTCTCTGGTGAATCCTCTCACTTCCCACATATGGCCTGTACTCCAGTTCTTATATGCATAAATTGATAAATCTTTAAAAGAAAAACAAAAAACAAAAAAAGCTTAATGACAGGCGCTTACCCTACAGTCGAAGAAGAAGCTGTCCGGCTCGCCTCCCAGGACCTGCCTAGACCGCCTGCATCTAGAAAAATTCTCATGTGAAAAGGCTCAATTTTAAGACATTGAAATTCACACCAGAAGAGTTAGCTTTCCCCAAATAGCTGATTCAATTTTGCCACGGAAAAACCACCCCATCATGTGCTTTGAGATAAAGCTGGCCCCTGACCTGTGCCCCATCGCCCAGAGAGCACATCCGGCAGGGCCTGGACAGTGCTCTTGGCACGACACGACGCCGTCTTCCCAGAGACTCGAGGACGAGTGACTTACTGGATGAGGTCCTATTAGTCCTGGCTGCGATGAGAACCACAATGTTCCCGGTGTGTGGCACGCGCCTATGCAGCTCTACCTTGAGGGAGACAGGATTTGAGTAGTCCAAAACATGTCAGCCACGTCCGTTTTACTCCACCACGGTTTTCAAAGGCTTACGAGGAGGCCCACTGGTACGATTGTTCCACCAACGAATCTTCAGTCTGCCTTGCCAGGTTCAGTCCTGTTTGTCCTAAGAATTAGCCAAGAGCCGTTGGCAGCTGCACCCGACAGACCAGCCGTGCCCGCTTCAGCGGTCTCTCTGACACACGTCTACGCTTCAGCGTCTTGTCTCCTAAAAATACATGGCAACTGCTTGTTCATTTGAGCTACCCATGCTCATACACCTTTCTTTCCTAACTTCCTTTAATAGTATGGGAAGGAGTTCATAATGAACCAAAGAAGCATTTCTCAAGATTTTAAAGTAAATATAAATAATTCTCTTCCCGGGGTATTTGAAGACATTCTCAAGGGTTTGAGTGTGTCCTAAGAAATGCTGACATTCTGCCAAACCATGTTACTCCACAAACATTTTTTTTTCCTCGCTTTCTGAAATCCTGGGGGAAAAAAAATCTCTCTGTGGACAACAAATTCTCCTTTTGTCTCTGTATTCTAGTCACTATAAATGACCAAAAAAAGAAGTAAAGATAGATTTTACATCAATAAGTCCTTTCTAATATCCACATATGGATTCCTTGGCTGCTAAACAAATCACACTGGAAGTTTATTCTAGACACAAAAAGATGCCAATTGGAGTTTACAAGTGATACTGCACTCATAAGCACTACAGGTCTTTTACAAGGACATCTGCATAAAATACTCCCCAAGTAGGTGCTGCTATGGCAACCCTGAGTGCCTTTCGGCACAGGACACCTAAGGGTGCAAACCACTAAGCTGATGGTTCTCTGGCTACTGGCTACAGCAAAGTTGAAAGAGAACATTCTTTTCCTTAACAGGATGTTTATTGTCAAGGTCATGGAGCTAGAGCTTTAGAGTCAAATTTGAATCCTGCATCATGCTTAGAATGCAGCAAAAATCATTTCAAGTAGCAGTTGTATTGCTTAGCTTTGATGCTACTTTTGAATTTGCATAATCAAGCCCTCATTTCATTTCACATCCTTTCAAAGTTGACTTTGTAACAGTTCTTGCTCTGAGCAATTTATCTAAGGGAATCTTGGAGGAAGGCCAGAAATCAGAGTGTTATTAAGAGTTATGATACCAAAAAATATTTACTAAGTGCCCAATAGGTGTCAGGCAAAATGCTAAACTCTTTGCATAAATTATCTAATGATGGGGAAGGAAGGCAGGCAGGAAGGAAGGAATAAAGAAAGGAGGGAGGGAAGGAAGATGGAGATGTTTCTACCAGAGTCGTAGCTCCTCACCAAGTATTAATGCTGTTTACCGATTGAATAAAATTAATTTAATATGTATTGTGCCTGCTTTTCTATGTAATAAATATTTATTAAACATCAATCAGGTGTCAAATACTAAAAAACCCCAATGTGCAAGGGAGACAAACCTTATCCTTCACAATTGAGACATACAAGTGAGCAAAGATGGTAATAAGCTGGATAATTATGAGCAGATTGAAGGGATCTCAGAGCCAGGCTGCAAAGGGAACAGGGAAGAAAAGTTAGGGGGTGAGATCTAAGTTAAAGAAGCAACATTTTGCCAGGACATGATAAAAATGTTGCAGCCTCCTCTCCCCTAGGACAGAGGGAATAAGCTGCAAGTTACAAAAACTCAAGCATCTGGGCCGGGCTGTGTGTTCAGTGGAGGGAGTGGCCAGAGATAAAACCTGAGCAAGTGAGGCGTCATCCTGGGCAGCCTTACCAGTTTGCTAAAGGGAAGGTATGGGATCAAGCTTTAGAAACATAACAGAGACTTAGCAGGGCGGTGGCTTGAATGCAGATTTTGTGAGATTCTGGTGGGATCCTCATCTTTCTCTGCTCTTAGTGGGGTCCTCAGTCCAGCACAGGGGCAGCCCCTGTGAGCTTTGCAGTCTGCAGGGGCTCAGACCTCACTCTGGAACTAGAGTCAGAACTCACACCTTGGCAAGTTCTCCAAGCAGCGTGCACCTACTGACGTTCAGGGTGTGCTTGCGGCAGCACGCAGCAGTGATTCTCAAACTTTGGGGCGAAAAGGCATCATCTGGGAAGCTTGAGTGAAGCCCCAGTCTCCACCCCCCCCCCCCAGGGACTCTGGGTTATTTGCACAAAGCAACAGATCCCAAGTTGTGTTGCACACTGGAATCACCTGAGGGAACTGTAAAGCTGCTGAGGCAGAGGGGCAGCCATGCTGATTAAAATGCACAAAAGAGAGCAAACGTTGTAAGAAAAAATAAACATACACAAAAAAATGAGAAAGACATTTCCACATCAGCGAGATCTGCAGGTGACAGAAGACAGACAGGATGTGGTAATTCACTAACTGGACAGGAAGTGGAGTGTAACCAGGAGAAAACAGGGACACCTTAAGACTCAGCCTGGGAGCCTGGGAGAGACAGCTGGCTGCCTTTCACCCTGAGTCCACTAGCCCAGCGGCAGCCCTCAGGAGAGGCACATTTTTTGAGTCCTGTGGTAACAGCAGAGGGCGTCTGAATACGTGCCGACAGGCAGAGTCCTCCCTAGGAAGCAGAATCCTACTGATAAATGATAAAATGGATTTCCCCAATATGCAGAAACATCTCTTTCCATTTCCTGTACAAAACCTCAAACTATTTCCTGTAGAATTAGCCCAACTATAGCGACGGACGTGGCCCCGTGTCAGCTTGAGACCATAAAGGAACTGGCCACACTGAACTCGTCTCTCCTTACATCACCTCATCAGACTGCGGCTCCTTCAGGGCAAACCCCGCTCTGATTCTGGGTCTCTCTCCCTCTCGTTTTATTAATTTGTCAGTCCTCCGCACAACTATGTAACACAGGGTACATCAGCACACCTCCACATGTGCACTCCCCTCCACTAAAACCCTGTTCCAAAGCACTTTCCCCTTCCTTCCGCTTCCCTCTCTCCCCACCCCATTCCCTCTGGAAACCAGTATATTTTTCATAGTCTAAGGATTTTTTTTGCTGTGTTCCACCAGTATGTGCTCTTTGGTTATTTAAATTCCAAAAATAAGTGAAACCATTCCATGTCTGTCTTTCACTTTCTGACTTGCTGCACTGAGCATAATCACCTCAAGACCCATCCATTTTTCTTCTGAAAGGCATGATTTCATCTTTCTTAATAGCTTAGCAGTATTCCATTCAGTATATAGTCCATAATTTCTGTTGCTCAACATCTGTGTTGGGTCCATGACTTGGCTATTGTGAACATAGGAGTGCACATATCTTTTCATATTAGATCTTTCATTTTCTGTGGATGAGTATCTAACAGTGGCCTTGCTGGATCATACAGCTGGATCTTTCCATTTTTTTAAGGTCTCCCCATACTGTTTCCACAGAGACTGTACCCAGTTTCACTCCGTAACAGTGGATGAGAGGTCCTTTCTTCTCACGTCCTCATCAACATCTGTTGTTTCCAGTCTTTTTGCTATAAGCCATTCTCACAGCTGTGAGGCGGTATCTCACTGTGGTTTGGTTTGCATTTCCCTGATGGTAAATGAGGCTGATCATTTTTTCAGGTGCCTACAGGTTGTCTGAGTGCATTCTTCAGAGAAGTGTCTATTTAGGTCTTTTGCTTATTTTGGGTTGGGTTCTTTGCTTTTCTGTTGTTCTTGAGTTGTATGAGTTCTTTATATATTTTGGACATTAACCCTTTGTCAGATGTGTAATGTACAAACATCTCCTCCCAATTCGTAATGCTCTTTGGATGGAGGCATGAATGGCCCATGAATAAAATATAGTTTTATACACAGGATCATAAATTCTCTTTGATATGGCTGCTTCAAAAACACATTTTCCCCTAAACTGTTTGAGTCTTTGCTTCCTAGCCACAGCTTCTCCTGGAGAGCTGACAGGCAGCCATTGCCAATTAATGCCGAACACATTCATTGGTCCGGGGGGATATTATTTCTGATTAAGAATTAACACACTTTGGCATGAAGCTGTCAATGTCAATCGGTTTAAATCATACTGAAATGTCAAACCACTTAGCAGATGGCTTATCCATATCTAATGCTGAAAAGGCAGGGCCAAGCTCTCCTAGAGAGGAACAATTCCAGCACACAGCGAGCTGCCGAGCCTTAAAGGGCCAGCCCCTCTGGAAATGTCCACAGCAAGTCTTCTGTGCAGGTGGACGGTACATGCCCTCAAATGTAATAGATGAGGGAACAGGGAGCAGCCTACCCTGTAGATCAGGTCGTGCCCCATACTGCAACGGTGCCTGGCACACAACGACACTCCTAGAGGAGGCCCAAAGGAAGGGGCTCGAGCCTTATGCGGCAGCAGAAACCTCCGCTCCACTCACCACAATCCCCAGGCAGGGTGGGTTTGTGCTGCTGTTTGCCTGAAGAGCCTGTCAGAGAGCTTAGAGGACAATTTCTAAAATTTGGATAGTAAAGAAAGACTTAAACCATCCTTGGTGATGGGGCCTCTATGGTGGCACAAGGGAGTAAGTCGCAGCACTATGAAGCTATCTGCTGTAGGAGTTCAATCCCTCCTGCCTCGCCCACTGCTCCCCTCAGCAGTGCACTTCAGTAGAGCTGCTTGTTCTGGTCCCCTTCTGTCTCTGGTGAATCCTCTCTCCCCCCACACCTCTGGCCTGTACCCCAGTTCCTGTATGCATAAATATTTTTTTTAAAAAACTATATATAGGGGAAAATATCCTTGAATTATTTAAATTCAGCTAAGGTCAGATAAAATCTAAGCAGTTCAAACGCAGTGACAGCTGTCAGGCAGATGTAAGAAGAGGAATGCTAGGGGGCGCCAGGGAGCCCTCACCCAGCCCCCTCCCCGGGCAGAAAACACCAGCCCAAGAGCAGTCAGCCAGAGACGAGGACAAGAGGGTAGGTTAGTCGTCTGTGGAAGAGCCCCAGACAGATGGATGTGCTCCGCCAGCCATGAAACCGCCCCCTAATCTGACCAATCTGCACAAAAAAGTATTTTTCAACTATACTTCACCATTAACATGTGCGTGCAGTATAAAAGTCCCAACAAAAGCTGGAAATATGTAAGGAAAATATTAAAAAGAAGGGGAAGAAAGTATGTTTCCTTCACCTTGAAAACCTTGTGGATAATGATTTTTAACTACATGGTTATTCAGGGTTTCATGGTTATTCAGGGTTTCATGGTTATTCAGGGTTTCATGAATGTAACACACGTCACTGTATACATATAAATATCACTCACATGCTCTGCGGCTTCCTTTGCCCATTGATAATTTTAGGGATGCTCACACTGCCTCCATCGACACGTCATTTGCGTAGATGTACCTGGCCTCTGCTTTTACACATATGTGATCATGAACTCACAAGCTCACAGGCAGAAACCAGCAATAAAGCTGAGAAGTGACATGGAGGTGGCTGGGTCTCCCCCAAACCAAATACTCACCATGTCCTCCCCCAGGGCTCACCTTTTCTTAATGTCTCAGTGCACTTTCCCAGAAATACCCTGTGTGTGTGTGTGAGTGAGAGTGTGTGTGTGAGAGTGTGTGTGTGAGAGAGTGTGTGTGTGCATGCATGTGCATGTTTTCTGACCCTCCACTCTGAGAAGAGCTGTGGACAAGGAATGTACAGGTTGGCTGGCTGCTCATCATACTGGACTCAAGCAAGCTTCTAGTCAACATAGCATGACCCCAATAAATTCCAGTAGGAAAAGATCTGCATTTTCTGATGTGAAAATTCTCTAATGGGTGAATGGACAAAGGGGTGAAAGACAGGCTCTTAAGTGTTAATGTTAGAGGGAGGATGGAGTGTTTCCTTGTAAATAATTCACTCTCTCAGGCCCAGTTCTTCAGAGAATGCATTCTGATGGGCCAGAAAACCCACGAGACATGCAGGTGGAGCGTTTGAATTGCCACCTGCCACAAAGAAACTAATACTGTGTTCTCTAGCAAAACACAGTCGACTGTCTGTGCTTCAGGGCCGTGAGTGATTCTAGCTCCTGGTTCCATTAAATGTTACAGTAAATGAGACGTGAATTCATAAGGATTATTTATTTACTTTGAAGTGAATCTGTGATCTGTGAATGACCCTATTACTAGTTAATAAGAGGAAAAGGTACTCGCTGCTGGAATGAAAGGAAAAGCATATAACACGCTCAACATACAGTTCTCTCAACACCCCTTCCCACACAAAGACTCATGCCAGTGACATTGTGAGGGATATATGCAAAGCCCAGCTCCTAACCCCACAGGAGGGACAAGAAAACCGATGCCCTCGGACTTGGACAACTGGCTTGGTGAATTTTACCTGAAAAGTCAGTAAGCAGGCTGGAGCCTGAGGGGCTTGTCATCCTAGGGACTCGAGGTTATAAAATATTTAGTAATTATGCAAGCTTAGTTGAGATGTAATCTTAAAAATGAATCTATAACAAGCAATTGATAAGCCAGTAGAAGATGAGTATTTGGAACTCTACTCACAGTACTTATTCTCAGCAGGAAAGGATCAACTAGGGACATTAAAGTAATTAGTTCAACTCGGGTCCCTTCAGAGGGGAAGCATTCAAGTGCTACCTTTTGCTGGTCAATTCTGTCCTGGTCCCCAAATGTGTTATACCATCACACCTGGAATTTCAGAGCATTTGAAGTTTTTGTCACTATCTCTCTACCACCATATGACCTAAGGAAGCATCTCACCCTCCCCTCCCAGAGCAGAAGCCTCACAAAACCACTGGTTTACAAGTACAGACGCACTATTGGGAGCATTAGCGGCTTGCCCAAATAACGAACCTTTGGCCTCCCTCTGCTTCACTAACTGTTCTAGCTAAACAATCACATCCTTTCCCCCTCTGAAACCCGGCCAATATAAAAGCTGCTGCTGCCCTTAGGATCAGGTTTTACAGACTGAAGCGTTCAGAGAGGTTTTCTACACCTGACCACAAGGGGGCAGTATTGCCATGGTATTGAGAGGCCCCAGACCCAGCAGTTGAGGATGAGCGTGTACCGCCAATTAACGCAGGAAAACATCCTTTTGTGTCCTCTTCTCGGACTTAAGAGATATGCAAAAAAGATAGCAAGCTGTGTATTTCTGAACTGAGAGCTCCGTTTCCACCGTCCAGGTTAACTGGAAGGATGTGGTCCCACCGTTAGCCTAACAAGCCAGTTACTCCAGTGGCACCAACGGGGGGGGGGGGGGGGGGGGGGGGGGGGGGGGGGTGGNGGGGGCGGGGGGGGAGGTGCTTGGAGAGAGTTGCTTCCACTGAGGAGGGAAGCAAACCAATAAACTAATTCTAATTCACTGAGGAGGGAAGGGACTAATTCTAAGCACATGGTGGGCTTCACGTGTTCTTCCTTGGCTTAAAATTGCTTCTCTTTTTATTTGGTCTCCAACAAGTAAACAGGAAAAAAAAAAAATGTTTACACTGACATTTTCTTTTTTTGTTTTTGGTGCAAGTCACATTTTCTAGTAATAAATCTACAGTGCAACTAGCTTGCAAATCCATGCACGCAAACATTTCACCCTGCTGTGCACAGTACAGTCTTACTGTGGAGGGAACCAGCTCACTCTCTCATACATACACCCACACCCATAGCCACATTTTTTGCTGGTGTGCTGTAGGGTAAGCAAAGTCAGATATCAGGCTATTTTACTCCCCCTGCGGGCCAGGGCCCAGAGGCATGGCCAGGGGGCACACGTGTCTGTGATGGTGGACACCTGGGCTGAGAGGCCAGGCATAAAGGGTGGCACCTTCTGAGACGGGATGTGGCCAAGAGACAAGCACTCTGAGGTGAGCCAGCAGAGAGGACAGAGAAAGAGCGAAGACTTGTGAGGCTGCGGGGTCTCAGTTGCCTGCCGGCCCCCAGCAGCCTGCATGCCTGGTGCCTGCCAGAGGTGCCTGTGTGCCCAGTCCCCCCAGAGAGCATTAAAGGCCTGTAGAAACCCATCCAGGGCTCCAGGGCTCTCCTTCCCTTGTCTGCCCAGTTGACAGCAACCTCCCCTGTGCGCGCCGTGCCGTGCGCTGGGTCTGCCTGAAGGGCTACCTCATTTAACCCTGCCGGAATAGGGGTCTCATTTCCACTTTGCAGCTGGGAAACCAAAGGAGGAAGAATGAACCAAACTGACTTCTGGCTCCCACCAGTGGGCACAGTGGGGTGTCTCCCTCCTCAACTTCCGAGGTCACACTCAGGACACGCTTTCCCTCTTTTTAAAGCTTTCCTTTATTATTTTTCTTATCATTCAAATTTATTTCGAGATATTTAAATGGAGACATCCCAAACAAGGGGATAGCTGACTCCTTGCACAAGTGGCCCTGTGGTCTATGAGGTAAAAAGGAGGACAGGGTAACCTGTGGCGCAGAGCCGGAGTGTAGCTGCAGACAGCAATGGGGTAAGCACTGCACTATGAAGCTCGGTCCCTGCCTCCAGCCAGGGAGGGACCCACAAGGAGCAGCAGACCCCTCCTGCCTCGCCCGCTGCTCCCCTCAGCAGTGTGTTTCAGTTCACCCACCTGTTCTGCCGCCCACTCTGTCTCTGGTGGATCCTCTCTGTCTCTGGCTGTCTCTCTCTTAGATTAAATAAAAAAAAACCTCTGCAACAGACTCACGCCCCCTCCACGAGCACTACCTTGCACTAGTGTTAAACAGCCCCCTGGCTGGGGATCAAACTCATCCAGCAATGGCTGTGGATGCTTCATAGTGCAGTGTGTCACCCCTTGCGCCACCAGGGAGCCCTGGTTTTCTTTTCATTTAAAAGAACATCTGTTATTCTAATGGCAAGAACAAGACTGAGTATGGGTGAAGGGTAGTTAGGTTATCACGGAATTGGCAAAGGGAAGCAACACATTCTTTTGATGGCTGGGAAACTACCAGTGAACTTGAGTTTGCAGCAACGGGGCAGCCCCGGACAAGGCTGGCTGACATGGCAAGTCAATTATTCTGGGTGCCGAAAACCTCCATGAGATCAAATAATCCTTTGCTCAAGTGTCTGACAACAGGCTTCTCCCGCAGCTTGTCCACACATGTTCCTTCCCGTCAAACCATTTGCCAGCGTCCAGGAACACGATGCATGTTCTATCTGGACCTCAGCTGGTTTTCCGTCCAAGCGGGTAACCGTGTGTGCAGCTCCACTCAACGGGTGGCGTTCCCTTCACCGCTGCTCTCTCCCAACCCCCACGGTCATCAGCAGAACTCTGGTCCATTTTCTCCCAGCACTGCCATATCATGACAACCCACTTGTGAACCAGTCTGGGTCCCTCCTCCTGTGTCTCCTTCCTGGTCATAGGAAATACCCTACAGGCCTCGGGTGAGTGTTTCTCGGCTACCTGGTCCCATAATTTTCTTCTGCCACCTGGGTCTATTTCATACATCACTTCCACCACACCATAAGTTGCTGCTTCGCCCATCCAATCTCCCATGACTCTGTGGTGTGATCATTCCGGGTGATGACTGACAGTTTGGGAGTGTGATGTCCGTAATGCAGTGGGTAGAGGAGGGCCTGACCGTGTCAGCTGGTTAGGCTCTCCACAGGCCATGCCAACCAGGCACAGAACCAGTCAGCTCCACCGTGAAGCAGGAAAGGGCTGTTTCTCTCCTGCCCTGCGAAGCAGGGAAGTAAGTGTCAAGAGCTGACCCCAGGTCAGCTAGAGGTCTAGAGGAAGGAGCAGTGGGGCAATCTTGAGTACAGGACAGTGTAACCGTCCAAGGCAGGGGTGCTGAAGCCCTTCCCCTCTCCCCGCACCCACTGCCCCATGCTGGCCTTTTCTAAAAGGAATTCGCTGTAAAGGAAATTGTAGTTCTGGACCAAAGATCCATAGGGCACATGAGGCTCCACATTTTAAGGTGGGATACCAAAAGGTCAGGATGCACCCCTTAAACTAATCCTCCTTGGAATGCTCCTCTTTTATGAGGGCATTAGCAACACCTGTGCCTCACAGTTTCCCTGCCCCCCTCATGCCTGCTGGTCTGGCTGTACCAGGTCCCTGCTTCAGCATTAAATGTGAAGTCACATCTGCCTAATGCTCTAAGATTCCTTTATCCGATTGCCTGAATCAACAATGGATCCGCTCTGTTCCTGGGTTGTCCCCTGCAACTTCCCAGAGGCCCCACCTCCTGCTCTTATCCATCACACTACAGCACGGGTTTAAACATAAGAGTTTGGTAGGGGGAATGCAAGTATTCAGTCTACAGCAGAGGATGAACGAGTTAGGAAAGAGATGGTGAAGAAGTGAGAAAATATAGACTCAAAACCAACCAGAGGGTTTTTGTCCCACAAAGAGGTCATGAAATGGAAATAAACTAGGTCCTGGAGAAAGCAAAGGAACGTTAAGCACTGTGGCTTTGTTCCTGCTGTCACTGCCTCGCTCCTCCCCGAGGAAATGCTGGCTGCGTACCCTACGAAGACCCCTTGTGACTTCAAAGCCATCTCTCAACCCCACTCTCCTGCTTCTATAGATAGAACAAGAGGAAAGTAATAGCTGCTGCCTACTACCTACCCTGTAATATTGTGGCTTGTACAGTCCCCAACACACACGTTTAACTTACTGGAACGCAACCGTAGGCATTTGTCCAAAGAAACCCAGAGAAGAAACAGCAGTTCAGCAGTAGCTGAAATTCCATCTTCAGTAATTGGTAGCTCTCCCTTGGTGAGAAGAGAGGTGTGAATCTACTGTTCCCATATTTAGTCCTGGTTCCCGCCACCACCACTCCCCCACCTCTCAGAGTGTGAGCATCTCACAGACTAGAAGTCACTTGTGCTTGAAACTGTGGCTTTAGCACCGTGAATGAAGCACAGCACATATTCATGGAATGTTCAACAAACATTATGTCATCATTATTCTCTTCTACTCCGTTCATCTTGCTAACAAGTTGCAATCTCCGTCACCAACTGATTTGTCTAATTCTGGGTTCCAGACGGCTGTCCTATATCCAGGACTTAGCCATTCTGGTCTACAGAGCAGTCACTTCCCTGTGCTAACCTATTTCCTTCGTGGCTACTTGGAAGCAGACACTCTTTGAGTAGAGGGGACTACTTACATCAGAATCTGTCCCTGAGTTCTTGACTAATGACCTCACACACACAGCCCTGGAATCAATGTCCCTCTCCATAAATTCAACTCTAGATGTACCTGACCCCCAACCCTCTTGCTCTGGGAGCCCCAGAAGGGAAGAAGGCAAAGGACGTGCCCCCTTGAGTCCTGTCTCATCTCGACCCAGAACTAATGTCTTCCCACAGCTATTTGCAGGGCCATATCCTCTGCCATCCTTGGAAAGTCTATCCCCGCCACAGGTGTGATCAGGCCCCAGGGCCCTGGCAATCACTGAGATCTGACAGCCCATGCCCAGCTGCTGACTCACTTAGGATCAGTGACCTCTACATGTAGACATCAGTGGCCTGCTGGGTGCAATCCCAAGCTGACCCCGACTCTCAGCCTTCCCTCCAGTGCTGGGTGAGGCGGAAATCGAGCCAACTCATCCCTCATGAACGAGCTCACCATCCATCTCCTGGAACAAATACTTAGAGAAGAAAACATACATTTTTCTAAAATAAAAATTAATGTTCAGATATGGAGAAGTTTAAGCTAACACTTAGGAAAAAACACTATGCAAAATATCCAGGTACATGAAATGCACACAGCCAATGTAAATGACCAAATGAATCGCTTCATACTGCCATCAACAAGGACCTGCCTTTGGAGGATGCCAGTGCCAACTGGACTCCTGCCAAGAGCAATCAATATGGTTTGGTCTTATGTCAATAAAATTAAATGTCCACCAAAGTCCTCTCTCAGGAGAGAGAGAGAGAGAGAGAGACCCAAAGGCAAAAACAAGCTAAGCCACAATGCTGAAAGGCAGAGCTCCGTAGACACTACTCAGTAGTGCCTGGGACAAAACAAACCTACTGATTAATTAGGGGTTGTTTTAATCATTATAAATCATTGTTAACAACTCCCAGCATGCCATGCTACCAGCCTATGCACCAGCCACCAAATGAAATTCTTGTTCTCTTTGGATTTTCAGAGTCAAATGCAAAAAAAAAAAAAAAAACAATAAAACAAAGTCAGGTCACGGCCACTGACGAACTATGCGCAGGGCTGGTCCTGTGAGATGCTGGGAGTACGTCTTGTGTTGCTTTGAAGTTCACGTTACAAGCACAAGAGTGTTTTGCAAGCCAGTTCATGTTTGCCAAGTGTCCCTGGTGGGAATGTTAGCACTTTCATCGGATGGGCCAGTTTACACTTGATGCCCAGTGGAAGGTAGAAGCATCTTGTGGATATTTGTATGAAAGAGAAAAACAATACAGGAAAAGCAAACCAAGCCCCCTTTCATAAGACTAAATAACTCCTCCACAAACATCTCACAATTCCAAAGAACTTTTTATATTCACATAGACTATCTTCATCTTCTATAATAGGATATTCTATAATATACTCTTGAATATTGAAGGAGTTGAGACAATTTCACATTTTTTTTCGCATTTAATTTTTGGTTGGGAAACTAGAATCTCCAAATGTTAGAGTTGACAAACCAAAAAACCTAACGGGGCTCCCTGGCGTCGCAGCGGGATGAGCGCTGCACTACGAAGCACTGTAGCGGCAGGAAGGGGGCACAGGAGCAGGGTTCAGGATGGTTCTGGGCAGACGGGTCAAGGAAGAGTCTTGGCACCCTCGATGGCTTTTCATGCTTTATTTAATAGAGGCAGCATCAGGTACATGGCAGGCAGGGGTGCCAGTGGGCCGGGAGGCTGGCAGGCCTCCCAGCCCCTGACGCATCTCACCCTCTCAGCTGCTTCTTCTCTCTTTCTGCTGCTGCTTGTCAGTACTGTCAGTTCTGTTGGTTCTCTCGGTTCTGTTGGTCCTGGCGTCCTCATGACGCCGCCCATTTAAGCCCGTGTCCAACTCAGGTGCGCCCACTTGCGCATGCCCACCCTGGAATGCTCGCAGCACCACAGGTGTCCATCATCACAGTGTGGGAGGGTGGAAAGACCTGATCATTCTCTGACCCTACAAGCATCCACAGCATAGCAGCACGAATTCGATCCCCGTCATGGGAGGGGACCCACATGGCACAGCAGACCTCTCCTGCCACGCCCGCTGCTCCCCTCAGCAGTGTACTTCAGTTGATTTGCCTGTTCTGCCCCCCACTCTGTCTCTGGCGAATCCTCTCACCTCCCATGACTCTGGCCTGTACCCCAGCTCTTATGTGCATAAAATAAATAAATCTTAAAAAAACACAAAAACCTAACAGTCTTCTCCACTACCCTCGCTTTAGGGTCTGCCGGCTTCTAGGTAAACAAATTGGTACAGGGAAAGCAAATGGCGGTCAGACACAGAGTTGCCAGACACAAGTCAAGCACCTCCACTTACAGGCTCTGCAATTCTGATTGAGTCATTTCTCTTGGAATTTCATTTTATCAGCTGTAAAATGGAAACAGTAATACCTGCCTTGGGACTGCAGTGAGGTGTATCTAAGGACAGCTCTTTATATTCTTCTAGGGGTTACACCACATTACATGGAGTCATGCTGATGTGACACGAATGTGTGATTCGAATGCAGAGGCCCTCAAAACCCGCTTTCTACACCTGACCTTTATGAGGATCACAGTTCTCATCTATAAAACAGATTACGGACAACACGCGCCTCCCGTGGTTTCTGCAATGACCTATGGGATTCCTATTAAGCATTGATCATGGTGTCTGCCAACAAACATTGTCATTAGACATGGGATGATGAAATATTTGTAGGGTCAGAGAAATCAGGTCTTTCCACCCTCCCGCCACTGGTATAATGATGGACACCTGCGGTGCTGCGCACAGGCCTAGGTGGGCATGCGCAAGTGGGCGCACCTGGGTCTGGACACGGGCTGATATGGGCGGCGTCATGAGGACGCCAGGACCAACAAGAGGCAGAAGAGCAGCAGCAGCAGTAGGAAGCAGCCGAGAGGGTGAGATGCGCCAGGGGCCGGGAGCCCTGCCAGCCTCCCGGCCACCCCCCCCCCCGCACCCCTGCCTGCCATGTACCTGATGCCGCCTCTATGAATAAAAGCATAAAAAGCCGCCGAGGGCTCCAAGACTCCTTCCTTTACCCCCGTCTGCTAGAACCATCCCGAACCTGCCCTGTGCTGCCTTCCTGCCGCTACAATATTTCTTCAACAAATATTTAATGAGACTCTCTCTTGTGCTAGGAGTAAAGGTGGGGAAAAAGCTTGCTTCTGCTGGTAGTCGCCATACAGTGGGTAATATTTAGTTGACATGTCCACCACCAAAGCGATCTGAGGCTTCTTGTTGCCCAGAAAATGAACTTCAAATTCTTTGTTTGGCATTCAAAACACTCTGCTATATGACCCTACCCTGTCACCCACTGAACCTCCCTATAAAATTTATGTTTCCAATCAAACTAAATTTCCTATGTCTGTGTCATTACTCATTGCATTAGACAGGGTACTCCAGAAAAACAAAAATAGGAGGAGATTTATTACATGGATTGGCTCATGCAATTATAGAGTACAAGAAGTCCCACAAGCCTCTATCTGCAAGCTGAAGAACAGGGGAAGCAGTGGTGTAATGCAATCTGACTCCAAAGACCTGAGAACCAAGAACATCAGTGTCTGAGGGCAAGACAGGGTATGTCCCAGCTCAAGTAGGCAAATTCTCCCATCACCATTCTACTCCACTCAGTACTCCAGTGAACCGGAACAAACCCACTCACGTTGGTGAAAGAGATCTTCTGTACTCGGTATAAAGACTGAAATTCTAACCTCTGCAGAAACACCCTCAGACACACCCAGAAACCATATTCTTTCAGCTCTCTAGACATCCCATTAGCTCGGCCAGGGTGGCACATAAAATTAACTATCACACTCAGGCTGGATTCTCTCTCATGCTCATGCTGTGCGATACTGAGGACATGCAGGCTTCTGTTTTGATTTGTGTCCCTTCAGGGAGCAACTCCTTCTCTGCAGTTGTGATGTAGCTGCCAATGCCACTGCTTGGCCACAAATGGGAAAAGAATAGCAAGTTTTGGTAAAAAGCAGTTTAGTGTACTCTCTCTTTAGGGATGAGTTCAAGGATAGGCATGTGAGCCAATCCAGACTGAGAATCACACCTGGGGATCAGGGCAAACCTATTCCGAATAAGAATTTCCTTTTATACTGGAGCTGTGAAGATAGCTGATGAACTAGAAGACTGGGTCACGAGCTACCCTCAAAAAACACCAACTCAGAAGAAAGCAGAACTGAGAGATGGGAAACCCCACTCCTAAAGGCGCTATTGACCACTTGGATGGAGACCACGAGGGAAGCCAATCCATATCGTATTCCTATTATCACTCATACTATTACTGAAACAGGAGAAAGTCAAGGCCCAGGGGTTGACCTGAGTCCTCACCTGCGTGCTTACGACCTCAGGACGCAACCCACCAAAAATGAAACACATGAAGAAAAACAACAATAACATGATTTATTGACACAGGCGTAGAGAGAAAATTTATAGACTGGCTGTAGGATAAAGGTTGATCAGGTATTTCCACCCTCCCACCACTGATGATGGACACCTGAGGTGCTGCGAGCATTCCAGGGTGGGCATGCGCAAGTGGGCGCACCTGTGTTGGACATGGGCTTAAATGGGTGGCGTCATGAGGACTGCGAGAACTGCGAGGACCAACAGACAGAACTGCGAGGACAGACAGAGAGAACCAACAGCAGCAGCAGCAGAGAGAGAAGAAGCAACCGAGAGGGTGAGATGCGCTGGGGGCTGGGAGGCTGGCCTCCCAGCACCCCTGCCTGCCATGTACCTGGCCACCTCTACTAATAAAAGCATGAAAAGCCACCGAGGGCTCCAAGACTCTCCTTCCTTGACCTTTCTGCCCAGAATCATCCTGAACCCTGCTCCTGTACACCCCCATCCTGCCGCTACACTGGCACATGGCCAGATGCCACCTGTCCTACCCCAGATAGGATCTGCTGAGCAGAGACTGAGGTCCAAGCTGCAGCCACAGATGGCAAGCTGGGGTTTCTCCACAGACACCCCACTCACCAATGATCTAACTGTAACAAAAGCCACAGCAGCTTTTTAACTGTCAAGTCTCAACACTTCCCTCTTCTTCCATCAGGCTCTCCCACTCAGGGGGTGTGGTCTGAAAAGCTCCACCTTCTGCCATCAAGTTGGCTATGAGCCTGTCCCTCCTCACTGTTCCTCTTACACTATTATTCTTCAGTTTCTATCACTTGCAATCAAGAATTTCCTGCTGACCAAGACCATAGCTCATTTATATTTGTGGCTTCCATGAAACACTGCAATGAATTTTTGCTCACTGTAGGTGCTCAGTAAGCGTTATATTAATCTATAACTCATGGAACAGAATGTAATGGATTCCAAACAGCATTCAACCTCACTAACATTCAACCTGGTTCATTAAGGCAGAGGAAATGTGTCTGAGCCAAATGATCCATTTGTAAAGACCATCCAGCCGCTCAGTTTCTCTGGAGCCACAAATGAATCTGTACTTTGCATAATAACCTACCTAGAGAGGGAAAATGTGCTTTTCTGAGTGTTTTTAATCCCCATTTTAGAAATGAGATGGCCTGAAGAGAGGAACTGGCTTCCTACCATCTCAGAGGAAGTAGGCAGCACCCTGCCATGGCATCTTTGTATTCCAAACTGTGATTCCAAAGGCTTGTGCCCCTCTGTCACACTGTCTGAGAATTAGGAGAGTTGAGAGTCACCAGCGAGGGCTGGTCGACAGCTGCGGGCACCATCTCAGAACCTGGCACCTCATTAATTGCCAAGTAAGAGACAGTTTTTATTGTTACCATCAACATACATTTTGGTGATTTCTCAGTCCGCCAGAAACTTTAAACTGACTCAGAAATCTCAAGAAGCCTCATCTGACTGGCTCCCTCTGTTAGCTATGAGAGTTCTCTGTCTTAGGGGAAAATAAATTTCCCAGTAGACATCCCAATGGGAAAAAATGTGAAACATGAGTTACTAGCGCTTGTGTTATGATTAATTTCCCACTCATTATTCATAGGATTTCCTCATTCATAATAAAATGGAACTTTTCTGTGCTCCTTGAGGAGGGACTATTATTTGGATACTATTAAAGATTTTCTAAGTTTCATTAGTTTTATAATCTAATTGACGTTGACATTATTCTAAGTTACAGTGAGAACTTCTCAATAAGTTAAGGGAATCTGATGACTGGGAATGCATAAGAACATGTGCAAATGAATATAAAACTTAACCCTATAAATCTGGAATGGTTTCAGAAATTCTTGCCTCAGGTTGCAGGGAATATTAAAGGACATTCCTCTTTTATGTGACATTATGCCTCATCATTGTCCTAACTGAATGTCAAAGGACAGACCTGCATAGAAAATGCCAATCCAATAGATATGGCTAAAATTAAGGTTTTCTAACCCACCAAGAAGGTTATTTGGGGCTATTGCAGACAAGTTTTTTATTATGAGAACTTAATATAAATCCTCTTGGCTTATTCTAGCTAGATCACATGTGGCTGCTTTGTAATTTGAAAAAAATAAACACATCTGATGATTTTTAAAATTCTTAGACTGTTCACAATTTAAAATAGCATATTGAAATTGAAAGTAAGCCAATAAAGGAAAAGCCTTTCTCCCTGGGGAGGGAAGTATTTTATCACTAGTTACTGACAAGGTTGCTTATATGAACAAGGTCTTTCCCCAAAGACTTTAAAGAGAAGCCCAAAGAATAAAGGGATAGTAGGGGATGGAAATTCACATGTGGTGAGCATCTGAGGACTGTACGTGATGCTTATCATGTGTGAGTATCTATCTTCCCTAAAACTCGAGAGAGATTTCCTCGCTACACACAGAGGGCGCTGGAGCCCCAAAGGAATTGAATAAAGTGCGTATGCTCGCCTCACTAGTGAGTCACTAATAAACGGCAGTGTGGACTTATAAAAAACCTCAGTGCTGTGATTTAAAAAAACACAAAGCCCCAGAGCTCATTCTTTTCCTATTCCACTTAAGTTCTCCTGTCATTGAAGTTCAACCTTTACAACTTTTGCTTTTCTTGGTCATCATCTTCCTCTTCAAAAATCAGAAAGTTGTCCATTGCATCCCTGTCTTGTGCTCTCAGGAAAACATGCTCTGAGATGAGTTAGCGCTTTAACATCTGGGGAGCTTTTGTTTGATGCCCAGATTAGCTGGATTGTTCTTTTATTCACAAAGAAGCTGTAGAGAGCACTGTTTCTCCACCTTGGTTAAACATCCAAGTCACCTTCTGGAAATGTTGAGCTCATTGGTCTGGAGTATGTCTTGGATCCTGGGGTATTTTGAAGTCCCCCATGTAATTCTAACATAGAGCCAATGCTGAGAACTACTGCAAGAAGTTGAATAAAATGGCAAAAATAATTAGACCCCAAGGTTTATCTTATAAAGGAACTTGGCATTCAAAACCACTTGGCTGAGGGAATGAGGTGGGTAGGAGAAGAGGCAGGAGAGGTCTGCTGAATGTTGTGCGGCAGTGGCTGCGGTTTGCTTCAGAGTATGTTGCTTAACCCACTTTGCTACCAGGGAGGCCCCTTAAAACATGTTTAAAAACATTTCAAGTTCTTGAATTGATTGATCATGGCATCATTTAACCTCTCCTGTGGCTTTGATACCCCGGCTAATATTTTTTTTCCTACTACAACATGAAAATAAAATCCAACCCATTTTTTAAAGGTTCACTTTACAGTGACCTCGCATGCTGGGTGTGAGCTACAGTGCGACGCTATCTTGCAGTTGGCCTTTCTTCAGGCATGACCCTGAAGGTGCAAAGTGAGTGTTCGTGACAGGATATGCACACAGAGACACGTGTCACCCCAGCTGAAGTATTATCCATCGGTCCAGAGGGCCCAGCTAGAAAGGATGCACTGGGCAGAAACTCCACAGCTGCTCTGGTTGAACAGGCAGCAGAGCCTCTGGGTGAGAAGCAGGACAACCAAGGCCACAGGCCTCAGCTGCTACTCTGACTTCAGTCTTGTGCTGCCGTGGCCCCTGGGAACTCTGAGGACATACCAAAAAAGATGCTCCTTCCCCTCTTCACCACCTCTCCCTGTCCCCAGCCCAACACACTGCCTTGGACAGCAGGGCCAACTAAGATCACATCCTTTGATGTTCCCTGGGCCTGTGGACTCAAGGTTGATGGCGTTAAACCAGCAACTCAGGCACCTGCCCCCAAACACCCCCTCTCCAGACTGCAAAGAAAAACTTTTAAATCCATGACTAACGGTCTGAAAACAAGCCAAAAGATTAAAAACTCTTAGAAGACTGTCTCCCCAGAACACCCAGACAGAACACACACTAAAGGGACATTCGCTGAACAGAGCGTCACGGGCCGCTCATTCACAGGGGAAAGTTTGAATGCCACCTCACCATGAACCACTCCCAGACAGAGAGCTGCTTAAGAATTCCATGAAAACACATCTGAAAATTTCCATAAGGATGCAAGTGATAACTGAGTTTTCCTTCCTACAAAGGACACAGAAATCTGTGTTCAAAACCCCACTGTTAAAATCAGATAACGCTAAGTATGATGTGATTAAGACACGGTCAGCGTCTGTATGGAGTGAGCTGCTGCTGAAATTCAGCTGCATCTACACACACACAAACTCACCCCACACAACACCCACATAAACACCACCACTCCACACACACAAACACACTACCATACCACATGCCCCACGCACACCCCATGGCACTTCACCATACACACACATATACCACCCATAAGCACACCACCACCCACTAAACCATGCAGCACCCACATGCCACACACACACACACACACCCTACACCACCACAAGTGTTTCGTTAAATCAATTAAATCTGGCAGCATTTTCTGGTGATGTTTGGAACAGTTTGAGAATCAGACCAACTATTAGAAACAGAAAGAAAGTGAAAGGAGAGAGAGAAAGAGAGAGGGAGAGGGAGAGGGAGAGGGAGAGGGAGAGGGAGAGGGAGAGGGAGAGGGAGAGGGAGAGGGAGAGGGAGAGGGAGAGGGAGAGGGAGAGGC
>JAGFMF010011878.1:5183916-5258019 GCA_019455555.1 Galemys pyrenaicus
CTTGTCTCCTCATTTTTGGTTTCTGTGTCTTTATTGCTGTTGTTGTTATTATTATTGTTGTTCTTATTCCTTTCCTTGATCTTTATTTGGTTCCCTTATCTTTAGTATCCAAATTAGGATTTGACCACTATGTTCTTCCAACATGGGGTAACAGGGTAGTAACCATAAAAATAACAATGGTATCAGATGACATTGCATGGGCATTTAAAAAATGACAAGTGTGCAACTTCACTTGTATCACTTACTCCTCAAAGCAATTCTAGAAGTGCAATAATTGAATAGGTTCCTACCTTAGTATGATCAGGTACTATATAATCAGACCACCACTTTTAAAATTCTAGCACCAGTGATTTTACTTGACCCTTTCTCCTGATTTTAGTATTTGGAGTCTGGGCATATCTGAGCACTTGCTGTGTCCCACTGCCTGAGACACCAAAATATCAATAACTGATGAATGAGTGAAAGAGTGGGACCTTGGCCATATGGGAGAATGTGGTAACATGAGTTACATGGTTTGAAGAATTTGAGAATTCCATGCACCACCACCTATTGGAAACATCAATCATCATCAATACAAGAAATTCACCAAAGCTAAGATAAATAACTGTGGCTGTACAAAAGGCCCTAGATATCCAAAGGAGATAGCTGTGTAGTTCAGACCAGTGGGAGATATCGTTTTCTGTTTCCCTGTAAGCCTTGGGACCTAGGTTCAGATATAAAGAAATTAGACCAGAAAGTAATTTCAAGACATGTAAGTTTTCCTAGTAAAGAAAGGGTTTCCTGTAGCAGAAGCTGCATTTGTGGTGATAATGCAAGCCATATCCTTGTATTCTAAACAAATTATTACAGGAATTACAGCAATCTATTGCTAAGCATTGCAGTCAGGCCATTTTCAAAGTTGGCTTGGGATCGAAGAATGAAGAACACAAACTCCATCCATTTTTTCTTCCACTAATGAATGATCCTTTTGTTCCAAAGTCTCCCAAGTGACTCCCCTGAAAACACAGGTAATTAATGGACCATTCTTGATTCAGATACTACTGAAAATGTGGGAGACTGGATAATTGAATCTGCACGGAAACTTTTCCATTATCTAAGTGACTCAAAAGTATACATTAAATTCATAACAATCTTTTTCTAGGAACTCCTTTACAGCTTATTGATAATGTTCATCTCATAAAAAAGTAGAAGCAGAAAAAGCCTTGCCAAATAAGACTCAAGCAGAAAGTGCCCTTCATTCCTTTTGAGATGAGATTTGAGACTGGATTTCATTAAAGTCAGCAAGGCACAGGTCCATCATTAGGTTCTCAAAAAGTCAGGATATTTAATTAAATATCAAATTGTATAATTAAGTATCATGATTCATAAAGTGTCATAATTTGATTCTGAATATTCCTAATTTTTTCAATGACTCAAGCCTACGATTTTTTTTTAATTTTGAGATAAACTATTTGGGATAGAGTAACTCTCAAAGTTATTAATAATGATATTATTTAATGTTCCTGATAGTTCATTGAAAGATCTTCATTATCAACCATCTCCAGGACACCTCAACAAATAGGTTTGGCTCTGATTTCTAGAATAGGTGGTGCAAAGTGAGAATCCAGAAGTCACAAATGAACCATACAGAAATGTACCTTTTCTAGAACTGGTCCTAATGAATGTTAGCAAGATTTTCTCCTCTTTCTCCCAAAGGAGAAGAGATTTTAAGTATACAGGACATTGAAATGGATTTAGAAGATGTTCTAGTTTAAGAATTCTTCAAATACAGTTGTTTGTGTTTTTTTCCCTGAAGAGTTCAGTGACGTCTTCTTACATTCAAGACAATGTGCAATATGCAGGAAAAGATTACCATCGATTTCCCAATCACTTACACTAACATGATCCAAGCAGTAATAATTTGAGGAGACAGGAGATAAACAATAAATGATTGCTCACACATAAAATGTTGGTGCCACTTCGTGTTTTCTCCTAGTCATGCAAACAACACATGAAGTAGCTGAGAAAACTCTTTTCGAGATTCTTTTTGCTGGAATCACAGAGTAGGTACCTCAGGTCTATCTCCAAGGAGAAAGGAAAGAGAACTAAAAAAACTAGAAGGAAAGAGATGATGCATTGGGGGGAAGAGCAAGTTGGCAGGTGGTTCAAAATGTCAATATTCAAGGATTCAGATACTGTGGCAAAATAAGAAGGGCTCTGAATAGTTTGATAAGGAATTGGTATGGCAGCTTTTTCTAAATAGAGTCCCACAAGATATTAGCCAATTTTCCTCAGAAATATAGATACTGTGGTGATGTGAGCTTGGGAAGTCTGAGTGCTATTATTCCCCATTTTTGTGATTCAAAATGTGAGATGGTTATTTGTGAGAAAATAAATCTGTTTGACATAGTTCAGCCTAACATTTTCTAACTCATCTTATTATAAACCAAACCTGTCCCCTTCCCACACCTATCATTCCTCCTTCCTCCCCTCCCCCTGCCAGAACTGTATCACTTCACTGCTGTCTGCAAATTGTGTACTCCTTCATGGTAAGCTTTATCAATCTCTAATTCTTCCAGTTCACCCTCTTTTCCTGGTGTGTAGTGAAGTACTTTTTTGACTGTATAATGGACATCTAGAAAACAAAGGAAGGTACACATTAGGAAATGTGTGAAAACAAGAGTGAAGGAATAAATGCATGAGTGAATGAAGACATGTCAGTATAGAAGACATGTCTTATTATACCAGCACATCTAATTTGGTCCATCGGTTGAAATACGCTCTTTTGGAAAACTGAGAATTCAGAATGCTGAGGCCCCTTCCATGGGATTTTAGACAATTAGGGATAGTCAGAGCTGACAAAGGCATCTGATTCACTGAATCCACACAAAAACAGCCATTGCCATTTCTGGCGAGAAAACTGAGGAGAAAGTCATTTTATACAAGTTTTAGATGAAGAAATGAGTAAAAAAAAAAAGTTGTTTACATGGTAATAATTTTTTGCTCAGAACATCACACTGAAAGGCCAAAGCCAGGGGGAAATGTCAGACACTGGCAAAAAATAATATGAAGGCTGATTATGTAAACTTTGTCTTGTTTGAAGGGTAAAGTCTGTAATCCACAGCCCAAGTTCAAATTTCCTGTTTAAATATTGTTAGTTTGAATGTTAATCTGAGTGCCATGTCTGATTGCAGGGATCAGGGCTACAAATATTGATCACTGTGAAATGAAAGCAGAAATTCATTTCTGAAGAGGAAGCTGAGGCGCGCATTTATATGAACCCAAGTCATAAATAATGGCTTGGGATTCTGACTCATTCCCAAACCAGAGTGCAATTATTTCCTCTTTCCCCCCACTTCTTCAGCCTCCTTTCAGTCAGCCGGACGAACATCCCATGTCTGGGCACATTTACAAAAGCTAAAACAAACAATCCAAGTAGCCAAACACCATGGCAACAGAACCAAACTTGACACCGCTAACTCACAACAATAAATCTCCATAGATTTCAGAGCCATGACCAGATCCTCTGCTTCATCCTTCCCACTTTCCCAAAGAACCTTGGGGAGTCACTACTCCATGTCATATCTCCTAGCAATTGTCAAACTCAAGCGATGATGGACAGCAAAGGAGAAAGGCCAACGCAGAGAGTTCCCAGCTAAGCAAAACCTGCTAACCAGGACACGGTCTGCTTTGGGGAGCAATCAGAGAGTTCAGGTTACAGCGGGAAGATGAAATCTTGCAGAAAGTTAATAAGCAAAATAGTTCATGGCATGAGAGATGCCAACAGAGCTGACCCCAACATCATTCTTTTGACAAGTCCGTAGGATACTGAGTGTGTAGATTCATTATTGATTTCTACCTGATCTGCTTGTCAGTCATATTTGTACATAGACTTTTTCATGTCCAATTGATGCACCAAAACTTGAATGGAGGTAGAGAAGTGAGGTGGAAATCTAGATGTGGGTCAATGGACAAATAGTCCATGCAAAGACAAAACAGAATCTAGGCTAATTGTATAGTGATACTTTTCTTGAGGGATTCAAGTGCCTTATATCCTTCTTTTTGCTTTCTCTGCATGCAAAGAATCTAAATGTTTCACAAACAGGAGGTCACAGTTGAGATTAGTATTATCCACCTCAATTAGTATTATCCAAATATTAGTGAGTAGATGGACAGAGGCTACAACCAAGTTATCATCACACCAGGGGAAAAGAGGCAAAAACTAAAGAGGATAATGTGAGGTTTTCAAAAATTAACCAACTCATCTTAGTTTCAAAATTACATCCTCTGTACTTTCTCAGTGTTAAGATAGCCTCTCTTTTATGCCAAGAGCAAACAGTTTTATAGTTTTGTTGGGTTTTATTTCACTTATTTAACTTGGCAAAATAAAAAAATAGCAAGTCTATAATAAAAACCATCATTTATAATATACCTTATTTTACAAATTATAAATGTAGGAAAGGATGAAGGAAAATATAAAAAGCACTTCTGTTTCTCATTTGATTAATAATCATCAACAACATCTCATTTGGTATAGTCTGTGTTCTATGGTACAACTAAGCAGTCCAGTTAAACATGGGGTCCCCTGACCTGCATGCCTCATGGCCTACAGTTCTAGATGGGAACAGTGGGACTAAATTTCTGTCTCCAGGTCCCCTTCCTCTACTCCCTGGCTCTCCTTGTAATAAGAGAAACCCTAGGACAAATGATGAGACTCTAAAGAAATACTCCATACGCGAATGTTCAGAGGGAATGCAAAGAACCTGAACAAGATGTGAAAATTAGAAACAAAATTGAAGATTACATCATAAATTGTGGTCAACATACCCTCAGTGTCTGGCAGTTCCCACTGTTACTGGGACAAGTATGACATCATGAAACAACTTTGGAAACCAGTTTCTCTTATTCATAGAATAAATGACTTTGTTAATTGTCATATTTAAGTCTCAGTTTCCTCATCCTCACCATGAGAATGATATGTACCACAAAAAAGTGAAATTTGTTGAAGTAGTAAATGAGCTAATGTAGTTGTAAAAGCATTTAGCACAGTACTTAACAAACACTGCCATTATTACTGTTTCTTTCAGCTCTTCTTCTACAGAGGTTATACACTAATACTCAAAGGTTTTCATGATTTAAGGCAGATCCTTCAACTGCTGAGTTCATTTCTGGCCTCCCTCAAAGCTTCCAAATATATCCCAGTCCTCACTAATTTTCCCCAAACTTTCAAAGTACAGCATGTATTTTCTCTTTGGTAGCTTTTGAACAAATGTAAATCTTATAATCAAAGTAGATCAGCATATATGGTGGGTGACTCTCTGGACTAAGATCTACTTGGAAAGTCAAGACACAAACAATTGCTATAATATATAATGCAAGAGATAAATATACAAATACCCAACATGCAAGAACCCCATAGAAAGGAACAAGAGAAAATCTCAGGAAGCATTTCATGATAGGGTCAAATACATGGTATGAGTCACGTGCTTTGTTTTCAATAGACACTAAGAGTTCTGTAGACTGGGAGGACTGGGGAAAACATGACAGAGGAGAATCCAATGCTAGCCAGTTGGGGATGGGTAGGATTTTGGTTTGGCTGAGAAATGGATAGTTACATGAGTAGAGTCAAGGAATAAATGAGTTGGAATAAACCAGAGAAACTGGAGCAGTACAAAGTAATTAGAAATAAATCAAGATTTTATGTAGTTAGGTTGAGGCCAGAAAGGAAAGGCACCATATGGTGGGCCTTTCTGAACTCTACTTTGTTAGACATTTGATACCACCTCTCTTAGTTCCCTCTTGTACGAGTATAATTTTCAAGTCTCTCATTATAGTGTTGTGCTCTTAACTTTTCATGATGTTTTGCTTTTCTCTCCCCTGCTGCAGTCTCTGAGCGGTCTCCATGCCTCTCCTCAAGGTCCCCTCAAGGAATGCTCCTTGATACATTTCAACCATCCCAATATGAGACGTCCTCTTCCTCTCTCTGTCTCCCTCCACAGATCCAGACAGGACCAAAACTGTTTCTAATCCCATAAAAACTGTGCCCAGGTTTCTGGGAGTCTGTAGCCGCCTGCCCACAAAATGGCAAAGGGGACTGATGAAAGCTGAGGAGAAGAACGGTATTGAAAATTATTGCTGACCTTTTAGCGTTAGTTGGATTTCAAACACTAGACTTTGGTGACCATCCTGGAGAACTGAAAGGATTTAAAACATCACTAACCAAGTCAACAAAAATTTAGCTCAGACTCTGCCTCAGCCACCCCCCTCGAGACACTGAAACCGCCACACATTCTCTGCACTCTTCCCGTGGCCACCAGTTCATTCTCCACCTTTTGAGAGGGCATGTTTCTGCTTTAATAAGTCTACCATATTCCATGCAAACTTTTAACTTGGAGCCAATCTGCTGTTATGTCCCTTGCCTATAACTGTCCCTGCTGAACCTGGGTGGTCTGCTCCAGCCACTTTCCCTACTGGACAGAGTCCACTCACACAAGACGAACACACATGTACAGTGAAAATCCACAATAAAGATACTGCTAAAGACTGTTCAACTTGCCAGGTCTTCTGTGAAGAGGAAAGGTTCACTCACGTAGTAAGACTCCACTCCTAGTATGGAAATTCTAAAGCCACCTCATACTTAGTGCGTGGACAGGACACAGCACCAAGAATTACTCATCCAGCCTCTCCTTAAATATTTCAGGGCTGTTTCTCACAAATCATATTTGAAAAATTCAATTTGTAAAAATGTTCTCCTTGTATTGATTCAAAGTCTGTTTCCTTCTAACTGTTACCCACTGGTCCTAATCTTGTTTTCCAGAATCAACAGAATAAATCTTACCCAGAAGCAGGCTTCGAGTAGGGACTTTTACGCCAGCGATTTATTATGGAAGTGCTCCCAGAAGTTGTCAGGGAGTGGAGGAAGGAGGATGGAAAAAAGAGAAGCAGCCAGGAAATGTACAATGACATGCAAAGTGCCTTAAGGGATCATTTCAACCTGAGCAGGGGGCCAGGGGAGCTCTCTGAAGTATAGGTTAAACCTTTCAATTTTGTTCCTAATCAGGGCAAGAAACTTGGGCTTTCAGTGTCCACCATGATCAATCAGTCATGACCCAAGAGCCATCCGGGCACCTAAGCCTTCTGCACTGCTATCCTTCTGTCCTTCTGTCTCTGTGGACCAAACAGCTCAATAATCAGAGGGTGGACATCCATAGAATGATTTCAGGTGTAAACCTTGGACACCTGCAGATAGCTGGGGAAGGAAGAGGCTCCAAATACCAAAGGCACCTGAGCACAGGAGGTGACCAGAGTCCACCACCCTCCTCCTGCCCATAAACAGCCCCCCCTTCTTCTCCAAGTCTTTTCTTTTCATTAAACTTTCCTAGTTCTGGGGCCTCCCTGGTGGCGCAGTGGGTTAAGCAACACACTATGAAGCAAACCACAGCCACTGCAGCACGAGTTTGATCCCTACTGCCGGCCAGGGAGGGGACACACATGGCACAGCTGACCTCTCCTGCCTCGCCCGCTGCTCTCCTCAGCAGTGTGTTTCAGTCAGTCTGCCTGTTCTGCTACCCACTCTGTCTGGTGATTCCTCTCACCTCCTGTGATTCTGGCTTGTACCCCAGCTCTTGTATGCATAAATAAATAAATCTTTTTAAAAAAATAAATAAACTTTTCTAGTTCTCCTGACATAACAAGTCTGCATCCCAATCTTGTGACACCTGAGTAACAGTGAGTGATTGCTCTTCAAGAAAGTCACCTCTTGAAGAAAGTGGTACTTGGGAGGGTTTCTCCAACCTTGGAAGAATGATCCCAAGGTAAGTGTTTCAGAGAGCAAAACTGAAAAGCATTACACATTAATTTCTGCAACTCTCCACTGACCAAATGCAATAAGACCAGACAAGACAAAGGGTTTCTAGCAAGGCCCAATAGCCAATTTCCTCCTGGAAAACACTTGCCTGTCCTGACCCTGTGCTAGTTTCGTGGGAAGACCTGAAGTCCTCACTCAGCCCTGTTTCTGAAAAACAGCAACTTGGAACTTCAGACACCAAGTTCAAGTTTTTGACACCAAAAATGAGGTGGGTTTTAGAGAATGAAAGTACATTTCTAGCCTTTGGAAAGGTCGTTCTTCCTGTTTTCAGGTTTATGAACCGCAGCATTTATGGCAGTTCTGTGTCAGTTTATTTCTTTCTCCTGAAGGGCATTTCTGTGTTAATGTCACTTCCTCTAGCAAGCACCCATCCCTGGCAGCTGAAGGGGGCAGCACGTCGATACCCAGGGCTCTGCTCCTGCAGGCACTGTTGGCTTGGGGATTGACTTTTGGGGGTGGAGGGATTTTAATTGATCACTGTGTTTACCTACTGTCAACTTAAGAGAGATGTGTGGTCTCAAAAGACGATATCAAAACCACCAACCAACCAAACAAACAAATACAAAAACAGCACCTATTAAATGTGATGGTTGAGCACTAATATATTTGTCCTTCCTTGAATTTGGGAACAATTAGGAATAGACGTCAGGGGTCACAGGCAGAGGACAAAGCACTTGCTTCAGCACAAAGCAGTGCAGTAGGTATGGCTTGAATCCACAGACAGGGGTTTTCCTAACTCTCTTTCTCTGGTTGAATTTACCAAGTGTCCAGAGGAACAGGACTGGATCTGGCCTCTACTGCTGGGACAGGCCAGTCACCAAGACTGAATCATTCTGGAAGCTAGACATCAAGAGAGAAATAAATTAAACAAAGCTCAGGAAATCCAGTTGGGGCACTTGCATCTCTATGATCCTAGATACTCAGTCTTGGTCTTAGACTCCTTGCTCATCAAGAGAGTCTTCTTAGAGTCAAATGAGATGATGTGGTGTTGTGCAGTCTGATACCTAATGAGAATGCCATAAAAAAACACCGTCTGTTATCAAAAATAGGAATATTTTGTTCCTACTTCAATCCAGATTCTTAGAGTTTTAGAATCTGTTTCCCATTCTTACCCTGTTCTTGACCACGATGTGCCCAGAACTTTTCTTTGGCATGTGAGGCCCTAGGGGAAAGACAGAAGCAGATGGCAGCCCCAACTCTAGGGGCTTGACATCACTTGGTTCTTGGAATCACTTGGTCACACGGTTTCCTACAAAGTGCAGAATGAGGCAGAAAGGGGAGCAGGAAATCAGAAAGAACTGTCCACAGAAACAATGGTCACCACGCACTGGGGGATGGAGAAGGGAGGTCATGGTTTCTCAGTCTTATTTGCTTACTTACTTACTGTTATCCCAACAGTCAATAAGCAAATAAAAATTAAAGGCCAGAGAGCATCCTACAGTATACCAACACAAACAGAATTATATGTTTCAACATGCAATTCAATACATCAAGTGGGTCACTTCTTTGTATCCTATTATAACAGAAGTTTCAAGCCTCTAGTCATTCCCAAGCCTTCAAGAAAGGAATAAATACTTCTTTAATCTTTCCCAAACACAGTAAACCAGACAGAGGGGCACCACACTAAAGGACCCCACACATTATTTCTTAAGAAACCACTTAATTATTAATGGTTAGTCAGCAGCAGAAACTTTGGGACAAAAAGAGAACCTAAAATACAAAGTCTATTCAGAAAAGTTACTACACTTTGCTAGGGTCACAATCATATTTATTTAAATATATTTTAACATCCAGTGCCTACCAAATAGCTATGAGTATTCTTCCTATCATAGCAAATTTAAATTCATTAAAATCACAGCCTTTCTATTATGATTTATGGAATTGAAAGGGCAGAGTAATGGGGAAATATTGGAAATGAAGTAGTAGGGAGATTCACAATCAGTACTGGTAAAATCTACAGTGTAGCTATTCTTCATAAACTTCAAAAGAACTATACTTCACGAGCGTAAAACTACATCTCAAATCATACACTTAGTGGTAAAATCAAGATACCCCTTTTACAAGGGCTCGTGGACATATTGGGTACTTAAAGGTAACGTAATCACAAGATTCCATAAATTCTATTGGCTATTTTGTTAATTAGTCATTTATTACTGAAATATTTACTGAACATCTTCAACACACCAATTGTTTGGCACATTGAATACATGTGAAACATGTGTTTAAAACAGAGGGCATTTCCTTCCTAGAAATTACAACCAATGGGCCTCCCTGGTGGCGCAGTGGGTTAAGCAACGCACTATGAAGCAAACCTCAGCCACTGCAGCACGAGTTCGATCCCTGCTGCCGGCCAGGGGGGGACCCACATGGTGCAGCAGACCTCTCCTGTTGTGCCCGCTGCTCCCCTCAGCAGTGTACTTCCGTTGATCTGCCTGTTCTGCTCCCCGCTCTCTGTGGTGAATGCTCTCACCCCCCACACCGCTGGCCTGTACCCCAGTGCTTGTGTGCATAAATAAATAAATCTTTAAAAAAAAAAAAAGAAATTACAACCAAGTAGTAAGCACAGCTTTGAATCCTGTGAATTTTAGAATCAATATAACCCAAATAACCAGCACTTTACTATCTGAGACTCAGTCTATCCACATGTGGATACCATTCATTTGCATTTTAATAGCATCCATAATAAGTGTAATTATCCGGTCCCCAACTTGCAGTATACTTTAGGCAGACAATTAGAAGTTCCCACCCAAAACATAAGACTAATGACACAACTTGCTACCATTCATGAAATGCTTGCTTTCTGCCAAGAACTGGTATCAACCCTTTACATGTTTTTGCAGTCAACATCCACAGCAGTCACATGAGACATGTACGTTCTTATGACACAAAGAGGGTTAAGTAACTTACCAGACAGAGCACTCTCCCATCAAGAAGCAGAGAAGGGACTGGAAGGTACAGTCTGGTTTGAGAAGCCATGGTTTTGACCCCCTGCAACACCCACACTCTCCAGTAGGGGACGCTCTCTCTCGGCATGCCACTGCCTGCCTGTTTCAGCCATCTTTGATAGATGAAGTAGAGAGCTGTAAAAGATCACAAGCTATTTAGCTGTCGCTTTCCCTGAAATGGGAACTGTTCTGAGTCCCAAAAACAAAGGCAAAATGAAGTCACTCCTTAATGTTACGTAATGGCCCTTCTTTGTCCTGAGAACAAACTGCAGTTCTTCATAAAAACAAATGGTGTAGGGGAAGAATTAGGGATACATTTTAGACCAGACTCTGCTATCAAAACTAACATTTGATGAGGAAGACACCGTTTCCAACATACTCCTCAATAGCACACGTACCCTGTCCATGTATTATTTACATTAAGACAAATATATGGTCTGAATGTCTCTATTTCAAGAAAATATATTAAGAGGGAAAAAAGACACAGCTACTCAAGCTTCTGCAGGCCTGGATCATGTGAATCGTCAATTCAGCCAAGTATGTATGTTCAACTTAGCTGGAAAAAGTATGTAAGAGATTTACGCAGATACTTGATGATTTGGCGGAAGCTAATCACTCAATTGTTACGAGCCTCAGTTTACCTGTGAGGGTACACTACACTACTAAACAAGGAGAAGGGTTACTAAGGGAGTAATTAAACACTGACTGTGAAAGCATGTCATGTGCTCAGCATTGATTCAGGCCAGCTCAAGGCACGGCAGGGCTGAGCCCCTTCTACATGATGGGGATTGTGGTGAGTACTGAGGTTACAAGATCGATGGGCTCCAGTTCAAAGCCTTAAAGGATCTGGCTCGCTCGCATCTATTTTTAAGGCATGGTTATGGTACAGCAGTTGTATTTTTGGTGTAATGCATACATTTTTGTAATACATTTGCCCCCTTGCTTCATAAATACTGACTGTAAGTATATGCTCACTTCTAGGAATGAAGGCATCATTTTGTACTCCTAAATCACCATGGGCCTTTGTGTTTTGATGACAGTGATCATCATTTCTGTGATTTACTTGCTGGAAAACTCTTGCATCAAATTAAATGTCAATTATAATCTGCTTCCATAAGAAGCACTTTCCACTTTTTAGAAGTATATTATGCTCTAACACTTGGAGGCTGCCTATATTTTAAGTTCATTTTTCAGGTCATGGCGCTAAGATCCTGAAAATGGATGTTTTTTGTTTTTTTGTTTTTTTTCTAGATAAGCCAAAGTTTGTTATCTGAAGCAAATAAGCAGCACTCAGTGTTTTTCAGTTCCTTAGGTGATGGTTCTAACACTGCTTCTTATGATCAAATATGCACTCTTCCTTTTTCTCCCATTGTCTCGCTAATTATTCACTTATCACTCATTTGATGAGCATCTACTGCTCAGTCACCATGTCCCAGGCACTAGTCTATGTGCCCTACAGGGTTTGAACAATGGGGGGTAAATTCTCAAAGAATTAGTGATACAAGCCCTGCCCCTGAAGCAGAAACACATTTTCTGGATCAGAAGCCACATCAAGGACAGCCGCTGCGAAAACCAGAAAGACTCCAGTCTCTGGCAGTGCCACGGTAGCCACCCTGGGCCATTTGCCCCACATGTTTAAGTAGAAAAACAGAACTCCTAATTGGCTTGAGCCACTTTTGGAAAGTGTTGTTGCGTGTGTAAAGACACACGCAAGTAGATCCCTGACTCAGGAGTTCGAAGGAGGGCGTCTTTTCTTCCTGAACCTGTGGGAGATTTTAAGGACACTGGCAACTTTTAACATGTAACTTCTTTAAGAGACTTAGGAGCTGTATAGTAGCAAAGGAGCAAAACACCTGAGGCAATAGGGATGGCAGAGCAGCATGTGCAGACAAGACACCTGCTTGCCATCAACCAACCAGACTTACCTTTGATCCCTTAAATGTTGAATTAAACAAGCATTTATATTACAAACTAATAATAAAGAGGAAACCATCACACATGTGCATAGATTTGTCTACCTGGATGTTTATTCCAGAGCTTTTTGTGGTCGGGAACATAGCAACAAACCAGTGGGGACTATTTAAACAGATGATGGTATGTCCAGGTGAGAGAGCCCATTTTATGATGTAAAATGATAGATTACAATTTAGAAGGTGAAATGAATTGGTATCATAAAATATCATTTGGCACAGAAAATGTAAGACAGAGCTATCGAAAGAGGAATCGTAGTTAACTCAGGGCAGTGGATGGCAGCTGGCTCTTGTGTATGCTTTGCTTATAGTTCAGATTTTCTGAGATGAACCTGAATCATAACTTTAGACCTCCCTGGTGGTCTAAAGGGGCCTCCCTGGTGGCACAAGGGGTTGAGCGCTGCACTGTGGGGCTTCTGCAGCTACTGCAGTGCAAGTTCAATCCCCAGCCACGGAGGGGACTCACATGGCGCAGCAGACCTCTCCTGCCTCACCTGCTGCTCCCTCAGCAGTGTATTTCAGTCGCTCCACCTGTTCTGCTCCCCACTCTGTCTCTGGTGACTCCTCTCACCCCCCTGTACCTCTGGTCTGTACTCCAGCTCTCATAGGCATAAATAAATAAATCCTCAAAAATAAATGCATACACTGTACATAAGTTTTGGGTTAAATGTGTTTTCACAGGGTCTAAAAGAATTTTAATTTGAATAAAAGAAACTTAAAAATGTGAGCATGAAAGTTCTGAGGCTCAAAAGGATAGAAAATGACTCAAGTGACAAAAAGTTTCCTTTCTGTGAAGAGTTGTCAGTGTCAACACAGAACATTTGTAAGTCAAAGACTGTGACATGGAATCTTAACTCTCGAAGAGACCAGCTCCTTCTCCAAGTGCATCTAGGCTCCCAGCTGGATTTGCTTTTTCTGCTTCATGGCATTAAAGAGTCATTTGCCTTATCTCAGCAGAGAAAACATCAAGTCTGGACTTCACAACTAATTATACACCAGTGATCTTAAAATCAACACAAAAAGCTTTCTCCATCTTTCTTGGGCTTTCTTCGGTTCTACGTGGTGGAGTCATTCTCCCTCATATGTTGTAAGTGTACTCATATCTAAGAAATAAAGAACAAAAACCATGAAGTGTGCGAAGTGCTGTCACGAAAGCTTTTAATCTCTAAGTCTTCAATGTGGAGTTTTTGTAAGTTGGGGAAAAGAGCAGTTTGCAATGGCTCCAAACCGCAAAAACCCCCGCTCTTCACCAGCAGCTAGCTAGGCAGCTTCCATGCCATATGTGTTTTGAAATAGAATTCCTAAACCACCCTAAAAATGGCCCAAGCCAGCATGTTTCTGAGCCAGGCTGTCCCTGTCAAGGCACCACGCATGGCATCCCTGAGCTGAAAGCCCTAAGCCCTCTCCACTCTTGTCCTTGTGCCTTAGCACCCACTCTACTCTTGAGCTACTGAAGATTCTTACCCCCTGGTAAGACTCTTACCCCCTCTTTCAGCCTTGTCCTGCACCAAACCAGACCAGGTCGGTTCATCATCGGTTCAAGCAGTCTCCTTGGTGTCTTAGCTGTTCTCATGACGTCCTCTGCTGTACCCCACTGCATTCTGCCAATCTCCACCGCACTTTGCCACACTCCACATGTAGCGGCAGGAAGGAGGTGGCACGGGAGGCAGGTTCGGGATGGTTCTGGGCAGACAGGTCAGGGAAGGAGAGTCTTGGAGCTCTTGGTGGCTTTTCATACTTTATTTAGTAGAGGTGGCCAGGGTACATGGCAGGCAGGGGTGCCGGGGGGCCGGGAGGCTGGCAGGGTTCCTAGCCCCCGGCGCATCTCACCCTCTCGGCTGCTGCTTCTCTCTCTGCTGCTGCTGCTGCTGCTGTTGGTTCTCTGGGTTGGTCCTCGCAGTTCTCTGTCGATCCTCACAGTTCTCACAGTTCTGGCGTCCTCATGACGCCGCCCATTTATGCCCGTGTCCAACACAGGTGCGCCCACTTGCGCATGCCCACCCTGGAAAGCTCGCAGCACCTCAGGTGTCCATCATCAGTGGTGGGAGGGTGGAAATACCTGATCAACCTTTACCCTACACCACAGCCACACTCTGGATGCTCAAGGCGTCCCTATGACACCAAGCCTTACATGTCCCATGTCTCAGCCCAGGTATACCCACCTGCGCATGCCCACACCCCACTCCAGGTGCCCGCCATCAGGCACACGTGCAGGACCATAGGGGTCTGTCATCGACACTAATGGGAAGAGGGCGGAAAAACCTGATCATTTTCATTTACCCTACAAGCCTCGACTCCATACTTGCCTTGCAACATGACAGCGGTTTGAATTATTTCAGAGCAGCCACCGGAACTCTTGGACCTGTTTCCCTGCCTTCTGAAGCCCTCCTTGCCGCTGCCCTTGGTGGCACAGATCCCTAGGGAAAGTGCACTTGCTGGGCAGTCCTGCCCACCTCATGATGTGCATTTTATACGTCAACTTGGCCGAGCCAAGGGATGCCCTGAGAGCTGGCAAAACATTTCTGGGTGTGTCGGTCTATAGCCTTTCAATTGTTATGTTACCAATAAATGTGAACTCGTTTAAACATTAATGAGATTAACCTGACATAAATCACTAGGTTTTGTATTATGTGTAGGCACGGCCAGGATAAAGGACGCAAGTCATGTAAATGGGGCTCCATTTCCCTCACAGACTCTCCATGAAACAGGAGGGACAGAATCTCATAACCTGACTCAGATGCTGTCACAAGCCCTTCCCCCAAGTCTCTCGCAAACAGACACAAGATCTGAAGAAGAACTCGGACTGGCTGTTCTTGTATCCTGTACCTGCTGGATCATACCTGTCAGGGGGCAAATCAAGTGCCAAGCTCTGTGTATGGAAGGGAGGAAGGGAGAACCCACCAGCAACAGAATCTCACAGAGCTTCCCCAGCAAAATAGGTGGTTCCATTATCAGGAGGTGGAATTGATACTGGGCCGGGCAAGAACAACATGGTAGCTACTGATCGCAAGGCCCTTCATAGTTTGTTTTTAGTACTTTCTATTATTCTAGGCTTCATTCAAAGTAACTGAAAAGCTTGTTAAAATCTGCAGCAAGGAACATTGACCATAACCAAAGAACAGATGTGATGTTTTAGGACATGTGGGAACTTCGAGTCAACGAAGTCTCTTTGGTGGACAAATCGCAATCATGACACATGTTGCTTTGTGGACAGAGAGCCACTGGACACTGTTGGAAAGACTTAGTTGCTTGGGGTGCGAATGAGGCAGACGAAGCGAGCATGTGGAAGCCACATAAAACATTCAGTAACATCACTGAACAGATCAGAAACCAGAACACGTGCCTCTTAGGTATATCACGTCATGTAAGTCACTGAGACAATCAGACTTGTAACACGGTTGCGTACACACCAATTCCTTCTCCAAATCATTGCAAAGACCAATTAATAAAATGCAAAAGCATCTCAAAAATACAGTACAGATTGCAAAGAGGTGCTAGAGTTTGTTGCACCACTTACAAATACTATCAGAAGTTCAGATAAAGCTGCGGGCAGTGGGTAACAGTCAGGTCATATAGGAGAGCAGAACTGCAATGGAGCTTGGAAGGATGGCTATGGTTTGGACAGAGAAAGGAGAAGAAACGCTTCTGTTTTAACAGAGAAATCTTGTGGCTTTTCTGTGGACTGACTTTCAGAAACTTCCAGTTTCACAGTTTCTACCTTGTGCTGATTTCACAGTCGAGTTTACAGTTTTCCTTTTTCTGTTCACGGTTTGTGTTTTGCTTTGAAAGCATGGACAAATTCCACCCGTCTCCGTTGATGAAGAAAGCACTCTATTGAAAGTGGGTGCCAGAAAGAAAAGAGCAGAGACTTTCCAAATCGTCTGAAAACAATTTGAAGTCTGGGATAATGAGGTGCTGGCAAAGGTCTACATAAAACCAAATATTTAACCTCAACCTTGGCGTTTCAAGTGACAAGTGTTACATAGAGAAGTCAGAGTTACTGGGCAGTGAATTCTGTTAGCTTTCTTTAGAAATAAATGATTTGTACTTTTTCTGCTCCCTAAGCTCTGGTAATCTCCCTCCCTCTTCACTCTGCTATTCAATAATGACTTATTATACTCTTCTTCATGCCAGGAACTTTCTAGGTAAAAGGAAGACAAAGATGAAAAGTTATTGAAGCAGACCTCAAGGATCTTGTTCCTAGTAGTTTAGGCTGGAATGACAGTTCAAAGATCAAGCAAAAGAGGACTGGACATTATGAGATGCACGTAGTAACAGTGCACGATTCTAATATGGAGTAGACAGGATTTGATCAGGTCAACCGAGTTTAACCCTCAAATCCAAATCAATAAAACCAATTTTTAGTGAATGGAAACCTCAAACTCCTTACTAATATTTGCTACTTGAATTGCACACATTTTCTACATTATAGAGCCCCAAGAATTTGTAGTTAATATAATTGAGAGGTGAGGTTTCTGATTCTAAATGCTGAACTCTTTGCACTGACCTCCCCTGCATTGTTCTATATTGTTGAAATGTGTTTGCCTTGTCCTCATGATCTTGTATTTTGAAGTTACGAGGGGAAACTGTAAATTAAGAGTGCGCTGTCACTACTGAACAGCTATTATTAGCAGGGTATCATGACATACTCAAGACGCCAAGTTTAAGGCAACATGGTCCTTCTAAATTTTGAACAAGTAGACAATTTCCTACTAATGGGTACTGGTAATACAGCTTCTAAAAGCCTAGGTTTGGGAAAAAAATCATAGACTGAAGAAATGTTCAGGTGGTAATTGATTGGGTTTAATCAATTTTCTCTGCTTTTCAGGGTTTTATTTCATTGATTTCCACACTTGTCTTTATTAATTCCCTCTTTGTAATTATTTTGAGTTTACTTTGCTCTTTTTCTAGCCTTCTTTTAAGAGGGGGTTAATAGCCAAGATTTTTCCTCTTAATTACAATTTATTTTGATTAAATTTGTGTGCTCATCTGAAATCACCTTGTCATTAAGGAAAATCATGAACTTTGCACATTTCTACAACTTTTTTTTTAACATAAAGCAGTGAGAAATATACTGGGTAGTTGATAATATTTAATGTTTCTCTAGTTTCTTAACACCACTAACATAACTGATTATAAATCTTTATTTCCAGTCTGAGCACTTAAAAATTCAGACAAAAAGCACAATTCTTGAATTTGACATTTCTCCAGACATACAAATAATCTACAAGCACATGAAATGATGCTCAACATCATTAATAATCACAGAAATGCAAGCCAAAACCAAAATTACATACTACTTCACAACATTATGATGGCTAGTTATCCAAAAAAAAATGACAAGGGTATGGAGAAATTGAGAACTGTATGCATTGTTGGTGAGAAAGTAAAATAGTACAGTCACTATGAAAAGTAGTCTGGTGTTTCTTTAAAAATTAAACATAGAATTACCACAATTCAGCAATCCCACTTCTGGGTGTATGCCCATCCAAAAAAAAAAAAAACACTGAAATCAAAGACTCCAAAAGATATTTGTACTTCCATGTCAACAGCATTATTGTTAGCAAAACCAAAAAGCGAACATGACCCAAATGTTCACTAATGGATGAATAAACAAAATATGTGAGGTACATGCAGTGGAATATAATTCAGTCATAAAAAGGAATGAAATTCTGCTATGATTTGATGAGTAAATATAATTACACTAAGTGAAATAAGCCAGACACAATAGAACAAATATTATACGATCTACTTAAATGTGCTGTTCAAAATAAAAATCAATCAATTTCTTAGGACAGTGGTCACCAGGAACCAGGGGAAAGGACCATGGTGTTACTGTTTAATGAACAGAGAATTCCCATATGGGAGGATGGAAAAGTTCTGAATAATTATTTCTAAAAACTAAGCAATGTTTATGCTGCTTTGTATGGCTGTGTCCCCCAAAATTTACATATGGGAGCCTCAATCCCCAAAGTGCTGATATTTGGAGGTGGGACTTTTGGGAGATTATTAGGGCTAGATTAGGTCATGGGGTGGGTCCTTCCTGAATGGCTTTATAAGAAGATCAAAAGAAGATGAGATCTCTTACTTTCTCTTCCTCCAAGCAGACACCAAGGAAAGGCCAAGTGAGGACACAGCAAAAAGTCAGTCAACTGGAAGCCAGCAAGGAATCTTACCAGGAATCCAATGGGTTGGAACTCTGGTCTTAGACTTTCCAGTCTCCAGAACTGTGAGAAACACATCTCAGTCTACGGCATTTTGCTATAGCCAACTAGGAAACTAAAGCAAGCACTGCAACCCATAATTTTTATGTTTTTATTTTATTAGAGTTAAATAGTTTTCATTCATCTTGCAATTTTTTCTTTGACCCATGGGTTATTTATAAGTATATTGCTCAATTTCTGGACATGCAGGAATCTTCCAGATATTTTTCTGTTGCTGATTTTTTAGTCAACCCATTGTGGGTAGAAAACTGAGACTTATTTTATGGCATAAGATATGGTCTGCATTGGCAAATAATGTGTATTCTTCCTCTGCTGAGTGGAAAGTTTCATAAATATCAATTAGCTTCCTATTGATCTTCCAATTACAATTATGTAACTGAAAGAGGAATGTTGGAATTTCCAACCATGTGAACTTTTTCTCCTTTCAGTTCTGCCATTTGTTTGATATATTTTCAGTCTCTGTTATGAGTGTCACACTCATTTAGGATGGTGATGTCGTCATAATGAATCCAACTTTTCATTATTATAAAGCATCACTTTTTATCTGAGGTGTAAATCTGTGCCCAGAAATTTGCTATGTCTGATATTAATGTAGCCCATCCCAATTTTCCTATGGTTAGTGTTATCAAGGAATAGCTAAATCCAACTGTTAATGTTTTTCTTTTAAAAAAAATATAATTGACACGCAACATTATATTCACTTTAGATGTACTATATGATCCCTTATTTGCATATACTGCAAAATGATCACCATAATAAGTCTATTGAACATCATCATACATAATTACAACCTTTTTTCCTATGATGAGAACTTTTATCACCTACTCTCTTCGCAACTTTCAAATATACATTATATCAATAGTATGTCTAGCTGCAGTCACCCGGCTCTGCTCTGCTCTGGGGTACATTTCTACAACTTATCCCCAGCCTCAGTCAATCACAGGTCTGGTCTCTATAACCACTGGCTGACGGGAGTGAGGGAGAGTTCTGGATATTTTTTTTTTCTTGCTTTAAGTTTCCACATACATAGGGTAATTCACTTAGCATAATATCCTCAAGGCTCATTGTGTTATGGTTGATGGCAAGATTTTCAAAACCCCTTGGCATCAATGACTGTATTGCCCAGCAAAGCGGGTGGGAGGGGCCCACCTGGCTACAGCTCCTGCAGATGCTCAGCAACCCCAGCCCCTACAGACCTGCACCGCCAAACACTCTGCTTGTAGCACCTCTCTACAGAAATCAGAGAAACCAATATTCCCCCCAAAGTTCAGGGGCAAATCCCCACCATCATCAGCCTATTTATTAAGCAGTGTCAGCTCTACTTCTCCAACCAGGAGATCATCCAGAACTCACCTAACTTGAGGGCAGCCTAGGATGAAAGCTCAAGCGAGAACACTTATCTGGATACCGCCATGCAAATGACTTATCCCAAAGCTCAGTGAATCACAAGCTGTTTTCTATTTCCAAGAGCTGAAGGCAGACGGTAGAGTTAAGGAACCGTGGATGTTCCAGGTGTGGTGCTGAGGGTCCAGTTGGCCGCTGAGACCAGGTTCTCGCTCACTCCCAAGCCCTCTGTCCTCCCAGGCTTGCCACCCGGCCAGAGCATCACCAGCACCCCAGCAGGTGGCCCTCGAGCCGGCTGGTTGGCTGGGAGACTGCTGCTGGCAGGAGAGCATGCCCAGGCTGGGGAAGAACTCTGGGAGTTTCTTCCAGGAATCCACGCCCGCCCTCCGCAGTTCTGACAAGGCCTGTGACCATGGTTACACGCAGGCGCTTCAGGACACCTGTGGTAACCGAACACGATCAGGATCGACCTGAGGCAACCCCAGGTTTTCGGGGTGCGTCAGGCCGATGCTAGCAGGCAGTCTCCCTGAAGGCAGTCCAGGCCGTCCTGCCAAGCCTGAACCCGTGCGGTCACCATTCTCGTGGGCCAGTCTGGAGAACTGCGGCCTGCTGGCCTTGAAGACGCACAGCGCCTGGATACGGGCTTCAAGATGCGCGCAGCCACCGGTGCACCAACAGTCACCAAGCGGGAAGACCCCAGACAGGCTGGGATGGTGGGAACTGGCCTGAACTCGAGTGACCTGGATTTAAGGCAGGACCCTCGCCAGCACCCAGGCGCACCGCCTCTGCCCCATTTCCGCGGAAGCCCCGCCCTCCTGGCTGAGGCACCTGCCTGTGAAAGTCCTCAGCCCCACCCACTACCACCCCCCCTGTGCCCGGACCACCTCTAGCCAGCAGGAACTAGGGACAGAATAAATGTAGGGGGTGGGGGAGGAGGGTGTGGGAAGAGGAAGATGAAAAATGCCTCCCGGTGGCACGTCCCAACCTTGAAATATTTTTAAGTACTTTATTTTGGGGAACAGTTTGAGATTTGCCAAAGTATCTAGATTATGGGGCTGCAGTCACAGAGGATGCGCGATAGACAGCCTGCTACTGTCAAGGGCTACTTTAAGCTTTTTGTTTATTTGGGAGTTTGTGTTGCTGTCTGTCAAGTTTACTGATCATTTTTTCATACCTGTCCGATCAGTTTGAAGTGCATTCAGTGAAAACTTTAATTTCTGATCTTATTTTTCATCCCTAGAGGCTCCCTTCAGTTTTGAAACATCTTCTCCAGTGTCTTTCCACTTTAGGTTCATGTTTCTTTAAAAGCTAGAGCATACTTATAAAAGCTCCCTTTAGGATCCCTCTCTGCTAATTGTTTCATCTCTGTTATTTATGGACCTATTTCTATTGTCTTATTTTTTTCCTCCTGCCCGTGGGTCACCATTTCCTGTTTCTTCACATGTCTAACACTTTTTGATTGGCTGCCAGACACTGGCTTGCCTTAATGTTGGTGTAGGCTTTGAGGACCTTTTGGACTTTGTTACAGTGTTTACGTTATTTGCTCTGCACTTTATTCCTTCTGAACATTGTTTTCAAGCTATGAGAGGAAGTCTATGTCAGACTTACCCAAAGGTCAGGTTTAGCACTTCTACTAAGACATGGGCTGCTAATCATTTTCCCCTAAATTCTCTATATTCTCTCCTATCAGGGTGCAATCAGCAAATGACTCCCATTCCTGCAGGGGTCTGCGAAATATTCAGCTGACCGGTCTCAGGAAACTGTTCCTCTCCCAGCAAGTTGTTTTATATCCACTCTTGTGCAATGTCATTCATCCACTACACAGGCTGGTATTTATCAGACTCAAAAAGAACCTCTACGGATTTTTGGAATTCCTTCTTTGCTAAACTCACGTGTCCAAGTCTGACCTGAAAATTCTGTTCACTTAGGTCCCCCCAAACCCCAAACATCTGTCTCCTCAGCACCCTGTGCTCCAGCCTTCACTACATACTAGAAATCCCCTTTATACAGAAGCAAGGCATGGGGTTCAGCGTGTGTTTCTTCTTTCCGGGATCCTGGTCCAACTGTGTCATACCATACCTGAAAAGTGCCATATTAATAATATATTATATATTAATAATATAATGTATATAATTGTAATATAAAGAATATTCTATTAATAATAATATTACTTGAAAAGAGTTATATTAAAACAAGGGAGCCAGGTGTCAAGGGAAAGAGGGAGCAGGAGATCTTAAAGATGCCTGGTTTTCTAGTTTTTGTACTGTAAGTATGGACTCTGTCTCTCATTGCTGGCTAAAAAGAGACGGGGGGGGGGGGGATGAGAATTCGCTTAGAAAATGGTTTGTCAGAGGGAGTAAGCATTAAAGCAGCATAAATCATGTGACCTGAAGCCAAACACACTTGGCCATCTCTACCAGCGCAAGCACGCAGGGGGAACGAGAGGAGAACAAACAGGAGCGGCATCTCCCAGCAGAAGCCAGCTCTGCAAGGAAGCCAATCAGCCTCCTCTCCTCCATTCTCAGTGCCACGATTTTACAAATCTATCTTTGTAAAAGATATCTATCTGGGCCCCTCTTATCCCAATGAGGTAGAAGAGGAGGAGGCAGCAAAAGCCTAAAATGACTGAGAAATACTCCAAGAGGGAAAATTCAAGGCTCCATTGCATCAAAGAAATTAGGTTCAGTTGTAGAAACAAGAATTACTTTCTCCTCCCCACGGTGACTTCATTAGCAGCACATGGCAGCATCGCTCATAATCACCGGTCTCCCCTGTGGTCACTGCTTGCTGATTGTGCTGGATGTGCTGGCCTCGAGTTCTTAGGCGAACTATAAATTTCTCAGACAATGTTGCTGTTGTTAATATTACTTTTTAAATATGCCCCAACATGTTGCACAAGACTGAGACCACAGGGTGAGATGGTACGTGGTACGTGGACCGTGGAGGTTCACCTGCAAATCACCTGCCTACGTCTCTTAGCCATTCTTCCCGAAGCTGCTTCAGAGCTTAGGGTCATCTGTTCTGTCTTTTTCCAGCTACAAGAGAATGACCCTACTCATAAGATTTTCCCAGACAAAACTCTTTGCCCACATTTTCCCTCATTGCCGCACAGTGTATCAAAAAATTTACTCTATTATCTTGCTCGGGAAAATAGGGTCATTGTGTTTGAAACCATTAGGACGACGAGAAGCTTTCAGATTTGTTGGATCACTCTTTTGATTTACAAGCTTGAGTGCAACTAAATAAGCATTATATTATTTGTAGAGAATAAAGAGAAAAGGCAGCTTAAAAATAGCTTCCTATTTTCTTTTCCAAAAAATGTTTGAAAGCAAAAATAGCATTGATAGTACACAAAAACAAAGCATTGATAGTACACAAAATGTTCTGGATATCAGGATGAAGTTATGGCAAGTCACAGAATAGGATTTTACTTGAAACATATCACTATATTTTTATTTATTTTAGATTTATTTATGCATAAAAGAACTGAGGTACAGGCAAGATTCAGGGGGTGAGAGGATTCACCACAGAGTGGGGAACAGAACAGGAAGATGTACTGAAATATACTGCTGAGAAAAGCAGCAGGTGAGACAGGAGAAGTCTGTTACACCAGGTGGGTCACCTCACTGGCTGGGGATGGAACCAAACTTGTACTGCAGTAGCTGCAGACAGCTTCATAGTGCTGTGCCTTAACCCCCTGCACCACCAGGGAAGCCTTATTTTATTTTTTAAATTGCATACAAAAAGCATACCAGTGGGGTCCCTTCAGGAAAAGCAGAGTAAAGTGCCAGGAAGGGGCACAATGCAAATTCTGGATGATTCTAGCAGACAGGGGTAAAGGAAGTATTCTTGGAGCACTCGGTGGCTTTTATGCTTTTATTTACAGAGGTGACACCATTCTCTCAGAGGCAACCAGATACATGGGCAGGAAAGGGTGCCAGAGGACCAGGAGGCTGGCAGGCCTCCCAGCCCCCGGTGCATCTCACCCTCTCAGCTGCTTTGCTGCTGCTTCTCTCTGCTTCTACTGCTGACATCCTGTTTCTCCCACTGCTGCTGCTGCTGCTGCTCAATGATTCACTACTGCTGGCGTCCTCATGATGGGCCCTTTGGACCCATGTCCAAACCCAGGTGCACCCATTTGCACATGCCAACCTAGCCTTACGCACAGCACCACAGGTGTCCATCCATCATTATACCAATGGCGGGAGGGTGGAAAACCTGATAGTTTTCTCTGACCCTACACAGAGCAAGGAAAAGCTCTATTGGTAGGTGAGTTAGGTGTTGAGGGAAGAGGACAGCTCACAGTTGCTTCACTAAGAGTGGCAACGATCAGCATGGTTCACATAATTGATAATACTTAAAAAAAATAGTGACTGATCATTGGTAACTGGACTTTTTTTTTTAAAGATTTATTTATGCATACAAGAATGGGGTACAGGCCAGAGGTGTAGTTAGAAGGGGGTTAACGGGGCCTCCCTGGTGGCACAGGGAGTTGAGCATGCACTGTGAAGCATCTGCGGCATAGCAGCACGAGTTTGATCCCTGGTCAGGGAGGGGACCAACATGGCACGGCAGACCTCTCCTGCCTCGCCCACTGCTCCCCTCAGCAGTATATTTCAGCCGATCTGCCTGTTCTGCTCCCCACTCTGTCTCTGGTGAATTCTCTCACCTCCCATGCCTCTGGCCTGTACCCCTGCTCTTGTATGCATAAATTTTAAAAAATCTTTAATTTTAAAAAAAAGAAGGGGGGTTAACCCCAGAGTGACTAGAGGATTCACCAGAGACAGAGTGGGAGGCAGAGCAGGCAGATTGAATGAAACACTGCTGAGGGGAGCAGCGGGCAGGCAGGAGAGGTCTGCTGTGCCATGTGAGTCCCCTCCCTGGCCAGGGATCAAACTCACGCTGCAGTGGCTGCAGATGCTTCATAGTGTGGTGTTTAACCCCTTGTGCCACCAGAGAAGCCCTGGACTTTAAAATAAAACTTGAGAAAGCATCTCTATTACCGGCTTTTGGATGTATCATCAAAAGAAGGGCTAAGCATACTTTGAGAGTCAGTCGTTCCTATAAAGATGTTTATAAACTGAACTTTATATGTTGAGAGGTGCATTGCATACAGATCATCTAAGGTGAGGCAAATCCCCCAGGGAAAGACCCCATTGGGCAGTGCCAATTAATGACAACAGAATGGAAGAATCAGGGGGCAAGGGGAGCCATGAAGAATAAATAGTGCATTATGGAAGAGGCCATTTCAAATATTTACAGAGGACATTGTCTTAACCATACCAGAGACTCAAAATATGTGTTCTCATCCCATGGAGTAATGGTTTGCAAATTTTGGGATCCTACAGCTCATATACTGAATATCTGCCTTACTGAACTTTAATTCCCTCATACATAAAATGGGGAGGTTGATGTCAGTTATGCAAGTCATTAGGAGATATAAAAGAAAATATATGTAAGAGACCTAGCATATTTCTCAGAGCATTGCAAGTAATCAAAAGATTTCAATTCCTTAGTACATCTCACTGGAATCCTTTAAGACTTAGCTTACTAGTTAAAGTCTCCAAATTCCAATTTTGTTCATAAACCTCTACTAAATAGTCGTAAAACTTTTGAAACTCATTCGGTTTCTCTATGGCCAGGTCACCTATTCAAACACATGACTTAAATAAACATAAGGAAAAAATGATAGCTGGTAAACAGGATGCCCTACTTAAAAGATCCTTGTGTACAGAGGAACAACTTTCCAAACAATTTTATACAAGCAACATATCAATCATTAAAATATACATTGAGTATAATTGAATGTCTGATGATTCAGAGGTTATTTAGTTTCTTTTAGGGCTGAAACTCAGGAATATCCAATTCACAGAAGAGTTGAAGTGCCAATTAACCAGACTGGTTTGATGAGGAGGATGGGGGAGGTGACTTTACAAATAGCTTCTGAGTATCAGTTTTCTATGAATGAGTTGCTATCTCCTTTATCAGGATATGTGAAATGCTCAGATAGGAAAACAAATCAGGCTAGGATGAACACAGGATGAGTTCATTAGAGTGAATGAGACAAACACAAAACAGATATCAGCACAAGAGAGTTGTAAGTGCAACTGTACACAGAAATACAGACAGAAATAGAGTCAGCAAACAAGAAACTCTACGAAGTAAAGCCTTACATGGTAGAATTATCTTGGAGATGTTACCTTGTTTCAGAATCTGTGTGTAAACTTTTCATAGCTCTTCTTCTAATGCAGTATACTGTCACGTGAAGAGCATGTTTGCATTGCAAATCATAATGTCTTATTAATCCCTGCACAACATTGAAAAGTAACCTCCATAATTTGCAGTGAGCATATGAAAAAAACTAATGTTCAGAAAGACTGTAATTTGCATATAGTCAAGGAGTTTTGGGGGCCTGCATTTGACTCAACTGGGCCCAGCCCCAAAGTCACACTGCCTTTGTCAAGAGATCCCTCTCTACTTGCAAAGCCAGAGTGATTGTACCAACCAAAGTGAACAGAAGGTCATAAAGCAGAAACCCAACTTATAGCTTTTTAATGAGAAATAGAATGCCAGATAAATTAGAATACTGATTTTAAACTCCTGTTGCACTGTCTTATCTCACATCTCAGAATATAAAAATATGGGGCCATTGAGACCTGGTTGAGATGGAACCATTCTGAAGATCTGAGTTATGGTGTGGTATAGCTTTGCCTGTAAATTTCAGTATAAGGGAACAAGGTGAAAATTGAGAAACAGTGTCTTTGGTGTACAAGAACTGACCATCCTTCTGGAAGTCGCCAATTTTGGACAAAGCACAAAGAGGTAGTCCGGATAGAAAGTCAAACAGGAAGGGACTAAGAGATTGTAAGACCAAGAAGAGAATGCTCAAAACATAGTAAATCATCTCAGGATTAAGACCAGCAGCTGACCTTGGTGGGCAGGGGCCAAGTGAAAATCTCTGAGAAAGTGTAGCTAAAGAGAATTCATGATTTCTTTCAGAAAAAGTCTACATAGTAGCCAAATGTATCCGTAGAAAGATGGTTGGGAAGGATGGAAGCTTGATAGAGATTAAAAAAAAAATATTATGTTAGGGTTGCCAGATTAGTTTGATGTAGGCTTCCTGATATAGCAAGAACTACAATACACTAAAGAATATGCAATGCTGGTAACTCATCTTTCCATAACATCATCTGTCAATAATGTTCAAGCTAGGCTCAACATCTAATTCTTCATTTCACATTCTCAGCTTCTACCTTCAGCCGCATTCTGCTTGTTTCCTAAACAGAGGTAAGACAAAGAAATAGAAGAAATTCTAGCACATTCATCTTTTGTTTTATCTGTCTTGATATGCATTTCCACTTTTGTCTAGTAAAACACAGTGAATTTTCCTTTGAGAGCCATTGCCCTGATTAAGTAATAACCCTCTCATTCAAGGTACATTTAATATGCAGGCTAATAAATTTATACTAATCCTTTTGTATAAGAGATAGATCACAGTTGGACACTTACACCAAGTTGAAAAGAACTTGATAAAATGAAAATTATATCATGGACTTTGGGTGAAATTACTGAGAATGAGACACTGTTGCTATGCTAGACTAGAAGGATGTGAATCTAGAATGGTTATAGGCATCTTGCTACTATGAGAGAAAACCCTACCTGATGAAAGTGGGAAAAAATTAGTTAAAATATGGAACTTAAGCACTTAAGTTCAACATACCTAACACCAGTTCCCCTTAATTTTCACTTATGTGAACAATAAACTAGTTGATGTTATCATGTAAATTTGAGCAAAGACAGAAACTCTCCAGGTCCTTGAGGTTGTCATCCACACTCTGAATCTAATCACCCCCAGAACTACTGATGATGGCTTTAACATCCACCACCTCAGTTTGACTGAACTTTAGACTGGTTTCCTCCTTTTTATAGGCCCATCTGCCCTCTTCTTAGAACATTACTTTAGAAAACTTAGAATTGTAAATTCTGCCCCTACCCCCCTGAAAGATAAATTTTCTCTCAGTCTCTTACTGGTTTTACAACCCAGGAATTTCTATCTCAAGGCCTTCTAATTAGAAGTCATGCCTTTTAAATGTACCCATCAAGAAATATGACCTTATCTCCCAGTCTCTATGGGAAAGTATGAGCCTAACTTGTTAACAGCCAATTAGCAAACACAGATGACTCAACACATTGACCACTGCCCCCCTGCCCATCATCCAGTACTTTTTCAAAAGTGCATTCCAGGGCTTTAAAAAACCCTCTGTCTTTTGCTTCAGAGTTGAGTTCAAACTCTCTGCCCTAATGCAATAGTCTTAAATAAAGTCTGTCTTGCCTATTTAACTCTGATGCAATTTTCCTTGACACCACCTTATGTTACTTACTTTTATATAAGAAAATACATGGGTGGATTTAAGGAACTTAATTACATTTTTCTGTAACTTGCCACTAAAAATAACTGACAGAGAAATTGTTAATCTTTTTCTTTATTAAATCACAACATTTTGAAATAATATAAAACTTTATTTATTTTGCTTAATTCCATTTTTATTTTCATGCCTTAGGACTTTAGAACAACTTCCTATAAAGGTCTTTTTACTTACTTTATCAGTTTCCCCCATCGGAGTTATATGCCATATATTTACCCTCATAACTTAGGACAAAAGGTTTTGTTATTACCTCTAAGTGTTCTTAATTATTTGTTGCTTCCTTACTTTCAAAAGAGGAAGATGAAAAGGAGAATATAGCAGAAAAGGAGAAGAAAAAACTAGGTGGGGGATGAAGTAGACGGGAAATACTAGAAGGAGGGAAAAGAAGGAGGAAGGGGTAAAGTCAAAGAAAGGATAACAAGAGAGGAAGAAAGAATATTAACTTACTCTGCATCAATATGCAGCAGTATGAACTCCCATGACTACCTTATTTCAGTAGGTTCTCAGGAAACAGGAGCCCTTCTCTCTAAAACGAATTATGACCTTGTAGAGGGCAAGAGACAGATACAAGCACTGCCTCCAAGTTGGCTAGAGGTGGTGTATCAAATGAAGCAAAAGCTAGGTCTTTAAAGAAGTGAAAAGAAGCACCTAGGTACATTACTCAGACCCACTGATATCTGACCTATGGCTGAACCCTGTCTCCAGCTCACTGGTTGGCCAACACACATTTGCTCAAACTCAATATGTTGCTTTTCACATGTTCCCATTTGTAACCTTGGCCTCCTTCCTCCACTCACCAGGTCAGTGGTACTTCATCATGACTTACTCTTGTCATGTGAAAAAGACTCACTCCGTTCCTTCTTGCTTACCTCCTGATGTATGCCTGACTTCTTTTTCCCAGGGTAACCTCAAAATAGCACCGTCCTTCAACCAGCTCTACAAGGGACAAAATCAGTTGCCTATTGACTTTGGGGGGAGGGAAGTGGAAATGTTCTTGTATTGGAAAATGATCCTTTATTGACCAGAAACATATCTCTAAGACAGAGATTTAAATTGCAAAAAAAGAAAAAATTCTCTCCATATCAGTATGAGATTACAGACAAATCATTTAATGGAAAATATATTTTAAAGTTGGAAAATATATTTTAAAGTTGACTTAAAGAAATAGAATCCTCCTTGGAAAAATTAGGCTCATCTCTTGCCAGTCTTTTTAGTACTAGATCATCAGATATTTACAATATGAAAAGAAGGTCACAGCACACTTTTTTAGTGATGTGTACAGAACTGGAGTATTTTAAAAGTAATATTGGATAAAGAGTTCAAAGGTCAGTTGGGCCCCAAAATGGGAATGTGGCAGGGTATAAGAGAAGAAGAGGATAATTTTGGAGATCATATGTACCCTGAAATATAGAATGAGACCCACCTTGGAGATTTTTTCATGGGACTGTATATGGAAACAGAAGAAAAGAAATTTGAACACCAAGTCAGGATTCACTTCTGTAAGAACTTATTTGAACCCCTGCCTTGTAATGCCTAATGCCTATTAGGAAGATTTCACCATCACACAATGTGTGATAACAGACTGATATTTTTGTGAGTGTTGAAGGTTTAAGATACAACTAAAAAAAAAAGTGGGTGAAACCACATAATATCTGGAATTGCCTTCAAAACAACACAAGTTGGTGGGGCATCAATGATGAAAGACTGGCCCTGGGATGATGTCATTTGAAGTTGGATAATAAGTTCATAAGGGTTCGTTGCACTAGTTATGTGTTGTATTGGGTTCCTCCAAAATTCATATGTTGTAATCCTAACCTCCCCTCCCCCCCTCTAGGAATGTATTTGGAGATAGGTGCTTTTATGGAGGTGATTAGAGAAAAAGAGGCCATTTGGAAGGGTAATATAGAAGGATAAGACTGGTGTTCTTATAAGAAGAGGAAATTTGGTCACAGACAAGCACATACACACAAAGAGAAAAATAATGCAAGGATACAACAAGAAATGCAACCATCTGCAAGTCGAGGAGAGAGGCCTCAGAAGAAAGCAACATGCCAACCCCTTGATCTTAGACTTCTGGACTCAATAACTATGAGGAAATCCATTTCTGTTGTTCAAACCACCCAGTCTGTGTTATTTTATTATGACAGCCCTAGCAAATTAACACACTAGTGTATCTACTTTGATGTCTATTTGAAATGGAAATGTTCTGCAGCAAAAAAACTGGTTTAAAAACATTTTTCTATGGATGCATGACTTTAAAAAAAAAAATCCACTCGCTAACCTTTTCTGTGAGCTCCAGTCAGTCGCTCCCATGCAACTGCTCTAACGTTCACTTGGATACACAACAGGCATTTCAAGCAAATATGATCAAGACAGAACGATTACTCACTGCCTAACAGCAGCTCCTTCTGTGTCTGCCTACTGCAGACTGCTTTATGACCACCCACCCAATCACTCAGTCCTCAGTTCAAGAGGGTATCGTCGAGTCCTTTTCCGCTCACTGACTGTATCTTATGTAACAGCAACAATACTGACTCATCTTCCAAAATGTATCTGAAATCTGCCCACTATTCTTCATCTTTACTGCAAGGCCAACCAACACCTTACCTTTCTGGGACCACTGCTTTATCTTCAGAACTGTTCTCACTTCTATCACTTTGCCAACCTATGGTGTATCTTCCACAACGAAGCTAGACAGACCTGGAGAATGTTCAAAAGCATGACTTGGATTATATTACCCACATGTTCAAAATGCACCAGTGCCTTCATTACACCCCAGATTCTTTATCCTACACAGTCCAGTTTGTAGTCCCTGCCTTCCCCTCACAGGTAAACGTTCATTGTTTTAAGTCACTGTGACATGGCGGGGAGAAGAGTTTACGATGAAACTATAACCTTACCTATACTGACTGATAAAATTCTTATTATAACTAAAATCGAACTATCCTTTCTTTTAAATTTGCATGCTTATTTCTCCTCTGCCCTGATTAGAATCCATGTTTTTGAGGACAGGCCCATCTATTTCTGTGCCTGGAACACTGTCACTTAGTAGGCATCAAGTGTTCATTGACTTCCTCATTTATTAACCTGTATTCAAGAGTGTGATTCTACCTAGAACTCAAGGTGAGACTCCTCTTTTCTGCCCCAAAGCTCACTTCCCACCAGCTTCAAGGAAAGACCACAAGCCTGCTTTATACACTTTTCCACATTAAGACAGAAAAAGCTAGGTTGCATAAGTACTAATGGAGAAGCAGCTGGAGGGAGGGAGGAAGAGAGGGAGGGAGAGAAGGGACAGGCAAGGACAGCAGGCATCCTGCATCTCAGTATGGAAACCAAGGGGGAGTGAGACCCAGTTCTGGCTTTAGAGGGTCATCAAGGGTAGTAGCTAAGGAGATAGTACCAAAGACGATCAGGCTGTGACTTGATGGAGACTGAGTAGAAAATTTAGGAGGAAGGCATCACAAGACCAAAAACTGGAGGTGGGGGTAGATGTGATGAGCAGAGTCATTAAGCCAGCTATGGAAGTGAAAAATCCTTAGGCCCTAGTTGCTGTAGCTGTAGAAATTATCTGGACGCCAACACCAGAGGTAGGGAATGGAGATTGAGGGCCATTGTGGAAAATGACCCATCCTCACAAACGAACTTAGTCACAGCCCAGAAGCAATTGACTTAACAATAGCTAGTATCCCTTCTAGGCCTTTTGGCTAAGATCAAGTGTAGTAACAATAGATAACAATTGCACAATGGAATGAACCCCGCCCCAAAATAACATTATGTTGGTACCATTTCTGCATTGGCAAGTTGTAGCCCTCCTGCACCCCCTAGCCCCCCATGACTCTGGAGGTGCCTCTTTCTTAAGTCCACCCCTTTCAAAAGGGCAGCTCTAGTCCCAAGATGGGCAGCCTGTGTCTGTGCAGCTGTCACCTCCTTTCCTTTTTTTTATATGATAAACCTGCCCTTTAGATATAACTGAACACCTCTGCCTCATGGGGAAATGCAGCGCGTGCAGCTCAAAGGGGAGACCCCTTTCTCTGAAGCTAACGTCTCTCTAAAACACCAAATTAAGTGAATTAGTTGATCCCTTTCTTTGGGGGAAAAACATTAATGTACTGGAAGTATTACTTCCAGCCCCCTCTGCAGAGAGATAGCAGATGTTTCCTCATCGCCTATAAGCTGAGGCCTCAAGATGTAGGCTAGAGAAGAGAGAACCCACCTCCAACACCGAGTAATGGACTCACACTTGGCTTTCTCTACCCCAACTTCCTCACTTTTTGGACCATTTTAGTCAATATGGACACAGGGAGGCCATGAAAAGGAAGGACCCAAGATAAGAGGAAAGCTTCAAGAATGAGTCCATGGTGAATACTTTTCAGACTGACTTTTGGGCATTTCAATCCGCACCGTCTACAGGGGTGTGAGGAGAGGGTTATAGAAGGATACAAATAAACAAGAAAGGAGAGCCTCTATTTAGATTTGATTTTAACCGGTCTTCTTTTTCTTTGTGGTCAAAATAAAAATTAACATGTAAGACAAAACAAGAAAGTAAGCTCTTTAAATAGTACACTGAATGTGGAAAAAAGAAAATCCTCTGAGTACCACCCTCTCCCTTGAAAGTTGACATGCCATTTTAGAGTAAGCCTGCTTTGTTTAAGCTAGATTTGCATCTTAGTAGAAGCTTATGAGCAAGTAACCTGTGAGGGGACGGTTGCCATGACAACCCTAATGAGCCTGTCCTCTGACCAGAGATATGGCAAAGAGAGAATATGTTTGTGTTCCCACTTATTATCATATTGGTCTCTGCTTTCTGGACAGGGAGAGCTGATAAATCACTCCAGCTGAGGAAAGTATTTATTAATAATCTCACAGTGAGCCATTCAAACTTTGAGTAAGAAGAGAATTTTACAGCATTAAGAAAAATAAAGGTCAGACCAAAAGCCATTTAGATAAAAATTGGATTGCGTTTATAAAGAGCGAATCTGAAACCGGATGCTTTTTTCTAACAAATAACCCATTAAATTTACCATTAGTCTAATTTATCCTAATATATATCCTTAAATAATCTTCCCCCTTGATGGTTTAAAATTTTTTTTCATTTGATAATTAAATCGGTAATCCTTCATATGCCTCTTCATTAAATAGTATTTATCAAGCACTATGTATTTAATACATATTATATTCCCATACTATTGTTATATCGGCTCTTTATATCTAGCCTAGCTTTTCAACCTCAGGATAAAAGTCATGGATTCTCCAAATGTAAAATAGAGAACAGTGGGGTTCAGAGAGTTTGTGGGGGATTCTGGGGCCCCAGAGTCAGAAACTAGTGCTGTGACAGGACATGGTTTTTCACACTGTACTCCTTCCTCAGCAACTATCACGCCCCAGGTGTTCAGTGAGGTCTGAGTTCTCTAAAGATAAGTATTGTCAAGTCCCTACCTTGGAAGATAATTTTTTAATTCAGTCAGTTTGTAACAGGGTGGTTCCCCCATAAAGGAGAGGTTGCAGTGAGAGGGACTTAGACTGGGACGAAGGATAGGGGGGCAGACAGGGGACAGTGGTTTTATACAATATAGAAACAGAAGGAACAAAACAGAGCCAAGGAAAATGGAAGTGTTTTGCTGAACTGTCACTCAGCCAGCCAACACGTAGAGTAAGGTCCAGTTACAGGATCATCAGGGAACAGAAAAACAACCCCGGAAACTCCCCACCACCTAGTGCCTCATCAATAGCCCGGCACATTGGACAACAGGATCTGACAGGGGATAGTCATGGACAGGCTGGAGCAGATGGGCACGCTCCCTTGGAGGAACTCCCTTCTGCTGTCAGCAGGTCTTTCCTCTTGCTTCAATGAATCCACACTTGCTTGGTCTCGTGTTTGGGTGGCGGCTGTCATTCCTCAACCGACCTACAAAACCCAGACCCACGAGCATACATCTCTCTAACACTTGGACCCACGAACAACATTTTCCCTTCCCCAGCCAGGGAAGGGTAGAGCAGTGCAGGGAGGACAAGCTGGAGAAGACAGGTGGAAGGAAGGAGATCAAGAAGAAGACCCAGAGGAGACACAGGGAGCAGAGAGACATGTGAGGATGCCGTGTCTCCTTCTCGGCCTTGGACTTATACCCGGGACTTGGAAGGAGACACTTGAAAGAGACAGAGAAATGGGTGAGGCTGACAATGGCCGCCTTTATCTTGACTTGGGTTTTGATTCTGCTCTTTTCCTCTCATACTTGCCTGGCCCCTCCAGCCTCTTTCCTAGGGGTCCCCACCTGAAGATGTCTTTGACGGTGGCAAGCTTTGGGGCCTCAGCAGTCCCACTCTGGGCCAACCTTGTTTGGCTAGGCAACTTGGGGTTTTTCCTGTGGAAACTATTTTATCTATTCTTTCCCTTCTCTTATTTTTATTGCACATTAATTGCATTAGGGTTGTTTTCCATAGAAGGTCTTGTGCAGTGAAGTATGTTTTATCTTGATGCAGCGGACGGCATGCACGTCCAGGGGTGCTGGGGTAGCCCACTCCCTGCCTGACAACAAGAGGAGACTTATTCATTTAGAACAAAAAACTCAATTAAATTATGAATCTCGAGACCAGGACTCATGAACCAGATCTGACACTAACTGGAGGGATGTTTTAAGACAAAACATGCCTTACTCTGATGCTTTAGTTTCCAGAAACTATTGCCTAATGAAATCAGTCTCTAGTTAGACCTGAGCTCTCTGGATACAGACTGGAATAACCCAAAAATCAGTGAGGGCCCTGTCATTAAAAAGAGGCATTTAACAAGAAACTGAAACAGAAAAACTGAAACAGAAACTGAAGTTCACATACCAGATCATTCTACACTGAACACTGGATTGAAATGAGGTGCAATAGTCATTCTTCTGAAGTCAGCTATTGAGAGATGTGTATAGAAATCTCAGTTATGACTGTGCTTTTCTCTATTTCATCCTTACACTGTATAAATCTTGGCTTCATGTATTTTAAAGCAGTATTACTGATGTCCACAGATTTGTGACATGGATACATATTCTTCGATTGCCTAGATTGACTCCCTTTGCATTTTGAAGTATTCTTTCGTATTTCTAATATTCTAAATATTTTTTAATAGTGCTTCTACCATCACCTAGTTTATTTCAATATTGTTATAGCTCTATCAGTTTTTCCTTGCGTGGTGTTTGCATGTTCCATCTTTTTTCAGTATTTTCCTTTCAATCTTCCTGCGTCTGCATAAAGCATGCTTTTTTTCAGCTTTTCTGATCATTCTCTCCTGTATACTCTTCTCCTCTCACTTTTTCTTCCTAGCTCTGAAAAATTGTAGAAGAAACCATTCTGCTTTGTAGAGATTTTAACCTCACTCACCAAGAAACTCCTAAGGGAGTTACATATTTGGGGTAGGATCTCTGCCAAGGCCTGAAACATTATGCGACGATCCATTCTGCCTCTACAAGGGTTCGCCTTGCCTTCCTGTCCCATTCTGCCACTCATCCCCAAGGCCCGACAGCTCAGCGCAAGTCCCAGGGCCCCCTGCATGGCTCCTGCCCTGCATGACCCTAAAAGCTTGATGAGCTTTTCTTTCTCCCCATATGGCCCTTTGCTAATCTGGGGCTCACACATCCAGATTGGCAAAAGCTCGAAGGGAAACATGGGCCCTCGTGTCATGGAATAATTATCCCCCTCTGGAATTTTGATTCATTTATTTCAATTTTTCCTCTGTTCTCTGATGCCCTTAAAGTTTTGCTCCTTTTTCATTAAAATCACTTTTGACTTTTTCCAGTTGTATTGGGGACTGTAGCTGCTACATCCTACACAGAAGTGGTAATATACTCACCTGCAATATGAGTATCGTGTCCAGGAGCTCAACCTTAATGTCTGGGAGCCTAAATCAGTTTGCTACAGTAGTCCTCTGAAGCACAAATGCTTGTCAGAAATGTTAGCCAGACTGTTCTCTCCCCTCCTGTCAAACCAGTATCCTCAGGTGGATCACGTCTGTATTTATCCAAAGTTTCAGTGTTTCTCATACTCTGTAGGAGTCCCAAGATCTCAATCATAAACACAAAAGCCAACTGGAACAGAACTTAGGAGACAAAACATTTGTTTGGCCTTTGCGTTCAGGGTTTTTCACAGTTCCAGATACCTAACGAATATTCTTTTTATAAAAAAGATTAATTTACTTATGCATACAAGAGTTGGGGAACAGGCCAGAGGTTCGGGGGTTTGAGACGATTCACTAGAGACAGAGTAGGCAACAGAACAGGAGGTTCCATTGCTGAGGGAAGCAGCAGGCGAGACTGGAGAGGTCTGCTGCGTCTGCTGCAGCGGCTGGCAATAGCTTCATAGTGCTATGACCTAACCCCTTGTGCCACCATGAAGGCCCATTAATAAATATTCTTAATATCAATTTAATCAATAATGATGGGTAACATTTAATGATGGATTACTAGGTAGCTGGCATTTTTCTAAGTTCTTTACTGGAATTCACCAACTTGAGATTCACAGCCCAGGGGGATCAGTTCTACTATTACCCTTAATTTCCAAAAAAGGAAATTGAGGAACAGAGAGAGTAAGACACTTACACAGAGTTCAGCGATTCCTCAGTAGAGCAGCGATATGAACCTAGGTCACATCTACATCACTGGAGTAGACTGCCTCTTTGAATAATCATTGAATGAAGGTAATTCCATGGTTTCATCCAGCTTTGTACTACAAAAGCTCTTATCTTTAACTGTAATACATACTAAACATTCTTACCACAATTTTAAATAATGAAATTATAGGCTACAAAGGTTGCCTGCATCCTGCTAGTGAAACTGTAGGAACGTTCTAAAAAAGAACCATTTAACGCCACATCAGATAAAACAATAATATTGTCCATTTCCTCCACGAACTGTCTGAGCTGTTCCTTGGGCAGCCTCACTCTCCAGGAACCTGTGTACTTCTTGCCTCATTTAAATCCTATGGTCAGGGCCTCCCTGGTGGCGCAGCGGGTTAAGCAATGCACTATGAAGCAAACCGCAGCCACTGCAGCTACGAGTTCGATCCCTGCTGCCGACCAGGGAGGGTCCCACATGGCATGGCAGACCTCTCCTGCCTCACCCACTGCTGCCCTCAGCAGTGTGTTTCCGTCAGTCTGCCTGTTCTGCTCCCGCTCTCTGTGGTGAATCCTCTCACCTCCCATGACTCTGGCCTGTACCTCAGCTCTTGTATGCATAAATAAATAAATCTTAAAAAAAAAAATCCTATGGTCATCTGAAATCAACTGTACTTACCCCAGTGTACAGTTACATCTGTTATTACAATCACATGATCTGCTCAGTTGTATCAACTGCCAAAATATGTGAAAGAAGCCAAGTTCATTTACAAATTTTGCTACTGAAGAAACTATATAGGATTGGATTGAAATTGTCAAAGTCCAGAAGGTGATGAATTCAGTTGTTCTGATCACTCTTTTCAGGTTCCGAACCTTGGTCCACTTGACAGAAAATTAATGGAAAATCTTTGCAAAAGCACTATCAATGTCTCACCTGAAGACACGTGTTCAGAGAGTCCTTGCTTTACTTGTCATCAAATGACCAGCAAATAGATAAAATTAATGCATTTTCTAGTCGAGAAAAATGCTTAAAATATAAGTTTATTTGTTCAGAAATTTCTGCTTAAACCAAATTCAAATGTCTGCTCAAATGCTGCCAGATCCGTAAGGACTTTCCCTCACGTCCCATTAAAAATAGGGCCCCTTCTCTTCCCTGACATTTTCTGCTCCCTTAGTCAGCTTTATTTTAGTCTAACCTTTACCAATAACTGACTCTACATATTTATAATTATTTGCTCCTATTTGGTTTATAGTGTGTGTCCTGATAGAAGCAAAATGATGCTGCTCCATAGAGGCCTACCTCCTAACCCCTGAACCTCTAACTATGTTGCCTGACATGGGAAAAGGGACCTTACACATGTAAGCCGAACTAAAGATTTTGAACTGGGGTGAGCAGCCATGAGTAAGGGGTAGAGGGCGGCTACTCTCATCACACTACAGCTTCCAGAACATTTTCCAGCTGAGGTCATTGTCAGAAAGAGAGAAACTTGCTGGCTTTGACTATACAAGTGGCCCATGGGCCAAGGCACAGAAGCCACCTCTAGAAGATGAAAAGGCAGGTACGTAGACTCCCCTGAGCTCCTGGAAAGGAAAATGGCTCTGCTGATACTTGGTTTTAGCCCAGAGATGCCCCTCACATTCTCACTTACACATTGTAAGCTAACAAACCTGGTCTGTTTTAAGCCACTAACTCTGTGGCAATTTGTTGCAGTGACAACTGAAAACCAATACATGTCCCTTTGAAAGCATGAACTCAACAAAGACGAGAGTTTTGTCAATTTTCTGCCTTACTGCTAAAACTCAGAACAGTGCTTGGCACAGAAAATATTCAATAATCAAGTGTTGGATGGATGAATAGGGAACAAATATGCTGACAATCCACTAAGCCACTTCCTCCTGTTCCTGATATCACCAAATAAGGGGGCTTCTAGAGAAACAGAACCGAAAATGATACTATGGATTGAGTGGTTGGTATTAGTCGGGTATTTATGTATATTCATTTTCTCATTTAACCATCATAACAAATGTTAGGTGTATTGTCTTCATTTTCTGTGATCTGGGACTCAAAGGTACTTAGTAACTTGACCAGATCTATTTAGCTAAAAATCTGCTCTTATATTAAGGCACTACTTATAAGGAAAACTATATTTATTTTATAGATTATGGTCAGTAAATGAAAGGTTTATTAAAAGACAACTGAATCCAACAGTGACCTTGAGATGCAAGAAGGGCTATTTATTTAATCCGTGCATAACACAGCATTCATGTCCAAGGCCTTCAGAGTCTGTGCGTGTGTGTGAGTGAAATAATGCACTTGGTATTCAACCATCAGGCACCCTTCTAATTGGATTCCCCATTAGAATGTCACATGCAAATTAATGGACCGCGTGTGCCCCTCATCAAGGAGGTCAGCTTACAAACACTGTCAGTTTATTTTTAAAAGACTACAGTTTAAGAGTGAGGTTTCTCACTCGCTGCTGTGCTTCATACACCCTGAGTAAGTAGTTCACTCTTCCCTAACTCCCAGCACTCTTTCCCACCCCTGCCTTTGCTGAGACTGAGCACGCCTGGAAAACAAGTGTGGCTCCAGAAGGTGGGCCCAGCCCTAGTAGCCTTGGTGTTGAAATAGTGTCACTGTATCAAAAATATAGGCAGAGGCCTCCCAGGAGTTAAGTCTCAGCACTATCAAGCTACCCACAGCCCCTGCAGCATGAGTTCGATCCCCAACCAGAGAGCTGACCCATATGGCGCAGCAGACCTCTCCTGTCTTCCTGCTGCCCCCCTCAGCAGTGTTTTTTAGTAGTCAGCTTTATTTTAGTCTAACCTTTACCAATAACTGACTCTACATATTTATAATTATTTGCTCCTATTTGGTTTATAGTTTGTGTCCTGATAGAAGCAAAATGATGCTGCTCCATAGAGGCCTACCTCCTAACCCCTGAACCTCTAACTATGTTGCCTGACAGTATCAGAAAGGCCTGTATCCTGGCACTAATATTCCAGGTTGAGGAAAGAGAATACAAATGCAACAGATAAATAAACTGGAAAGTACATTATAAGACATTATAAGTAATCATTACTGGGAAACAAAAGAGGCAATGATGAGTGAAGAGAGGGGTAGAGTTGCAACTATTAAAGAGAATCCAGGAGATAACACACTAAAATGACATTAAGTAAGTCTTGAAGAGGTATCCAGGTGAAGAGTATTTCAGGCAGTGGAAATAATGATATGAAAGTTTTAAAATGAAAAAGTGCTATCCAAGTAGACATAGAACTTTAGCACCTTAAGGATCATTTAAGCCTGAATATGTCAGCCAGTGGACAAAGTTAAGCCAGAAATGGTTTAATGACCATGTATTCCAAGACACAGAGTTAGTTCCTTAGTAGAAAGTAAGGCTTATATGACTCCTGATTTCTGATCCAATTCTTTCCACCAAAACTCAGTCATTACGTCGTCCACTCTACCTTTATTATATAAAAGTCGTTTTCCCTCTTTGCTGGCAATTAAGCGTTAAAGGTCCAGATCTCTCGTGGGGGCAGTAAGTGTATTCAAACAAAGAACATCTGGTTTTGTCATAAACATCTGTCCATGAACTCGAGGGGCAGATCCAGTGTTTAGTTCCCTTCCCTGGAAGACAAAGATACTGATCTCTGTGGTGTTGACCTCACTAAACAGTGACCTCTTCTACAATTAAAGCATCACTAAGCTCTGAGAAGCCTCATATCCCTAATGAATAATGACTCCCATTTTCTAGGCATAGAGATGTGTGAGCCAAAATATAATCTTCCATTTGAAAGGCTGAAAGATGCCTCTAAGGGAAACACTGTGCGCCTTCAAGTCACTCTGGAAAAACACACTTCAATAGATTTTTAATTAGGGTCTCACTAAATTTTCTCAAAATTACCTCTCCAGTTGAAGAGGTAATCCAAAGAGAGGAAAGGAAGATGGGAGGAAACATTCACTGAGGTCCTACTGGGCAGATTTGGCCCTTCATCTCCACAATAATCTACGATGACAGCATTGTCTGCCTGTCCTATTTCACAGGAAGGATATTCACACCCCTAAAGATGATGCAGTTGAACCAAGAGCACATAAAAAAGAAACAGATGAACAATGGCTTAAGTTTAGATGCCCAGACTTCAAAATCCAAGAAACAGATGAACAATGGCTTAAGTTTAGATGCCCAGACTTCAAAATCCACGCTCTTTCTACCATTTCAATGTTGCATTTTGTTGAAATGCAAAATTATAGCACACTTAGTATCACAGCTCATGTGCTCCCCCATGACAGCCTTTGTCTGGTCCTAATTCTCAACAGAATGGAGGGTGTACAACCTCTGCCATTAAGCTTATCACACAATAATGTGATTTATTATTTATATACCCGCCACCTCCAAAAACTGTGTACTTTTCACGGGTAGTGACAATAGTATATTAATATTTACACATGTCCTGTTATATAGTATGCCCAGAAATATGTGTTACCAATCTAGCCAACAGATGTGGACATAATAAGAATATAAACTCAAAGAATTAATGAATGGCTACTAATAGAATGAATGGTTGTTAATACCAATAACATTAACTATGAATTTTGTTTTATAAATCTTAAGAGAAATTGTGATTCAGTCATTGATTCAATAAAAAATTCTTGAGCTGCCACCAACTGCTACATGAAACAAGGGGACCAAGAACAAAGTATTCCTGCCCTCATTGAGCATTTATTTTAGAGAGTGAAATATGCAATAACAGACCAAAATCTGCAAACTAAGTAGAAATAAATAGGAAGAAGAGAGGGACTAAATTGGACAAGGCAAGGAGAAAGGGCCTCTCTAATGAGATAATAGTGAAATATAAAGCAAGGCAACTACAGGGACTCTGAAACAGGCAGTATGTGTGTTGTGCAGGCTGAGAAAACGACAGAATCAGAGCACAGTGAATGAGGGGAGAGTATCTGATAAGACAGACTGTCACACGCCAGGGCCAGAACAGTAATGACATTTTTTTTATCTTAACAGCCATTATGTCCAGATGTCAGAAAGGGGTGGAATGCCCACAGAGGGATCAGAAAAAGACTGATAAGATAAAGCTGTCAGTACATGTTAAAAAGAAAAAGTGGAAATATCAAGGAAGGAATAAAATGGTGTTGGAAGATGGATTCCATAGACTATGTCTTCACCAAGGGCCCATAAAGTTGGGGGGAAAAAAATCCACCCACAAGTACCTCTGAACTCAGGTAGCTGATGAGGAGAGAGTACGTGACGTGATGGCAGTGCCACACCAGATCAGCAGATGCTCAGTGTTGATGTCAAGAGGAAGAAGAGAAGTGCAATAACAGTAAAAATAGAGAAACATGCAGTAGGGAAAGAAATAAGGAAAGAAATGTCTTTCATTGCCCTCACTTCCACATAAAATGTATGTTAAGTTATAGTTTCTCCAAGCCTTCCATCAAAAACATCACCAGGACATTCTTTATGAGTTTAATATAGAGTCCAGTATAGTATTACTAGCTACATGAGGCTATTTAATTTAAACGAATTTCTTTTAAATTTAAAATTCAATTCCTCACTCAGTCTGCTCTAGTTTTCAAATGATCAATAGCTACATGTCTCTAAATGGCTGCCATATTGGGCAGCACAGATCCATAGATAAATGGATTGCCATCATCGTAAGTTCTATTGGACAATACTGATGCAGAGTCCTCACAACATCTAGTCAGCTGTGCATTGATAAAACCTGGCACAGCCCTTCACATACAGTAGATGGTCAATAATTATGTTTGAAAGGTGAAGTAAGCTGGATTCAAAATAAGTAGGAAAGATAGGATGGGAAGGTGTTTACTTGTAAAAAATCATCTGTCACCAAAATTTTAGTAAATCTATTTATAACTGAGACTCCATATCACTGGATTTAGTAATAAAACTTTCTTCCTGAGCGCTCAATGTATGATTTTTGTGGGATTCTGTTGTGTTCCTCTGGTGATAGTTCTAACTTAGAACACCCATTTATTTGGGGAAAAAAAGTCAGATTGAGTAAAAATGTTTAACTATCAACAAAAAATAAAACAAAAAGAACCCAATCAATAAATGGACAGAAGAGCTAAACAGATACTTCTCCAAAGAAGAAATACAGATGACCAATGTTCATCACAAATGGTCACGGAAGTGCAAATCAAAACCACAGTGTGATACCATCTCACACCCATGAGAATGGCACATTTCTAAAGAAAAACAAAACAATGAAACAAATATTGGCAAGGATGTGGAAAAAAAGAAACCCTTGTACACTACTGGGGGGATTTCGACTGGCCCAGCCACTATGAAAAACAGTATGGAGGTTCCTTAAAATATTAAAAGTAAATGAACTACATGATCTAGTGAGTCCTCTCCTGGGTACTTACCCAACAAATGCAAAACACTAATTCAAAGAGATATATCCATTCCTGTATTCACTGCAACACTCTCCACAACAGTCAAGTAGTGGGAACAACCAAAGTGCCCAAAGACAGGAGAGTGAAGTAAGAAGATGTGGTATGAATACACAACACAATAAAATAGATGTCTCTTGCTGTTTGTAATATAGATGGAACTGGAGGGGGTTATGCTAAGTTAAATAAGTCAAGAGAAAGACAAATGGTTTCGCTCATATGTAGAATAAAGAGAAGCAAACAAGGAAACTGACTAAAGTAAACCAAAACAAACTGCAGAACTATGAATACACAGAACTGAAGCTATTAGATAAGTAGAAGGGTGGGGATGGAAACACAGGGGAAGGGGACCTAATGGTCTATGGTAAAGGACGATGGGTGCCTTGGTGGTGGGTGTGGTCTGGTCACATACATCCGAGAGGTGAATCTATTCCCTTAAATCTTATAAACAGTGTTGTAAACCACTTACCTTGAGTTAAAAAAGAAGTTTCACCATATACTATCCTTACATCTTTCTTGGATCAAGAATCCAATACATGTTTTTTAACAGAAAGACCACAGGGTCATCTTCTATGTAACTTCATGCAATTCTCTGCCCAAGTTCTGCTCCTCTTGCTCACCATACAAGGTTATTGTGAAGAACAATTGTTAGGGGGGAGGGTAGTCCTGAATGGATGACACAGATGGGTTTGTGGACTCCAACCCCCACTCCAGACCACCTGTGTTCCAGAACCACAAATCCGATAAGATGATTATGGAAGAGTGGGTCATTTGGACATGAGGGTGTTGTTAAGCAGCCAGGCTGGCTATAAAACCAAAGAGGTGAGCCTTGGGCTCTCTCTTCCTTTGGAACCCTCTCACTTGACTCAGAGTCAGCTCTCAACATGCCACTGCATTCCAGCTCGGAAGATCTGGTAGGATATTTATGGATTTGTATCCCTCTCTTCTTTTTTTGTGTTATTAATACTTTATTCCCCTTCTTTTGAAAAATAAAACCCTTTAATAACTTTTGTCACGTGTGCCTGAAGTTGAGGCTTATTATAAAAGTCTTCTGAGTGTGCGGGTGAGGACTCAGTCAGGGAAACCCATTTTATATTAGGGTTGCCCTATAACACAAGTATGTGAAACTGCTATGAAAATCATAAAGATTACATATATTTGTTCAATTATTATTGCCATTTGGGGGTAGCAGCTAAGTTGTCTGGAAATCAAAGGATAGAGGTTGGTATGACTCAAACATTAAGTCTTGCCCAAGATAATAATTAACTTACCTGTTCTGCTACTTATCAAATTGAAACACCTGTCTTTTCTGTTAATGTTTAAATTCATTTGAGAGATGTCATTTATATTTGTTTGGCTATAATGAAAACATTGGCACCTGAGTCCATTATCCATCCCCCTCATCACCTGCTCCTGACTTCCCCTATTCCTGCTTCTACTTCAGTCTCAAAATTTTGCTTGTTTTCACTCTGCCACATTTAAGAACAATCAAGGTTTAAGTCAGAAGATGAACAAAGGCACCACATACAAAAGGAAATGTCACTTCTGAAAGGATGCATTTGACAAGGAACAATAGTACAACAAAAAGAGGAAATTTCATTGGCTCTATATTGTCCAACTATGACATTATTTTGATAAATTATAATCACAATTACTCTGCCTGCCCTAAGTCTTATGTTGATAAGTTTGATATATTTAAGTTTATTGATTAATCTACCCTTTCTATTTTCACAGTAATTTACAATCAACTAAGCATTGTCACATTTATTATCCCATCTGAATCTCTGAGCTATTCCTTGAGATTGTCAGGTTACCACAATTTTTCATTAACCACAGAGCGGTGAAATGATTTGCCCAAGGTCACAGTGCTGGAACCCAAATTTTTACTGACATTACCCAAGATAACTTTGGAATGTGTAGGGTCAGAGAAAAGTTATCAGGCTTTTCCGCCCTCTGGCCATTGCTGTAATGATGAACACCTGCGGTTCTGCACACATGCCTGCGTGGGCATGCACAGGTGGGTGCACCTGGGCTTAGACACGGGTGTATAAGGGCAGCATCACGAGGACGCCAGCAGAATAGCAGAACAGGAACAGGACGCCAGCAGAACAGAGTAGCAGAGAACAAGAGAAGAAGCAACAAAGCAGGCGAGAGAGTGAGATGTGCCGGGGTCTATGAGGCCTGCCAGCCTCCTGGCCCCCCAGCACCCCTGCCTGCCACTGTACTTGGTCACCTCTGAGATAAAGATGCAAGAAAAACTGAAAAAGCCACCGAGGGCTACAGGACTCTTCCTTTATCCCGTCTGCTAGAATCATTGAGAACTACCTCTATGCCATTCCTGGTCAGGGCAGATGGAACAGGCAGATATCTGGAAACCAATACCACTGATGGCCAGTTGCCTCAGCCCTTCCATGTTAGCTCTTGATTGAGAGAGAGAGAAAGAGAGAGTGAGAGAGACTATACACAGTTGTTGGAGTTTTGGTTTGCTGTTGTTTTTTTTTTTTAATCATTGCTGTTACGAGTCTTACAAAGTTATGAAAGCATTCACTTCAAAGATATTTTTTTTCTTTATACCATCAACTTCCTATGCTAACCATGGATTGTAAAATAGCCTTTAAATGCCAAAGAGGAATAGAAAGTTAGAGTCGTCCATCAACATAGAAGTAAAAACCTTCACAGGAACCTGAAATGAAATCAGTCTCTAGAGTGAGAGTTTGTTTTACTATGAAGACTTTTTCCCTTATTCAGGCTAAAAAGATCAAAATACTGTAGACAAGATAAATTTGCAGGGAAATGGAAGTGAGGTCACACACTGACACAGAAATGCCACGCGCACACACTCACGCACACACAAAAATGGAATTATTCATAAGGTTGACTTTTCAAACACCTTATTGATTTCTGAAAACAGCCTTTCAGCCACAGCAAACAGTACCGCCTCTGAATTGGTCTGAGAGGAGCCATGCTCTGGCAAAACTCTTTTTGCCTGAGGTAGACCCTCAAGGATGGAATGTCTGATGGGCAGCATGCCCCCACGGCTCTGAGATAAGACAGTGTGGGCTAGTGGGCAGGGCAGACAATCTGCAGTTAGAATTGGCTCTTTTAGTAATTCAGCGTCGAGCTCCTTTGATACTTGTACAGAATCTACTGACACGGCTGCGTGGAGGGACACACATGACGGAAAGCACCTGAAGTGTGGAGTGGGCGGAATAAGATCAGTAACAAAAAATTCCCTCCAAATTGCATCCCAATTCCTTGTTAGGGTGGTGCATACATTTTTCATTCTTTCCACTAAGATGAAAGTCATTTGTAATCTGGGAATAAAGAAAATCAGTTTATCTCAGCAACTGTTGACAGAGATGAGTCTGGTCAACAATATCATTCCACAGGAAATGTCTTTTTTTATCTTGTTATCCACCAAAGTATTTTCCCATGCCAATGATAATTTTGTAGACTTTCTTGATCTGATTTTTGGAATCTATTTTCAAGTTCTTACTGAGTTTAGAGTTGCCTACTAACTATTGCAACAAGAAAGTGTACTTGGAAAAAGGATTTGATTGTTAGGTTCTAGGAGTGAGAGTTGAAACTCACTGCCCCTGCATTGTGCTGCTTTTACATCAGACCAGGGTACTGAGAATGATGCAAGCCCCTTTGTCTGAAGACTTTGCTGAGCCCAACCTGAGAAACTTTAAGACTGCACAGTGACACCATTGTGACAGGAATTAAATCATTGGACACACAATGGCTCACTTTTCTCATTTTGAAAGTGGTGGGATTGCTGCATTCAACCCACACTCAGAATTTCTCTCCTCTTCCCACTTCATTCATGTTCTCTCCCCAATTTTATATGTCTTCACCTCCCCCAATAAAATTATAAATGAGTGTTTAGAAAGGGAGAACAAGGCTGCATTTTATTCTTCATTGCCTACAGACATTTCAGTGATTAGCACCAACCTTTACAAGTAGTGTTTGTTTTAAATGTTTATTAAAGAGGCAAGTGAATGAAATATTGCTGTGACCTTAGATAACTCAGCATCTATCTCAATGTCTCAGTGTCTCCCTACATTTAAATAAAGGTGTAGAGATTGGAAAGGTGGAATAAACAATGATTAAGACTATAATATTTGGAGCCACAGAGACAAGGTTCAAATGTTCCATCTGCCCTGACCTTGGACAAGTTACTTAACCACTCTGAGCTTCAGTAATCTAGTCATAAAGGAGAATATGAAAAAAACTGTACAAATTATTGAGTGTTAAATGCAACAATGTGTGGACAATGTGTAACATAATGTAGTTTCTCAATAAATAGCTGTAATAATAATAGTATGATTTAAAAGACTTTTTTTTCTGGCTTTAACTTATAATCTTTATTGTGCTCACAGTTACATTCTATTAATCATAAAAAAAGAAAGAAGAACATCGCAATGTGGATCCCTTCTAATTCATTGAGTCCCTGTACTCTTAGTCATTTTCTGAGCTCAGAAAAATAATGAAGACATGAGGAAAAAAGGGTTTTATTGTGTTATTCCCCAGCTTAAACTAAATATAGGTTATGAACGGGTAAGCAAGAGACCAGAAAGAAAGAAGCAATTACTTTAAATTAAACACAGTTTATAGAAAGAAGATACAATTCATGATCCCATTATAGTAAAACAGTATTACTCGCCAATAGCACTAATACGCAAAAACCAATCACCCCATTGGCATTCCAGTCAGAGTTGTCCTATACAGTAAATTAGCTACCTAGGGGAAAATTTTCTGTCATATGTCCCCCACACAACCAATATAACCACATGGTTAGTCAAACTTAAATTTCTGAAGTAACAGTAGGCACAAGAGAATGAAAACACAAACGGTCATTGAAAATCAAGAACCTGACAGATTCATTTAGTACTAAGCCTTTTGACATTGTAATATGGTAATTTTAAGGCTGCAAATTGATATTGGATGATTTGAGAGCCACCAATTTTGGAGCATTTGAGTTTGCTTTTTGTGCAATTTCCACATGTATGGTTTAGGTTAGGTTTTTTTAAAGACCATTAAATTTTGATCAAATAACACAAATATTTAAAGGCAAATATAGATTGAAGATGCTTTTTTTCTACTTCGCTCCCAATAATTCTCTTCCAATTTGTTGTTATCCCGTTATTTCGGAGGTAGCTCATTTTGATCTGTGATTCATTCATTTATTCATTCAAAAAATATTGAAGGTTTCCTGTTTAATATGTTTTATTGTATCTGTACATATGAAATGCATGTCATTTTACTACAGAGGAGATAGTCAATATAAGTAAAAAAGTGAAAGCTTAGCATGCAAATAAATAATAAGGAAATTTGAGATAGTGAAGAGTGTTATAAACCAAAGGGCAACAATTTGTAGAAATTTAATAGCTTCATTTTTAAACCTTAAGTCTTTGATCCATTTTGAGTTAATTTAAGTATATTTCATAAGGTACACATGGATCAATTTTGTGTTTGTTTCAGCATCATTTGTTGAAATGACTGAACTTCCACATTGGACTGCTTTTGGAAATATGTCAAAAGTTTGTTGTTTATATGTGCAGAGTCAAATTTTTAACTCTTGACTAAAAAGAAAAAACTGAAAGAGCATAAAGGGGAAAAGAGCATAAAAATATGTCAAGAAAGTCTCCCTGGTAGTCTAGGGGTTGAGTCTCAGTGCTAGCACTATTATGCCCTGAATTCAATCCCCAGGCACAGAGCTACCCCACATATGGCACAGCAGACCTCTCCTGTCTCACCCGATGCCCCCTTAGCAAATTTCAGTAAATCTGACTATTCTGGTCCCTACTATGTTTCTGGTGAATTCTCTCACCCTCACCCCCCCATGCCCCTGGTGTACATGACAGTTCCTTCTATGCAAAAAGAAAAAAAAATCTGCCAAGAGGAAAATTGATTATATCCCTTATCTTTTCCATAAGAGGAAACTTTGCCCTTGGGGAACCAGAGAACATCATTCTGTCTGTTCAAGGCCATACACCTATGGCCTTGAAAGTTATCAGTCATTCGGTAGGTGACTCATGAATATGTGTTAGGTGAATACATGAACGAAAAATGAACTTGCATTGCAGGAGCAGACTATTAACATCATAGTAAGTTATCTAGAATATCATAATAAGAAGGGCCATTCCAACTTTCTTTATTCTCTTTCATCTACTTCTCCATGTATAATACATCTGAAAAGAAGTCTCTGCTTAAAAATGTTACAGACATGAGACAAACATCAGTTCTACCTCTGCCACATTCAATTACATGAACCAAGAAATGTCCCTTCTGATTTAAGCCATTTTGACCGAATGTTCTCTCATTTACAGCTGAAATAGCTCTACCTGGTGGACTACTCTAGTCTAGCTCACCAAAAGGCCACAGTTTCCTAGAGAGGTGACAGGAGATGTAATGACTGCCCAGTGAGGGAAAACTGATTAGCAGCAAGAGCAGGCTGCAGGAACAAGAGTGTGTTACTTAGGGTTGACTACATATAAACAAGTTAAGCATATATTTGTATACTGCCATTATGATTGTTTATAAAATGACATCCAGCTCAGTCATTTTGAATAGGGGTTTTCAATTGGTTTTATTTCAAAACCCCTTTTCCTGTAGTAGCCACCAGGACTGAATTCACTGACATTGGACATGGCAACACAGAACATGGCGGTCAGAGGAGACAGACCAGAGGAAACAGACGTAGGTCTGCAGCACACACTATGGCTAAGCAAGCCCCATGAAGACAGAGTCCCCAGACAAAGGCTGCTGAACTGTGGGGCATGTTTTGAGCACCAGTTGTGGACACGAAAATCAGAGAAGGCCACTCAATTCAGGTTTAATGCTGTTATTTCGCTCTCAAATCAACTTGAAAGGTGAAAATTGCATGTAATAAAAATTATGCTTGAAAAATCTGTTAAATTGCTCACAAAGCACTGTAGACACTGTTTCATGTATTTAACATAATAAAGTAACGTGTTTCTGTGAATGAATAATGCATTTAATAATCTATATAAGGAATGCACATCATTTTATTTTATTATCATGTTACAAGTTTTCTTTATTTTACCAACCACAAATGAATTACAGTAAGTTCCACCTTATCTCGCTGTATGTAAAAAATGCATAAGCCTTCATTCACAAAGGAGATATCTTAGGCGTTTCATGGCAATTTATAAATACACACACAGATATAGACAGTCATCCTTGAAATCTCTCCTCTCTCAATCTACATGTCCAGTGGCAGCAAACTCAGATTTGTCTTCAGATAAACCCATTTTCAGGACTCCCATCATCAGATTAAGCCACTAGCAACCTCTTTCATGAACCACTGCTAGAGTCTACTTCGTGGTCCCCCTGTTCCATCCTTGGTTCCCTTCAGTCTAGTCTTCACACACAGAGTGATGGTCAAAACACACATCAGCCCATGTCACCCCTCTGCTCTCCCATCTCAGAACAAACACCAAATGCCTTACAAGGACCTACACAACCATGCTTGTTCCAGTCCCTCATTTCCTCTCTCCCACAGCTCCCATATGCTTCAACCCAAACAAGTACACTTTTAATAGCAGGGACTTGCACTTGCTCTTCCCTCTGCCTGGAGTGCTTATCCCCCAATGCCCACACGGCTCATTCCCTTAATTCTTCATGTGGCCTTTCCTGCCCAAGCTCTTAAAATGTCAACAATCAGCGCCTTTCTGTATTTTACTAATTTATCTCGATTATTGTCTATCTGCTCCTCTAATGTAAATGTCTGTGAGACATGAATTAAAGTCTTTTGTTTGCTGTGGTAGCCCCCACCTTATGTAGTATCCAGATCATGTCACTGTCCCTTAAATGTTTGTCGAAAGAATGGATCAATGAATACATACCGATTCTCCAGGCTATGTAAAGATGAGGAATGGGTTAGTTAGCAACAATCAAACCTATGTTATGTGGTAAACCAAGTTTACCACAACTTGGCTGAGTAAAATTATATAAATCCCACAATTTGAATAAATCATATAAATGCAAAGGCTACAAAAATTCTTATGCTTATAAGAAATTACTCTTTTTTTGTAGAACTGGGGTATAGACCAGAGGCATTGGTAGGGTGTGGGGTGCTGTGAAAAGATTCATCAGAGACACAATGGGAGCAGAAAAGGAGGGTCTACTGAAATACACTGCTGAGGGGAGCAGGGGGAGAGACAGGAGAGGTCTGCTGCACCATCTGGGTCCCCTCCCTGGCCGGGGATTGAACTCAGATCGTGGTGCTGACAGTGCTGAGACTTAACCCCTCGGCCACCAAGCAGGCCCTATTTGTAATCACTCTTAACCAGTCATAAACCTCAATCACTTTGACCACCATGGACAGTATGTTTCTTATCCCCTGAAATTCATGTCCTGCATGATCCCTTCTCCTTGTTCCTTGCTTTTAACCAAGGGGATAGGTGTCTCCCTTCACAAGGGATCATCATTATATGGCACAGGAGCAAGGGTGTACGAGTATAAGGAGAGTTTGATTTCGAGTTAATACAAAGGAAAATCATCTGGGTTTGACTTAGTTGAGTGAGAGCCCTTCCAACGGGACTGGGTCATTCTTCAGATGAGCACTTCTCCTTGCTGGCAGAAGGAAGTAACAGCTACACAGGGATGACTACGTCAGACCTAGGAGCAGCCTCCGGGATCTTGGATCACTTTACGACTCAGAATGAGCTAAGTGGCAGTACCCTTGATGAAAAAAAGCAGGAAAGTCACCACCATCTGATATTACAATTTTGGGAGGAGTTTCATACATAGATAGTGAGGCTTGATTCAGACTTTCTTTTTGAATCCTGTATAGGAGCAGAGTGATCGATCCAAGGGATTCGATTTGGTCTGAATCTTTTGTTGTAGTCAAATGTCTCAGTCAATGATTGATCTGCATTAAATGACTTTTCTAAATGTAGGCAACCTAGGTTAGAAATCTTAGGAAGATTGGCATTAAGGACAAGGGAAGCGTGATATGGAAGGAACATTAGGTGGTTTACAGACATCTAGTTACCAGCCTTAATTCTACTACTTACATGCTCTGTGACCTTGTAGAGTTTCATAAATCTCCTGGGGTCTCCTCTCAACTACAAGATGAAGGTGCTGGGCTAAAAGTGCTTTTCATCCTTTGTCCCCATCCTACGTGCCTGAGATCGAAACAGAAACAATGGCTCATAGAAGAACATCTACGTGTGTGTGTGTGTGTGTGTGTGTGTGGTGGAGGAGTGGGGAGCTACAGGAGACACAAAGAGTAGAAAAATCTCTTGGTTTTGAGAAATCCCCCAAATTATTATTTTTTTAAAGATTTATTTATTTATGCATACAAGAACTGGGGTATGGGCCAGAGGAGTGTGTGGGTGCTCTGTCTCTGGTGAATATTCTCACCCCCCCTCCCATATTCACCAGAGACAGAGCAGGTTGCAGAACAGGCAGATGGACTGAAACATACTACTGAGGGGAGCAGTGGGGAGACAGGAGAGATCTGCAGTGCCGTGTGGGGATCAAACTCATGCTGCAGTGGCTGCGGTTTGCTTCATAGTGCTGTGCTTAACACATTGCACCCCCAGGGAGGCCCTCCCCAAATTATTTTCAAAGGCTCCCCCCTGCTACCCCTAGTGAAAAACCACTGCCCCAAGGATGTCTGAAATCTCCTCTGGTTTAGAAACTTCTAGGACAATGGTTTATTTTCTATTTTTGAATTTTTATAATTGTGATTGAAGATGCAATTTCAGGGCTGAAGAGACCAACGCTTCCTTAGTGCCTGCCCTGCTCCTAAATACTAGAAGCAGAGTGTGAGCTCAGACACTGAGGCTCACGACCCTTGTCCTAACCCCCAGGCCACACTTATTCTTGAGAAGTCATCTTGAAGCCTGTATATGTTTTATTATTTGGGTTGCAGATAATCATGAAATGAGAAGGCCAGGGGAAGAACATGAGCGAAAGGCAGCAATGCATCATGGGGAAAGGTGATAAAGAAGGCAGAGGGGTCTGAGAAGGAATTCTGGGTTGTGCCCTCCCTAGCTGTGTGATGTCAACAAGGACGTTTCACCTCTCTGTGCTTGAGTGTCCTTAAATGTCACATGGTATTGACAGGAGCACTAAGTCAGAGGACTGATGTCAGAATTAAAACAGTTCACACCCGGGGTCCCACAGTGAGCACAGCACCCACCGTCACCCACACAGGAATCAAGCATTCTTCAGATGCCTCTGCAGTCCCCGTCACTCTCTCCTAACAAACAACGCTAGTGTGTGTGAAAATGAAGTGTTCAAGGTAAAACCGTGTGTTCAATACAGTACAAGGCTATGCACGGTAACCATGGAGATGGCTTTGTACTTTATCTTTAGGACATATGGTTTTCTGCAAGTCTTTCCGCAAGGTCTATATCCTTGACAAACTCTCCTTTTGTTCACTCAAATAAATTCAACAGCATTTAGTGAGCATCACTTGCCTGTCTTTCCTACTATTAAGAGTTGAAGCTCTCGTTCCCAACCTAGAGTTTTTTCAGATTCCTTTCAATTTGTCCCAAACCTCCACCCCAATGACAGCTCTAGGACAGGCGAGGTGCAACTAAGTCAGGTCCTTCCTGCAGACATTTCCAGAGCTCCTCACAGGACTCAGGCCAACGTCTCACGTCTTCGTTTGCCACACAGAGCACCTCAGGAACTGTTTTGTACCTTTCTCCTAGTCACGAGGACCTCGACCATGTCATGCCCCTCACCTGTGACCTTCCTTACTGTTTTATATCTCTGTGCTTTGCAGGTAGAGCCAAATCCTCTACTGATCCTCTCCTTCCCTGAGAGCTTCAACACTAAACTCAGGTATCTTCCTTTCATCCATCAACTCAGCATCAGCATCAATGCTGGGTGACCCTGTTAACCATCTCCCAACCCTGATGAGTTGGTTGCCTAAGCACACTCGCGTCCCCGTTTGGACCTCAGCCACTACACTTCATGCGCTGACCAGGACATCTTTGAGGACAGAACTGCATTGTCCATCTCTGTATTTCCAGGTCTTGCTTATAGGTACCACAGAGTAGGGCCCACATTTTCCCACACTGAATGTGGAGCTGAGTGAAACTCTACTAAGCTCATTTGAAATGGGTAAGTTCACCTGGGAATTCATAAACCGGCACATAGGATACCCGTCCAAAAGACAGGGAGCATAGCACTGCATTTTTGTGTTACTGAATGACTAAGACTGGTGTTTCTTGTGTATCAACACATTTGTAAACCTACTTCTGGCCTATATCTGTAATCGCATTGGTAGAAAGGGTACTAGCCTAATTCAAACACCAATAAGGAGACTGTGAGCAAGCAGCCTAAACCCCCTCTCAGGTTGTGATATTAACAAAGAACCTGGTGGAAATTAACTTTTTCTATGAACTTAAATATCGACATATCTCATTAAAAATAACTTGCCTCGAAGCAATACATTTATGGATTTGTAAGAGCTGATGGTCTACTGTCCACGCGCTGTTGATCTGTACTCCCTCCCCGCACCCTCGTGTTGGAAGTTTTAGACCACGCAGGGACGGCTGTCCTGCGAGGGGTAACATACATGCTGCTAAATCCAACATGTGGTATGAGGTGAAAGAGGAACTCTAAAATTGCTCAACTTCTTATTTTTAGAATTTTCCAAGATCTGAATCCTGGCACCTCCTGTCCAATATCAGTAAGAAGCACACCAGAAAAGCGATGGCTGAAGGGCCGCAGGAACACAAATCAGGGTCAGATGTAGACACAGTGGCTGAAAATTGCCTGCTTGTGAGTTTAAGTGTTTCCAGCTTGGCTGTCTTGCCTGAATAGAACAGACTCAGACAAGGGAGGGACGGCAGGCACAGGGGACAGCAGAAGGCTGCAACCTGACCACAGAGAAGCTGATCTACCCAGAACCCCAGGACCTTGCCAGGCCCTCAAGGAGCACGACCGCCCCAAAGCAAGGGAGCGCTCCCAGAGCAACAGGTTCACTTCCCAGAAATGACCTACCAGGCTTCAGGAACCTGATGTCTTTGAAATCTGAGACTTTGTTCGCTCCCACACAAAATCTGTCAAAGATATGGCTATACAGTGTGTTAATTTAATTAGGGGTCTTAATGAAGCAGAAAATTAATCAAAAGGTTGTCAGGAGACTATGTCAAAATCAGTCTCTACCAATGTCAGCACACTGTTTTGAGATTCTTCCAGTTTCTGGCAGTTCTCTTTATGAAACAGAGTGGATGGAAAAGAAACAGAAACCTTCCCGAAAGAGACAAAAGGCCATTTCCTTTGTGAGTTAACATGCTAGAGTGAAAGGTTTCTTTTCTTCCCGCTCAATGGTGAGGAATAAGTCATGGCCTTTTAAAGAACTGAAAATATGGAAGGCTTCCCAATAAATGCAAGTGCTGCTGCTGGTCACTGTCTTTCCCCCACAAAGCCTTCAGGAAGACTACTCCGAACATTTCTCACAGGGGTTGGTTACCCATTTTTCTGTGACCCTGTCAGGAGTCTGCTTGTCAAAGAGAATATTTTAATAATGGCCTTTGTTTCCCCCTCTTAATTATGCAAGAATCATCTAATCATTTGTACAACCTCCAGTTCAGGATTATAATTTTTTTTTTAATTTGGTAAAATTGGGCAAAGTATATACAGTGAAATGTACCCTTTTATAGTGTGGTTCTGTACATTCTCATAAACACATACAGCACTGATTCCAACACCACAAGCAAGACCTGAGGCCATTCTATCATGCCAGAGTGTTTCTCTGTGATCTCTTGCTGTCAACCCCTGCACCCACTATCACCTCTGGCACCACTGATCTGTGTTCTGTCCTTGTAGTTTTGCATTTATTTCAAATGTCACATGTGTGGAATCATGAAATATATAGCTTCTGTCATTGACATTATCCCATCTGAGATTCATTCTATAGTTCATTCATATTATTATTATTATTATTACTGCTGAATAATATTTTATTTAATGGACATACCACAACCTGTTTACCCATTATCCAGTTAAGTGACAGTTAGGCAATTTGAGGCTTACAAATAAAGAGACTTTGGTGCCAAGCGTTTTTTGTAAACATAGTTTTTCATTACATATAAGTGAACCCTCAGGATGGAATCTCTAGATTGTGAGATGGTGTTATTTTCTTTTTTTAAAGTTGATCAACTCTAATACTTGTGTGGTGTTATCTCATATGGGAAGATGATATCCTGAACACAGAGCATGTCCTTCTATTGTTTTGTTTTCTCTAATGACTAATGATGTTGAGAATGACTTCATATGTTTATTTTATTTTCATATATTTTTTGCAGTGAAGTGTCTGTTCAAATAGCCTGCTGCTTCTTGACTGATTTGTATACTTTCTTGTTATTAACATTTTAAGAGTTATTTATTTTGAAAAGAAGATAAGTTATCAAATACGGTATTTACAAATTTTCCCCAGTCTATGGCTTATTAAGTCTTTATCATAATTTTTTAAGATCAGAAGTTCTTAATTTACTGAAACCCATAAATATTTTACTTTATAGGTCATAATATTGATGTCTAGTCTAAGCCAACTTTGCTTCATCTAAGGCCCAAAGAATTTCTGCTCTTTCACCCTGCAAGTTATATAGTTTTATTTTTTTGTATTTTTTACATTTTGGCCTACAATCCATTTTGAGTTAAATTTTATATGTGGTGAGAAATTAAGATTACGTTTATTGTTTCTTCACGTGTATACTTCATGCATCCAGGATCATTTATTCAAAGGTTTGTTCTTTAAACACTGTTTTTATCTCCATTAAAGTCCAAAGAGGGAAAAGGAAGTTTATGGACCTGATATATTTACTGTATTTCAGACACATATCCGAGGGTCCGTCTTCTCTGAGTAACTGGGAGAAGTTAACAAACCTACCCACGATGCAGAATCAGTAAGTGGAAAACTAGAATCAGATCCTCGACTTTGCCTTTGTCCTGTTCTGCGCTTGACTTCTCTGAATCACCACAGACGCAAAAATAAACAAACAAAAAAATAGAACAATAAGCAAATAATAAAGATAATGACTATTGTGGAATGGATTCCTTGTTTAAAAATAGACAATTTACAAACACCATCCACAAACTCAGGGGGTGAGACTGGTATATAGGTATGCTATGTCATTTGATTCTCAGAAAAAAAAGAAAACGAAACTATCAAGTGGTTGTAGCAAGTTCTAGTCCCATTTTGCAGATGAGGGAACTGAGACTTATATAGGATAAACAGACCACACTACTAATATTTACTAGAACTATGAAGCAAACCTAGATCAGAAAACCTACAAAGATCCATTCACTGTGTTAAACTGCCTCAAGTACTGAAATGTCTGTTCAAACATCAAGAAGTTCTCTTTGCAGATAATTTTTCAGGAACCTCCTAGAGCCAAACTTGCACTGACAGCAGCCGGGCCCTAGCAGTTGGTGCACCTGTGAGAGGATGACATCCCGAACACAGAGCATGTCCTAGAGCATGTCCTTCTGCTGCTTTGTTTTCTCACAGGAGCCACGGGGCCCCTGAGATTTTCTCTCTAGGATCTGACTTTTCCTGACACACATGGAGAGAGAGAGAGAGAGAGAGAGAGAGAGAGAGAGAGAGAAGAAGAGACTGTTATTGCAACTTGATTCTTAAACCAAATGAGCATAAAGAGTGTTCTTAACATAGGATTCGGGTGACCCAGAAAAATCTTTCTTTAAAAAGAAAAACAAAATGAACGGCACCAGGAGTATTATAGTAAATAGCAAATTAAGGTTTTTATTCTACTTGGTTCTTATTTTTCTTTCAGATGGTACAGAATGTAATTTAAGTTGCTCACTATCACACTTCTTAATTGATAGACCTCTTCCTTATGTTTTGTTCCCAAGAATTAATGTTTGTATTTAATATCATACTGTCATTATCTTGTTTCCTCCACACTGAAAGGAGCTGTCTGTTATTTGCAGGTGTGGAGGGCCAGCTGGAAACACAATTCCCTTCTCCTCTTCCCTCCTCCCACTGATCACTGGTTATTACACATAATTACATGGAAGCATGTATTAGACTTTATTATAATGCATGACAGTGTGCTTTAAGTAAATTAGAAATTTGCATATCAATTCGGGGGGGAAAAACTAAAATGCCATTCAAGACCTTTTATTTATATCCGGAGAATTCCTAGTTTTTAGGGAATGGTTTCTCTTCTCAGGTCAGAGTCTTAAATCTGAAAGCATAATGAAGCCAGGGCATGGGGGTGGGGCTCTATATCCGGAGCTGGGTTTTCTTGCTCCTTCCTCCTCCCTGTCTTAGTAACCAGCTGGGCAAATGGTTCCTTAGTAACCAGCCAGGTCAGGAGTTGGCTACCTGGGGCATTGAGCTCTTACTTGATAAGGTCTCCACCCCTGCAGCCAGCAGGTAGCTTGCTGGTTCCAGCATGTCAGTAGCCACAAGACAGGAGGGCCATCTTAAGCAGACACAGCCCCGTTCCCCGGAGTGGCAAGAAATAACGAGCCACAATGAGCCCCACAATTACTCCAGCCTGGCCCTGCCTGTCGCTGTTTGCTCTGTGCCCCTTATCTTCTTAACCCTGGAAAGAGCTGACCCACGCGGATGAGCAGCTTGGGGACTTGCGAATGGTGGACAAGGGCATTGGAGGGTCAGCGCCAAGCAGAGATGGGGCGGGGAAAATAGTCCTGTTTCTCCCCAATTGCTTCGGCTTGACTGTGCCTGCTGAATCATTCCTGATAGCGACAGACGTCCCTCAGCTCATTAAGATAATTCTTAAAACTGTATTTTTGCCTTTGGAGAGTACTGGAGGCTATCAGAGGGTGTCATTTTCCACGATGAAGATCCTCACAGATTTCATTATGCAACGGCATTGTTTCAGCTCCCATGTATTGTGTATTCCACTATGGATTCAGAAGTTCAAGGACCAGAAAAGAATTTATTGGATTTAAAAATAATAGTAATCTCCACAATCATTTTGAAAGTATGATTTCAACTTCCTGATTTTCACCGTGGAAAACATCAGTTCTGATACACAGATAAGACTGGAAAAGGAACATAGTGAATAAAATAGTTATAGAAGCACAGTGGGATTAAGAATAGAATTGTTTCAATTAGATTGCTTTAACAGCAATAGTAAACATAGATTTCCTTCAACTTCAAAAGATCACCTGGTAGCCAAATGTTTTAACCATCAAACCTTGTACCTAGGAGCAAGTTCAGACTGTAAGACTTTTTTCTAGGATGCTTATGGTGGTAACGTTCATGTACATCGTGTATGTTTCAGTGTGTCCGTTTGTTTACAGCTCCACAAGTGTACATTATCACACCACAAATGGTTTAAGTTTTATAGTCAACAAGTTCTATTGTATCTCCAGAATAGAAACTACTCCTGAACTGAAACATTAGGACTCACCGGATTCAACTCTTTACAACCTAGAGAAACAGCAGTTTCCACCTAAGCCACCTGACTAGATAATGATCTTTTTACTTCGACATATAGAAAGGCACGTAGAAAGGGGGCTTTTTCATTTGACTTGTTTGTACCTTCACCTATTCCATGTAGGATTTGAGAGGAAGGATGGCTTTCTTTCTAGTTTTCTCCCCCTTCAGATGAAAGCTTAAATAAACTGGGGCTTCCCTGGTGGCCCAAGGGGTTAAGTCTCAGTCCTACCAAGCCCTACCAAGTGATTCATGTTACTGAGGCACGAGTTCAATCCCCATGAGGGAGCTGACCCAATCCCCATGAGGGAGCTGACCCACATGGTGTGGCAGACCTCTCCTGTCTCGCCCACTCTCCCCTCAGCAGTGTTTCAGTCACGCCCGCCTGTTCTGCTCCCCACTCTTTCTGGTAACTCCTTTTACCCTCCCCCCCCCCCCCCCCCCCCCCCCCCCCCCCCCCCCCCCCCCCCCCCCCCCCCCCNCACTCTCCCCTCAGCAGTGTTTCAGTCACGCCCGCCTGTTCTGCTCCCCACTCTTTCTGGTAACTCCTTTTACCCTCCCCCCCCCACACCCTCCCCCACCATCCTCCCCACCCTGCCCCTAGCATCTCTGGCCTACACCGCTGTTCTTGTATACATAAATAAAAATAATTTTTTAAAAATAAGCTTAAATGAACTGCTCAGACAGTTACATGAAGCAAAAGTTACTTTTGCTCTCCGTTAGTTCTTTTTGGAATCACTGGTGTCTTCAGAACCATTCTACCCGGTAACAGCATCGGAGGACACTTTTGCATGAGCACGGTTGCTCCAGGAGACAAGGTGCTGGCCAGCGCAGGGACCCAGCCTACAAATAACTCCCTGCAGCTCTGGACCCAGCACCGCCCAGAAGCTGCCCAAGGCAGAGAGAACCTGGAGACGCAGCAAGCGGAATTCCGTGTTTTTGTTTTTGTTTTCCCCAGAAAGACTGGCGTTCGCGTGCCAGGTGCCCGAGTCCCAAGGTGCAGGCATCACATCTTTAAGGACACGGGTTTCTGCACAGTGATAAGAAAAATGTAATAGTAGGTGAAGCTACAGTGAACAGGTGAAGGGCTTATTCTTTGGGATGAAATGTGTCTTCGCATTTGAAAGAAGACAGTGACCTGCACCTCCAGCCTCTGGGCCTTTCAGCTTGCACACAGAGGTCCAGGCTTTTTGATAACAACAGGGATGTGGGAATTGAAGTTATGAATTAAGTAGCTTTCTGCTAATCATATGGACATATCTTTTGCTTCTACAGAAACAGATTTTCAAGTGATGTATCCCATGATTTTGTATGTGTGAATGTAAACATACTCTCCCACTTTTGTGGTAAGACCTTGGGACTAGAAAAGTCTATAGAGGGCCTAGAATGGAAACTCCTTCACAGTAACGTAGGAAAGCAAACAGCCCAGGAAGCTGGGGTTCAGATGGCCTTCTCCGGCCCTATACCTATGACACCCCCTAAAACCAATGAAATGTAGACCAAGTCAGATTTCCATTTTGGGGAAAGAAAATGACTCAAATGAAGCTGAGTAAATGTGACAGAAATTGCAAACTGATTGCTCATACCCCTACTCTCTATCTTCCTTAATAGCAAAACACTGCATTGTTTGCTGGGTGACAGTAGTCACAAAAACTATGTCTCCTTTCAGCTGATTGCAAGCTATGTAACTAATTGTAGCTAAGTCACAAAAACCTTGTCTCCTTTCAGCTGATTGCAAGCTATGTAACTAATTGTAGCTAAGTCACAAAAACCTTGTCTCCTTTCAGCTGATTGCAAGCTATGTAACTAATTTCTAGCCAATGAAATATAAACAGGAGGGGTTAGTGAGGCTTCTAGAAAGCCCCTTTAACAACTGTGCACCTTTCTTCTCACCATCCTGCTTCCCACTCCGGAAGGGCTAGCATATTGTCTGACACCGAGAGGGCACTTTTGGGGCAATCTCGTATGGATGCAAATCAACAAGAACAGAAAAGTCCCTAACAACCAGGCAGGGGCATAGCCCTACCCAGTCTACTATAAAGAAACTTCTTTCTTACTGACGCCCCTATTATTTAGTGTTATTCTGCTGAATAAAATCAGTGGGAATGTATAAATTCTTTGTCCTAAGGATGGCAGAGTATTTCAACTAACGGGACTTAATAATGGAACAACAACAACAAAAGAGACTTTACCTGTGATTTTATCTTAAAGGGATTTAAACATTAATCAAACTTTACGCTTCCATCCCCATTCCTACCCTCTGGGCATATTAAATGTCTAAAGCTCAGCAGTATCCAGATCTAGGACAAGTTCTTTGATGGGAGGCAAAGGGGCAAAAGTTCCTTCTTTTACTTCCTGTATTGTAATTTAAAAGCATCACAATTCTAATAATTTAATGTAGTTATTTATAGGAAATATGGAGACAGAAGTAAAATGCATATTTCAAATAATTTGTAGGGGTGTGTGTGTGTGTAAATCACTCTTCTCCAGATTCTTCCTCTGTAAGAAACTAAGCAAAGAAAGATATTCACACACTTCATTTAAAAATTATTAAGGAAAGACACATGTCATACACGCTCATCTTTCTATCATTTGACTGCTCTTGCCTTGTTTTTATGGCTGTCCAGTCTGTTCCTTTTTACCTTTCTGATTAATGCTTTTGCTCTGAATCCTTAGTTCAGAACTAACCTCTTACATAAGAACAGGGAAAAATAAGCTAGTAACAATATAAGTAATAATAATTTTACTTTTCCAGTATGCTTTCATACAAAAAAGCTCTGACTGCCTTATAAATTATATATACAGGGATCACTTAACCTCCTACTAAAAGCTGCTCCTGTTAAAGGAAATTCTCTGTAGCATCGTACAGCAGGAAAGAAAAGCTTCCATGTCTATGCACAATTGCTAGAGGAGTTTTAGGGAAGCAAAGTGTAATTCCCCTACTCAGTGGCACTAAAAGCTTTGAACAATCCCTTTAAAAAATAGTCAAGGGAGCTTTTAATCACCAGAAGTAGTCAACTCTTTGTTTTGGATCTCATCCAATCAAAGTGGAAACTTCAGCCATAAAACAGCACGCCAAATCATCAGGGGTTATGAAGTCAGCTCGACTTCATTAGCAGTAGTCTCTTTGCCAAGCACGATGTCAAATAAGGAAAATGGAAAAGATCAGAAGGCAGGCAAAAAAAAAAAAAATCCCTCTTGAAGCTGATAAGAACTAGACTGTGAAGACATACAACTGGCAGCATTCTGCATACTTTTGCTCCCAGACTGTTTGCAGTTCTTCAGTCCAGAACCAAGCACTGAGAACTTTCTCTTGTTCCAGGCACTCATCACAGAAGACAGCAACAAGGCATGTTCCTCATCCCCCTTTGCCACCTGTAAACTTTTCAGTCCTTGGAGACCGTGGTCCAGCTATTGCTGCCTCTTCTGTGTGGATGATTGTTTGCCGCAACACACTTCCCTTGCTGTTGATACAGCATAGAGCAATCTTGTGTGTATTTGAGTCTTTCTTCACCACTAAAGAATTTAAGTGGCATACATATTTTGATCCCTAGCAATAGACATGGACAAAGCAGGTACCATGTATCTTAATGATGGAATAATCCAGTCCACTATCAATTCTAGCAGAGACAGTTACACAAACCTGACTTCCCTATTACCTGGCCTGATTTCCATTCACCTGTTCTGAATGCAGCAGCTAAAGGCACTTTCTAGAACTAAAGATGGTTCCACCAACTCCTCTATCTCCTTCTTCCACCTGCTTTTCTCCATCACACCTGCTTAAAACCTCTCCTTTGTTTCCCACTGCTCTGAGGACCCAGTGCAAACTTTTTACCATGCCACTGCCTTCAGACCTGGAGTTTGCCTCCGAAAGTTCCTTTTTGACCTTTCTTCCTCTTGCTCACTGTATTTCAGGCATTCTGGCTCCTTCCATTCTATATTCTTCTCTGTACAAAACCTTAATGCATGTTTATCTTCCCAGTTGTAGTGCTCTTCCACATACACTGTCATTCTTAGAATTCGGGTTCAATGTCACCACGCCCATGTCCACCAAGTTAAGTGTAAGATCTCCTATCATTCTTCAGCCCCCAGATGAAATGTAAGTTCCACTAGGGCAGGGACAGTGTAAGTACTATTCTGCATTATATTTTCTGCAACCAGTACCATGCTTGGCCCTTTTAGATGCTCAGTAACTATGTACTGAATGCAGTGCTGCAAGCCAGTGTTACCTTAGTTAAAAAAATATATATACATATATAATATATATACATATATATAATATATACATATATATGTATAAACAAACTGGACAACACAGCTTTAGCTTGATTCCTCCAGGTCTGTGCCCCCAAGGAGATTCCGTAGACTACAGAGAATCTCCCAGACAGATCAAATGGGGGCAGTCTGGCTCAAAAGGAGCAACCAAAATGAATATTTGAGATATGAGAAAATATGTGATAAGTGAAGCTTCCTTCCATATGCATCCATGTTGCTACAAAGAGTTAAGATTTCCTTCTTTTTAACTCTGAAAAATTCAAATTTCATATTCTCTGTCCATTCACCTGTAGATGAGCATTTGAGTTGCTTTCCTGTCTTGGTCAGCATGAATGCTGGTGCAGTAAACACAGGAGTGAAGATAACACTTCAATCCTGGCTTCCATTATCTGGGTACAGACCCCGAAGTGGAACTGCAGGGTTGCACGTACTTTCTGGAGGGTCCTCCATACTGCTTTTCCATAGCAGCTGCACCCTCTTCCCTTCCCGCCAACAGTGTACAAGGTTCTGTCAACAATTCAGTTATGGAAGGACAAATACCCCTTGATTTCTCTTGTAAGAGGCATCTAAGATCGTGAAATGTCAGAACTAAACCAAAACAAAGTCTAGAAATGACTGCAGAATGGAGGCCACCAGTGGAGGAAGATGGGGCGGGAACAATGTGGAGCGAGGGCCGGGTCTATGCCACATGCCACGGGGTAGGGTGCCGTGGGTGGTGGGGTGTGGTGATTCACATCAGAGGAGGTATGAACCTCTTCCCCCCATCATATACAGTGATGTACACCAATTGATTGATTAAAAATATCAATTTTAATTAGTTAATTAAAAAAATAATTGATTAAAAAAAGAACTCTTTATATAGCCTGAACAAAGCATCCTTTAAAAGCACAGCAAACTGGACCGGGTCACGAAGGTTTTGAAAATTCTGAGAAACATTATTTGCATGTTAAAATTAAGTTCCTACCCTTTGGGGATCTTTTTCACAGGAGTGAGCCAAAATAATAGTTTAAACAATGAATTTGGTGTGGGACGAGGAGCGTTTTAAGTGTGGGGGATAACCAAGTGAAAATGTTAAGATGGATAAAGTAGGTCCAGACCAGGAATTCATGAGAGCGGTAGGCTGGAGATACAGTTTAGGAGATCATCAGAGACCTTCTTGGTGGCCCTACAGTAGAAGTACTGGACATAATGACTCAAAACTAAGCAACCTAAAATAAAATGGAACCCTAAGAGTAGAAACAAACAAATAATGTATGTGTTCAGTAAATGGTAGATATAATAGATACTGATTTAATTTCATGTTACTTAACTAAAACAGAACACAAAACCATCACTCATAAAATCCTGGGTTTTGTCCACAATTTCTAATACTTGGTTATCTTTTCAAGGTATCCAAAGTTCTGACTCTAAAGGTAAAAACATAAAATACTGGAATTCTTTGAAATATATTACACATTAATATGCTAATGTGTTCTAGGTACGTGTTTGGCACCTACTGCATAATAAAGATGAGTTTGCTTGTAAATTATGTTCCTTTTGCTTAAATGGATCCCATTACCAGTTTCACAGGCAGGCTAATACATTTTTTTTTAAAGGTTTATTTTTTTAGGGGCCTCCCTGGTGGCGCAGTGGGTTAAGCAACGCACTATGAAGCAAACCACAGCCACTGCGGCACGAGTTCGATCCCTGCCGCCAGCCAGGGAGGGGACCTACATGGCATAGCAGACCTCTCCTGCCTCGCCCGCTGCTCCCCTCAGCAGTGTGTTTCGGTCAGTCTGCCTGTTCTGCTTCCCACTCTGGTGAATCCTCTCACTTCCCGTGATTCGTACCCCAGCTCTTGTATGCATAAATAAATAAATCTTTAAAATAAATCTTTTTTAAAAAAGAAGAAAAAAAAAAGATTTACTTATTTATGCATACAAGAGCTGGGGTGCAGGCCAGAGCCATGGGAGGTGAGAAGATTCACCAGAGACAGAGTGAGGAGCAGAACAGGCAGATCAACTGAAATACACTGCTGAGGAGAGCAAGGAGGCAAGGCAGGAGAGCTCTGCTGCATCATGTAGGTCCCCTCCTTAGCCAGGGATTGAACTGGTGCTGCTGTGCAGCAAATGCTTCACGGTGTGACGCCCAACCCACTGTGCCACCAGGGAGGCCCAGGCTAATACATTCTTTACGTGCATCTTAGTACAATCATGAAATTTAACTGTTTAGAATCATGGCTAAACTGTAACTGAGTTCACCTAATTTACTTAAGAAAACAGTCTTGGAGAGAAAACTAAGTCATCAATGTGAAATCATAATAAAAAGTTACTCAGAACCAGGCACTATTTCTTCACTCTCACTTTAAAAAGTCACAGGAGGAGGCTTGTGGTGGCCTAGGGGTTAAGTCTCAGCGCTATCACCAAGAAGGCCCACTGTGATAACCTGAGTTCGATCCCCAGCCTGGGAACTGACCCACATGGCACAGCAGACCTCTCCTGTCTCCCAGCTGCTCCCCTCAGCAGTGTATCTCAGTAGATCTGCCTGCTCTGCTCCCTATTCTGTCTTTGATGAATCCTCTTTCATCGCTCCCCTCCCACACACACATCTGGCATACACCCCAGTTCTTCTATGCAAAAATAAATAATAAAAATTTAAAAAATTAAGAAGCCACAGGAAGTGTTAACAGTATCCCAAATTTACATCCCTCCAAACTAAAGCACAGAGAAGTCAGTAACTTGTCAAGATCTGTGCTTTCTATTATCTAAAATCTTGCAAGGTTTTCCATTTGGGAGAATGAAAATTCAATGGCATTTCCCATCAATACAAAGTAGCAGCTAAAAAATTAAATGCTGACTAGATGCATTAATAAATAATGCGTGGACCTTCTATTATGTCGTCCATCACTCCAAAATTCCCGACATTCCACTGCTCCCTACTCAACCAGCCAACCAATCTCATTCTGGCTCCTCTCTGCAGCCCCTCTGTTCTAAACTCAGTGGCTCATTATTTCAACTCTGCCCTTGATAGCACCTCGAGTCTATCACTCTTCAAACTGCCCCTGGGAGAGTGACCACGAATCTCCCAGTGCTTGTTCCCCCAGGAGAGCGTCACAAAGAGTAGCCTCGTGGATGGGTGATGTGTGCAGTCCCGTGCAGTCCCTGGGCTCCCTGTTCAGAGGCGCTCCCTGTTTGGCTTAATGCTCTGCTGTCACTGTCCTGAAATTCTTAATTTTTCAATAAGGTGTCAGGATTTTATTTTTATTTTATTCTGGACTCCACAAATTATCCTGCCAGTTCTGAGTTCACATAAACCCATTCTAATTTCAAAACCAGCCTTCTCCTGATTTATTTTTCATAGTGATTCATACCACTACCTTTGGAGGAGAAGATTATAAAGGAAAGAAAGGGAGTGAGGGAGTGTTAGGGGATTGTGTGGTCACAGACCATGCGAGGAGTTAACAAAGGAGTCCAGGAGGTCTTCTGCAGCAACTCAGGTTTCCACCAGCCTTGAAAGGATCAGTAGGCCCAAAGGAGACCAGGGGCTGGGAGAGGAACATCCCAGACAACCCTGAAGCATGACACGCAGGGTAGGTGAGTGACGCTAAACCAAGACCTGAACACTGTGAGGCTACCAAGGTGCTGGATCACAGAGGGTCTTCGATGCATGTCAGGTATTTCCTTCATCCAGACGGCAATACAGCCCAGTGTACCATTTAAGTCAGGGGAATGACAAGAGCCAAATCTCACTTCACAAAGTCACACCGAGACCTCACATCCTTAAACTTCAAGTTTCCCTTCAACCTGCATTAACATCCATCAGATCTGCAATTCCTATTTCTCTAGTACTCTAAGTCCAAATGCAACTTTTAGCCTTTAGCAGAGGGCTTCCTCTATGATTTCTAAGAAGCTTCTGATTTCATTAGGTCTGCCCTTGTCACCACACATTCTGATAACTCTAAAATGGTCTTATCTGTATGAGACATACAGCCTCCTCCTTGTCTCAGAAGACAAGGTACCTTGCATCCCTTCCAGGCTAAAGCTTACACCCATGGTCTTAATCCCACTCTTTCATCCTCGGGTGGCTTCAACCTCCACCCTGTACAACAGAGTAATCAGATTCTCTTCTTTCCCTAATATCTTAGCTCTCACTCTACCCAGTCTCCCTCTCTCCCCAGCCTAGAGTTACATCTCCGTGCTTCCAGGGAAGGAGGGGAAGGCAAACAAGGCTAGCTCTACCACTGCCTTTTCACTCCCGTTGCCAACTAATTATTCAAAATCTAACGTTGCCATTTCCACTACAACCTATGGTTTAGGTTTGTATTTTCCTCTTGCACATGACGTCTAAGACGCTTCTCTCCAATGTGACCAGTTTCTTAGAACCAAGTAAAATCATCTTAAAATGCTATCTTCATTTGAACCCACTGCCTCAGCTTATTAAGATCTTTGGAATCTTTAATTTCCATATTTCCTTTTCATCCCAGCCAAGCATGAGCTGCAGCTTTAGGATGAGTGTGCTCCTGGTCTCGAGACCTTGTAGCAAACAGGCATGGGTAGAAGGTCCAGCTTAACACTGATTTGAAGCACGTTCTACCCCATCCACCAACACTCTTGTAATAAATTACTTTGCCTACATTCAAATTCATTCTTCTGATAGTTTCATTTTCTGATGAAGGTGCATTCAAATTTCCACTTAAATGGGAGGTTAAACTATCACTGTCATTTCTAATGCCAGAAACGTTAGTATCTAATTAAATAAAATTACATTTTTAAAAAAGGAACCCATGGGGTGCACATTTGAAAAGTAATGTGGAAGTAGTGAGTGGAGAAGGGAAAATATTTTTATGGTTGAAACTTTAACTAGGAAGAAAAACACAAGCATCTAATATCTTAACCGATAGTCCTCCTTGGAGGCAACAACAGTTTTCCCAGCATGTCGCAAGCATTACTGCAGGTTCTCATGCTGCCTGCAGTTGTCAAAGCAGCGGGTATGACCAGAGCTGGACAGGCATAGACCATTTGTGTGCAAGTGTCTTCCCAATCACCAGATGAGAAGGGGAGCTGAATAGGAGAGTATTGAGATTTCAATACCCATTCAACCTTTTGCTTTTTGAAAATTCTACAGGTCTAAAACTAGTCAAAGGGAGGCTCTAGTAACCTTGCCTCATAATTAGGGTAATCATTAACAGACCATTGTATCTGATTTCAGTAACTACATAGCAATTAGATGATTATTGCTGTAAGGTAAAAATATACCATTAAGAGTTAAGGAAAAAAATACAGATGAACAATAATCACACTGTATTTTACATGGAGCTGTAACCTGAAGCATCATAATTGCCATGTTATAATCTCTAGAATATAAATAACAGTGCAAAGACCATTTGAGAGAGTGAAAAAGAAAAAACTCAGTTTGGACCAAGCAGGAAGCATAAGCCAGCTAAAAAAACAAAACAAAACAAAACAAAAAAACAAAAACATGGAGAGCTGGAGGAAAAGGACTAATAAGAATTATAATGACTTATACAATATGCTTTTGAATCCAAACCCATGGACTCTACCTCTTGGGCCCATCCCTAGCTCGAGTCATCAGCATGTTTTGCTTGGATTTGTGTAGTATCTCATATCCCCTGAAGTAATGTTCTTGCTTCAGGGCTCTATCTGCCCCTCTCACTCTGTGACTGTAATTCTCTTTCAAATATAAAACTCTGATTGTATTACTTCTCAATTCAGAAATCACCCATGGGATAAAAGTCAGATCCTTCACACTGATATTTGAGTCCATCACTAGTAAACCCTTGCTAACCTCTTCAGTCTCCCTGCCAAACAATTGCCCCCTCACTCTTTCATTCTCTACCCTCCCACTATAGTAGATGGTCCATCAGTCTCTCCCACAGCCTTGCCCTTAATGGGTTCTTTGGGGGCAACAGAAGAGGATGCTTAGAAACATGGCTTCTGGTGCCTACTGGCCTAGTTCCAATCTCATTTGTGCCTCTTCTTAGATGTGTGAGCTTGGAGAAGTTACCTGGCACCTTGGTGCCAATTCTTCTCATCTGTAAACTGGGAAGATGACTGAAGTGCCTACCACAACCTTTCTGAAAGGTTTAAATTAGCTATCATAGATACAACACTTTATTTTTTTAAATATGCGTAATTTATTTATTTATTTTTATATATATATATTTTTTAAATTTACATATATTTGACATTAGTTGTAATCCCCATGTATTCCCCATCACCATATCACCAATGCACCATCACCTCAGTCCCCCGTGCTCCTGTCTGCCCTCATCTCTTCCCCTCTTCCCTCCCCACCAAGTGTCCCCAGTTTTTCCTTCTCTTTTCATTTTTGGTTTTTGTGTCTTTATTGTTGTTGTTATCATTATTATTGTTCTTATTCCTTTTCTTGATCCTTATTTGGTTCCCTTATATTCCTCCTAAGGGAGGAACCAGCTGGTATTTTTCTTTTGCCTTCTGACTTACTTCACTGAGCATAATCCCTTCCAGTTCCATCTATGTTCCTATGAATGTGTCTAGTTTTTCATTTTTGATTGCTGAATAGTATTCCATTGTGAGATACACACTTTAAATGGTGTCTCGTGCATAATGAGCCATACATAAGCATTGGATTTTATTATCATTGACTTTTACCATCCCTTCTCACTTGGAAAATTCTAAGTGATCTTACTAACTAGTTGAATGACATTTTTCTATAAGCCTCTCCTCTCTCACATTATCACCTTAGGCAAAGTAGACACTTTGTTTTCTCTTCTCCCATGGCACCACAGGACTCTTAATCACATAACAGAATGAGAGGAATTCATTTTCTTGAGCATCTACTAGGAGACATGTAAATAATAATAATGACTAGCACTACGCAGACAAGGACACTGTGAATCAGAGATGTAAAGGAAATTATTCAGCCAGCAGGCAAAATTGAGACTCAGTCCAGTATGAGCCAAACCCATCTTTCTACACAGACTGCTACTCCAGCATAACACACTACTATATATCAAAAATAGGTGCTTGTACAGCTAATTCTCCCTCCAGATTTTGAGCTTCATCCCACTTGCCTTTTAATTACCAGCAACGTACACAAGGCCAAACCCATTACAGGTGCCCAGTAAGTATGCCTGGCCTTTTGAAAACCACACTCCAAGGTGGTGTCATCCCGCAGGAGTAGAATGTGAGCCACCTGTGCAATTTAAAATTTTCCAGCAACCACCCAAAAGGATCCAAAGATTTTAATTTAAATAATATATTTCATTTGATCTGGTATATCTGCAAAATTATAATCATAATATGCAATCAACATAAAAAATGTTAATAAGCTATTCGGTCCTCCTTTTTACCAGATTAAGTTTCTGAAATCCAGTGTGCCCTTTACATGTAATAACATCTCAATCCAAAGTGAATCTAAATGCTCATTAGCCAATGTGGTTAGTACCTACTTTATTGGACAGTGCAAAATTGAAGACCATAAATCATGAACATAAAACTGAAAGGAAACATCATCCAATTTATTCATTTTGTGTCAGGTGAGAAGAGGCAGCATCTATCATGAATTCAGAAAAATTAGTCGAGGCATATTCGACTCTCCTTTTTGGGAATCCACAAAACATATGGTTTCCTGTTTCCTCTGGTCAGTGGCAGAAGGGATAAAATCAAATTTGCTTTCCATCAAGACTAGATTAGAAAATGAACTGGAGGGCCCTCCCTGGTGGCACAGGGGGTTAAGCAACGCACTATCAAGCAAAACGCAGCCACTGCAGCAAGAGTTCAATCCCTGGCCAGGGAGCTGACCCACATGGCACAGCAGACCTCTCCTACCTTGCCGCCTTGCTCCCCTCAGCAGTGTATTTCAGTTGATCTGCCTGTTCTGCTCCCCACTCTGTCTCTGGTGAATCCTCTCACCCCCACACCTCTGGCCTGTACCCCAACTCTTATATGCATAAATAAGTAAATCTAAAAAAAAGAAAAGAAAATGAACTGGAGTAGTGGAGACTGAAGAACCTGTTAGGAGGGGATTGCAATGATAACTGGAAAAAAGACGGTAAGGTGAAATAAGATTAAGTAGGTTAGGAAGTAGCAGAAGCTATAGGATTGTGAGATTTCAGAGGCAGAACAAAGGTGATGACCACCTAGATGAGGAGATGGCATCTAGAGGAGGTTGGTAAGGCTGAACGTGAGGACAGTAACCAAGACAGAGCAGGAGGCACCTTAAAGAGATGATGAAGTGGTGAGAGAGAGGTTGAGTTGTACCTCAGGAATACTGTGAGTAGAAAGCAATCCATTCAAGCCTTTGATGACACTCATCTATCATGCAAATCTGCTGCCTTTCACCCACACCTACTCTTTACTTCGTGTTTCTTCTCTTAAATACAAGAGCAATCAGTCTTGACGTTCACCCAGTTCCTGGGCTTGACTATCCCGCCTACTTGGGATGCTCACTGAAAACATGGGTCAAATGATAACAGATCAATCACGTTTTGTCTGCCAAGTAAACTTCTCTGTAGGAAGTTAATTGACACTGCTTCTGACTCAAGCCCGCATGACAGATGAGAAGAGAAGGGAGACAGGATAGGATGGAGCCCAGAGTCCATGACACAAACAATAAGGAGATACCCTCCTTCTGTAAGTGGATTGTCTGGACAACACGGCCACCATGGAGTGACTCTGCAGGGAAGGTCAGAGGGCTGCAGCTACAGCTCTCAAGACAAGGACAGTGACAGTGAAGTAGTAGACTCTGACAATGACAGTGAAAGCTGCAGGGGACACCCTCTCGCTGCCTGAAAAGAGGGTCACAGAGCAAGTGGCCATGATTGCGCTGGATTTGTAATCCCATGCTCTGGCTTCATGCCTGACTTCAAAGACACATGACATAACTTACCCAAAATTAGTTAACTCATCATCAAAGGGAGGGTCGCAATACTTAGTCTATCTCCTGCCAACTGCACAATATGGGACAAGGTACCTAATTTTTAAAAGCCTCTGTGTTCTCATCATTACAATGGCCCTGCTTTGTTTTACATGACTGTTATGATAAATTAAGGCAGAAATTTAAGGGAAGGTGCTTGGTAGAGTAGAAATTGAGAATCAAGGAGTCCTTGGACCAATAATGAAAACAGAAAAGTTCTCAACTCTATCCTCTACTTCAGTTCTATCAAATCACTTAATTTCTCTGCATCTCAAAACAAAATTGGGACTATGTGGTCCCTGCATTCTCTTGTAGCTCAAATATTTCATGTGCAGGCTACTAGTTAGTCTGCTTTGTGTGTGGAGTCACTGGAGAAGTTTCTGTTCACCAGAAAGACTGTGAGATTCTGTTGTAAAATCTGAATTCAACTTCATTTCCAGTTTCTCCTTTTAAACCGATTATAAAGGCCATCCTCTCCCAAAGCCTAATGCTAACCACAAGCATTACACACCCTCTCCAACTTCTGTGGCTCCCTACTGCCTGGCAGATGTGCATAAGAGATCCTTCACAGTCTGCTTCCTTTGTGCACCCCATGAGAGAGTCTGCATGATGCAGTAACTGACAGCTAGGGCTTCCGGATCTGGGAGGTCATACCCTCTCAGATACTAGCAGAGGGTCTGCCACAGGCCAGTGGAGCCTGGATCAGGAGGGAGGGAGGGAGAGGGAGAGGGAGGGAGA
>JAGFMF010011878.1:5258371-5296487 GCA_019455555.1 Galemys pyrenaicus
GGAGGGAGGGAGGGAGGGAGGGAGGGAGGGAGGGAGGGAGGGAGGAAGCCCTACTCACTCACATATTATTTGACCTTGAACTATGAATTAACCTCTCTTCATCAGAATGTGCTCACTTGCAAAACAGACTGTAACCTACTAAAGTGATTGTTGTGATTTAATGGATTTGAACCTAGAAAGGACTGCATAGATGTCCGAGAATTTACAGCAGTATTATCAAAACACCTTATACCCAGCCAGCCCAAAGCCTGACATTTCTCAATACTGCCTTGTCTTTTCAGTACATGGTTGTCACAGCTCACAATAGCCTTCTCCCTTCACAATGCTGGAAAAGTGTGTTCACGACTGTCACATCTTTATCTGCGGGCAGTGTGAGCATTAGGTGTCTCTGCTAACCTGCAAGTGCTGTGAGAATGACATGTGTGATTCGTCTTGGAGTCCATGTGGTGTTAAGCCCAGTGTGATCAAACTTATTTAAATGCCTGAATGCATGGAAAAATAGATTCAGATTACATGTCAATTTCCATAAATGTTCTAGTCCCACAATTTTCACCATACCAGCTACATTTATGGTCTTGATTGTGATGGTAATTCCACTGGTGTTTGCTATATTCTAGCCTATCCAATTATAGACATTGAATATGTGCAGTTTTTCTGTATCTTATTTCTTAATAAAGCTATTTGTATTTTTAAAAAGTAGTAATAGACTACACTTGACAACAGCATGGAGAGGAATCAAGTCCCGTTATCTAGTTAGTACCTTTAGCTTGATCTCTTCCTTGATGTCTAGGTGGCTCACCTGCTCTTTGACCTTGGACTAAAGGAAGAGATAGTTGGCCCTCTCTTCTAGTACTTGATTCTGAGGAACTCTCAATAGCTTCTGGCTATCCTCTTCAGGGAGAGGGATGGAAAACCTACAATAAACACATTTTTCCCTTTGAGCACATCTGCCTACAATGAAGACAGCAGTAACAATGGTGACAAAACCTTACAACCAACTCATTTCCTCCAAGACTTAATAAGTCCAGCCCTATCTGGATGATGCTGGATAGTTAAGTTCCTCTGTTCCTTGTTTTTCCCATCTGTTGAAGAGTATCACCCTGAGTTAAACTATTTTTAACTTTCCCTAGCTATTCTCTGAGGTGCTGCTTCATTTGGCGTAGCCCTCCTAGGGCTAGCTCCCAGGGGCCGGGGCCAGAGTGGTGATGCGAACACATGTAGGCATGTATTCCATTCCAGGGGAAGAAGAGAACAAACACCTACTGGATACCTGTAATGGATTCAGACCTCTGCTGAGCACTTCAGAGATTATGTTTCCTTTGAGACATCCACAGATGACATCCTCCCACAGGGAATCAGAGAAGGGAGCCAGATGTCATATACTAGTAAATCACAGTGCTTGGTTCTTTTTATTTGTCACTTGTGCTGTTTTTATTCTGAGTGCTGTGTGTTTGCTGAAGTCCAGGTTGATATGACACTACATAAAAGAAATACTTAATTTTATAGTAGTCTCTTTCAGGAAATTCTTAATATTCTTATCATCCTAACAGCAAACCCATTACCAAGGTAGAATCTAGAGAAAGCACTTGAAACTTTGGGAGAATAGTTCCCAATGTTAACCCTCCAACTTTATGAGGCAGCTTAGAAGAAAAATACTAACTGTAATGACAGGATCTTTCACATTCCCAGAATTATTCTTTCAGTGAGTACTCTGGATTCTTTTTGGGTTGAACGTCTAGAGTGATCAAACCCTTCCTAACCACAGCCACCACCACTGGTGGGTCCATCAAGACAAAGCCAGGAGCCTCAAGGCTGGGGTTTCCAATTGTCCTGAGACATCAAAGCTTAGGAAGCAGAAACAAGAGCAGGAGTTATGGACCTGGATGCAAACCTGACTTCATCACAGTGGAACCTTAGGTCGGTTTTACCACTAGACCCTTTCTTTGTCCAGGATTACAGGAATCATATCAATATTTCTCACTCCCCTGTCCCAGCACCTGAACAGGTGCCTCATACATGGGAAGGGACAATTAGCATCTGTTAAATGAATACCATGGAACCACCTGATAAGTTAATAAGGACTCAAATAATGGAATTTAGAATTTACTAAAAATTTAGAATTAGTGCAGAGTTAAAATTCTCCATCTGCAGGGGTGAAAAGACTTGGAAAACCATGTCTCTTTGTATGCTTTGCAGAAAGCATACCCCAGCTAATGACTTGTCCAGAATCCCCAACTAGGATTTGAAGCTGGAATCCCTGATACATTTTTGGCTATACTTAGTTGTTTTGTACAAAAGCCCACTGAACCTTAGATGTATTTAGCGATTAGAAAAAAAAACACAACAGTACAAAGCTTTTCACATGACATCGAGATTATCTCTTCATTGTCCAATAGCAAGAGAGAAAAGCAAAAGCAAAGTTCTTAGGATCCCCAGGTGGCGGTGCCCTCACTGGAACAACGCTGGAGATGAGTGCACAAGCCAGAGCCAGAGGTGACTGTTCAGACCCTGCTGGGTCAGAAATGACAGCTGGTCTCCTGGGTACTTCTTGGCAAACATTTTAGGAGTTGAAAACTCCTGTGTTCACAGGGAGTCTGCTGCACCACCTTTCAATCTGACTTGGAAAGAGAAACTTGGAGGGGGATCTCTTTGGAGATCCCAAAGAGAACATCTGCAGTGTCCACGTTGGATGCACATCGCAAAGAAAGTCGAACCATGGAAGAACTGGAAGGGTCAATGGCACAAAAGCAGGGGGAATGGGGTTGTCAGAAAACACAGGCAGCTAATAACCTCCGTTGTGTGGTTCTAGTGCATTTCATTAGCATTTCTTTGGCTGGTGTGTTCCCAGCGAAGTGTCAACTGTGTTCTAACTCCTGCATACTGTGGTCACTTGATGGTCATAGCCTCTGGAGAGGTTGCCGGGGTTCCTCCCCATCACCTCCTCTAACAGAAGCCCCAACCGAGGGAGGTGACAAGGTCATCAAGCCCAGCAGATGCCCCAGGTTAAATGCCTGCCTGTTGTTGTCCTCCCTAATATGTGTTAAACATTTAAACACAAAGTGTTTGCTCATAGCTCTGTCACAGTGTTTCTCCTTGGAACCATGTGTAGTGCCCCTGGAAACATGGTACCTTTATTTTGCTACTATGGGAGAGGTTTATACCCTCCAAAGGTGAACATGAAGTAGAAGCTGATTGGGGGCTGTGGCTTCAAAAGTAGCTGCTGCCAGCAGATCACTACAAGCAGCATCTTATCTCAGCCTCCTGGCATGGGTCTGCCTCATCTAGCAAGCACCCCATATTCACCACAGAGCAACCCAGATCAGCGTCATTCCCAGCCATTCTGTTTGTTACCTGACTGGAAAGCTAAATCCTTTGCTTCACCTCCTCTCATCCAAATAAGCCCACATCACTCCACTGCGGTGCTTCCTTGGTTTGGCGTCTTACTTATGAGCCGCTCCACTACTAGGTGGCGGTCGAAAGAACACCTGACTTACACAGGCTGCGCAGAGCTCAGGTCAGATGTCCTATGTGACTAGCTGGGGGGAGCGTCATTAGCTATCTCTGCTTGGTCCTCATTTGGAAGTGGAGGCAAAACCTAAGAGGACTATCAGATACATTGAGCTCAAAGAACAAACAAGCATTTATTTTACCAACAAAGTTAAGTTTGTTTCAAAACAACAACAAATTGGCAATTTGGGATGTACAGTGTCACTCACCCTTTTTTCCTAGAACAAAAGCCAGAACCCATTTATATGGATTTCAGAAGGGCTGCTGTAACTGAAGCTTCATTGGAGAAAACAGGAGTTGGAGATGTGGAGGCTTCTCCAGCATTGGTTGATGGCGCTTTCTCATTGGCTGAGCTGTTGCTAGGCAAAGAGGCACTGCCTTCCGCCCCCTGCTGGGGTGGGGAAACAGCCTCACTTCCCACTGGAGATGCAAAGTCTGCAGGGTCCAGCAGTTTGCTGATTGCAGGCCCCAGAGAATTCTCTTTTAGCCTCCTGACCTTGTTCAAATAGGTTTTCTGTATATTAATTTTTGCCATTATTAATCAAATCCTGACCATTCTGGACTGATTGTTGATTGTTACAAGGGTTATTGTCTGGCTTCCTGGACTGGCTCCTCCAAATAATGGCTAGACTTCCTGGTTACTATGGTCTGTAAGTAAACTGGCTTCCTGAGCTGGTGCCAAAGGTTGTAGGTCAGAGTTCTGTTTTTATATATAGTATGGCCACTGTCCACCTGTACCTACAATCTCTCATTCTGTTGACAAAGAAGTCACAAAGCATGAGTGTGTGTGCGCACAAGGTGTGGTAAGTAGATTCTACACATTCATGGAAAAAGCTGCACACATCACAAAGGAGGTGGATGCAGGAGCATCACTAACTGAGGTCATGGGGCAGTCAACCCACAAGCAAGCATCCAGAATGGTGCTAAGAACTGGATGCAATTGTGGGAAGACGAAAGAGGCTAGGATGGGTCCAAGTTTTTTGCCCTAAATGACCTCGAGAAAAGTCACAAGACATAGGAATCCAGCATTAGCATTAACAATTCCATTTTGGGTTTAGTACTTTGCAAAACTACTAGGTATCCCAGTAGAAATATCAACTGGATATACAGTCAGGGGGGAGTTAGCCTGAAAATAACAATTTGGAAAGAGATGACTAAAAAGCAATGTCTTAGTTGGTTACAGTAACAAAATACCATAGGATGAATACACAGAAACTTATTTCTAATGGTTCTGAAGGCTACAAGTCCTGAGTCAAGATGGCAGCACAGTAAGAATCTGCTGAAAGCTCTCTGTCTGGTTTGCAGACTTTTCATTATCTTCCCACATGGCAGGAAGGTGGGTGCTTTTATAAGGGGACCCTGACATAAAAGTATCTATCCCATTCATGGGGCTCCATCCTCATGACCTAGTCACCTCCCAAGGGCCCATCTCCTAATAGTATTACATTGATTACATTGGGGGTAAGATTTCAAGGTATGAATTGGGGTGGGAGGGGCAAACATTGAGCCCATTGCAAGAGATTAAAAAAAAAAAATCATGAGCTTTAAAAATAAGAACAATAAAAGCAATAAAGCAAAGCAGACCAAGAAGTGGCCTTGCATTGTGGGGGTAAGGGGACCTGAGACGATGTCCCAGAAACAAAAGAAAAAGATGTTTCAAGAAAGGTATTATCAATATTATCAATTTGTGTCAAATGTAGTACAAGATGAAGACAGAATTCACCAATGAATCTGGAGAACATGGAGACCATTAGTGACCTTAACACGATGGCCTCCTAAGATTATTTCTAGTCTGTCTTTTCATTTCTACTCCCACTGTCTAGGAGTCTAATGTCACCTCTCCCATGGAAGACTGAAACTGATTTACAGCTGGTCTTTGTATATTTACCTTTGTCATCTTCCCAGTCACTACCCATACTGAAACTAACTGAATCCTAGCCACCATCCCACCTCATTTAAGTCCCTGTAATACCTTCATGTTACTCTTTGGGAAAAATCCAGTTCCTTCATAAGATTTCAGTACACGTGGTCTACGCTTGTCTCCTTGTCCCCCTCATTCCAGTCCCACCATAGGGCCTTCTCCTATTATCTAGGATACTATTCTCCTAACCAAGTCATTTCATATGCCATTCCCTCCCGCTGAAGCATGAGTGTGTGTGTGCATGCTCATGTGTGTGTATACTTTACTAAGTCACAAACATTCCTCCTACTTCTGCTTAAAAGGGAAGCAGTTCATGACTGTCTAGCCTTAGTTTAGTCCCTTAAGTATGTATACCCCACTTCTCCCCATATAACACATATCCTGATTTTGATTTGGACAGAAAATATCAAACTTATCATTCGCTGCTCTACTTAGCAGCTGCCTCCTATGTAAACTCTGTTGGTTCCTTGAAGACTTCCATAGCCCCTGACTCAGATTTAACTAATAATTTTTAAATAAGTGAAGGACCATCAGATGTATTCTATGAGATACACATTATTATCTTCTTCACAGATGAGAAAATGATCGTTAGGAAAGGTCAAGACCTTTCTCTTGATTGTAACCCAGCTCTGCAAACCCTAGTTCCCACCCCCTAATTTTTCTCACAGGTGTGTATTTACTGCCACTTGATGTTTGTAAAGCAGAGTTCACATTTTATCCATCTCTGAGTTAGAGCCTGTCTCTCCTGCATTGTTGGTTCTGTAGCATTTAGAGATATTGATTGAATTGAATTGTAGAGCGTGGAATTGCATAGATTTCAGTTGAATGGAGTAAACATACAAGCCTCGTAAAGATATGTGTAGGTCGATCTCAGGCATTTTAGATTTAGTATAGGTAGCAACTTCTGCCACTACCTCTCCCCTTCATTCATAGCCGTAGTTTCTTTCTTCAGGGAAAAATTTTGTAGCCACGCATACAACCAACTAGTTCAGGCAGTGGGTACCTCCTGCCCTTCCTTGTTCACCTCAAGCACTATTTGTGTTTGTCTGATGGAGAGGGAATTCAGCCCATTACGATATAATAGAATTGTGTGAATGCTTTCAGCTCAAGAGTCAGTGCACTTATGGGAAATGGGGCTCTCACGCTCCTGCAGACGGCAGACCACTTTGGCAAAATAGAGGATGCCCAAGAACCACCAACCATCCTCATTCCCACTTGAGGCTGACCCAAATGCAAACCACACCCCAGAAAATGGAAAGGCTGGTATTGCCTCTGATGGACTACAGACGAGACAATTCCTGCCTTTATTAAATATCATAAACAAATTACTTAATAATAATAGAAACCAAGCCATAGATGCAATCATAAAATAAACAAGCACTAATGCCACAGCCCACAGACCACCTGATTCTCCAACTATGAATTAACAGGTAGCCTTCTAAAAGATATCAAGAATACTCTAAGGTGGCAACAACATTCATAAAAAATAAATAGCAATAGTCACAATTAGCTTTCAGTGCTGCAGCAAAGTTTATAAGGAAGTTCACATTTGCTCTCTGAGATGTACACAATGAACCTATGAGGAATATAAAACAGGGATGATGATGGTGAGTCCATCGAATGAGGATGCAGAAGAGGTGGGTGCAGACCAAACACTCAAGGGTCAGAATTTGACACCAAGGCCTCAAATTCTAAACACCTCTAGAGATAGTCCACCATCACACATTTGCTTGGGCCCTCTTGCAGGTTTGAAACTGAATTATTGTTCTGATAACCGTAGAGTTAGAGAGTTAAGAACGTGGATATAATGAATTTGCTAGTTGGCACCGTGAATGCAACTATCCAACCCTTGTCCATTGTGTTGTATATGTCAGTTTAAGGGCTACACTGAAATTGAGTAGATGATGAGAAGAAACCAGCTACTCCATGGAGAGGAATCATAATAATTTGTATGTGTCTAAGAAGGCTTGTACCTAAGGCTCCTAACCCTAAGATGCAATTCTTGAAACACCAGAAAAGTGTATCTCTAAAGAAGTATTTGACTATATTTATGGCTAAAACTAGCAAACAAATCAGTTATACAGTTTATATGAAATGGCCTTTCCCCTTAATCTATGAAGAAAATGTATGTGTGTGTAGATGTGTATACACCTTTTACAAAACAGAAGGCTACCCTCGAACTCTACCTTCATTTAGCTCTTTTTTGTTCTTTGGATTTGGTTGGTTTTTCTTCTGAAGTTTCCAGAGCTTTTCTCTTCCCTTTTCTTTTTTCCAGTGTATTTCTAAAGGAGCGGAGCAAATTGCATGTCTACACATTCAGCTAAGACCTCACTTATAATGTGAGAGCAAAACAGCATGTTTAAAATATAAGTATGATGCCAACTTATTCAAAATCAATGCAACTTGAGGTCCAGAAAATGCTTCCCCTCAAGTTAACAATGGAATTTGGTGGCCCCTGTGGTTCAGCATTCATAAATTTGTATCACTGCTTGACAATCTAACTATAAATGGTGCCTCCCACAGATATACTCTAAAGAAATGCCATGTCTCCAAGTCATAGAGTTCTATCAATCCTTTAACTCTCTTTGTCACTATTTCTAAGCTCTTTTTAATGTGTCTGTGATTTAATGTGTCTGTGAAACAGATCCAGCAGTCTGAATTCACCACCTTCACCTTCAGAAGAGGTTCTCTGTTTCCTGACCCATCATGGTCTCTGATTCCATCTCCCAGGTAAATAGAAAATTAAAGCTCTGGCTCCAGGGATGAGAAACGTTATCCTAGGATTCCAGATCACAATATTCTTAACTCAGCCTTCTATGTCAAATAGAAGCAGGCTATTGAAGAAGCAATATTTCTCAAAAGCTGTTGTTTTGTGTGAGAAAACAAATTGAAATTAGGTAGGTTGTGCAACAGAACGAATCATCTAAAAAGAAGTCAAAATAAAGTACCCAGGAGGAGTGAAAATTCCTTGTGGGCAGTAATAACAATGACAGTGATTGATTGCTTCTTTTAAAAATACTTTTTTGCACTGGGCTTTGCACTCATGCTAAATGCTTCAATAAAGCAACTCAGGTCACAGACATTCACCACACAGCACTGAACGTGAACAGCACCCCTGAGATTCACACTATGCCCCATCTTCATACAGGCAGACGTGTGTCCACACATTATAAGTGCATTATGACACTGAATGTTTTCTCCAGGGTCTACATGTTTAATCCCTGGAACAATCCTCTGAGGTAGATTTTACCCATTTTCAATCCACATCTGAAGTTGACTGCCAAAGAGGTTAAATATTTATTCGTGTCCATACAGCTACTAAATAGAAGAGCAAAGACTGAAACCCAGGTCTGCTGGGCTCCACCATTTTTTCCAATCATCCACTGTGCCGCTCTTTAATTTACTGATTATTAGTGAATACATTTTAGAGCAGAGAAAGCTGAGAAGCTTATACAGTTTGCGGTACTGCAAGAGGACTTAAGCAATTTCCCCATGATGATAGAAATTTGTAAAAGAGTTCTTTGAGGCCATGGGAGATCATTTAATAAACCGTTGGGTGAGTGTCTGAAGTGGAAAAGGCAGTTATCAACAGCGAGATAAAAATGGTGTGAAGACATCTTCCATCATCCTAGAGGGTCAACTTCCCGTGAAGACAGGCTCCACATGAGGACAACTTGTTCCACTCTTAACCCTGTTTCTGGTAAGATTTTACTTCCCTCCATGATGGTGTCAGAAATCACCACTTCCTGCTTTAACCATCAACCCACAGTCTTTTGACTTCATCTTATCGTCAAGTTTTACTTGCAATTAAATCTACATATAATTAGTAAATTATTGACCATGAAAAGCAAGTTTTCTCATGATATGATTCAGAGTAGAAATCATAAAGGCTATGCCACATGCCAACAAGAGAATGAATGGAGCCAAAGGCCTACCAATCCAGTTAACTCTGGCCAACATCCTGACCTCATTCATAGAGGGAGTTGACCTAGGTCAATGCCTCTCAAACAGTGACTATTCAATAAAGGAGGCTAGGGGGAAAGGCTAAAATAACTGTTTACAAATTCCAAAATATTGCCAAATGACACGTAGAGTGGTTTTGTAAAATCTCAAAAGGAAGGACATAAATCATTGACAAGAGTTACAGAATGACAAACTTTAGTTTAGTAGAAATGGGGGAATATTTTGACATGGAAAAGTTTAACTGTTAGAAAAGTGGAATTTGGGCCTCCCTGGTGGTGCAGTTGGTTAAGCAACACACTGTGAAGCAAACCACAACCACTGCAGCACGAGTTCGATCCCTGCTGCCTGCCAGGCCGGGGACCCACATGGCGTAGCAGACCTCTCCTGCTGTGCCCACTGCTCCCCTCAGCAGTGTACTTCCGTTGATCTGCCTGTTCTGCTCCCTGCTCTCTGTGGTGAGTCCTCTCACCCCCCCACACCTCTGGCCTGTACCCCAGTGCTTGTATGCATAAATAAATAAATCTTTAAAAAAAAAAAAAGAAAAGTGGAATTAACCTTAGAAAGAACAGGTTCCCAGCTGGAGGAAGAGTTCAAGCGAGGCAGATCCCTTGAGATCAAGGGAGAGCCACTGTGGAACCCACAAGACAGGCACTGATTTGGAATGGAATGTACTCCATTTGTGAGCATCTATGTCTGCAAGGTTTCATTCAGTCATTCATTCACTCAACAAATAGGAACTGAACCCCTACTGTCTGCCAAAAACTAGGGACTAGGGAGACAAGAAACTAAGAGACTGGAGAGAAAGCAGACATGACACACAAAAATTAAGCAATGATCCAGTCACATCACTAGAAATTTGAAAAGTTTTAGGAAGAAGGATGAAGAACCCTAGAGAAAAAGCTGACAGATCAGGTAGTCTCAACAGTGAGGTCAGCACAGCTTGTCAAATAAATTAAGATTAAAGTGAGTCCCAAAGGACAATGCAGGAATTTGGCCAGTGACGGGGAAAGAACATTCCAGGCAAGAAGTAGTTGCTTAGTGTGTAAGAGGGAAGGAAGCGTTTATGGTAAGAATGTTGTCAGAAAAGGTGAAAATGATTGTGAGATGCAAAAACTGAAAGTCCAGCTTTCATAATGCCCTGGGGGTCAGATTAACACTGTCTGAGCAGCATATTATAAATTGCAGGTCAAAAGGTTTCAAATTTCTACTTTTCAAGGGTAGGATTTTACAGAATAAATAAAGCAGCTTTATTCAGATAGTCCACCATGTCTAAGTCATGCCCCTCTTTGTGTGCAACAATCAGAATTCATGTGTCAGGACAAGACATAATTTCAATTTCGGAACCTCTCTATTATCCAATCAGCATCTTTCTTTCTTGAGCGCCTACCATATCAAAGAAAATGTATTGTGCTAAGAAAATGTATTGCAAAGTTTTAGTAATAAAATAAAATAATACAAGAGAAGTCTTAAAGTGGTGTAATAGCAGTTAAAAATAGGAATACAGATTTTGCTGTGGAGGTACTACCTGTGTTGTCCCTAAACTTATTGAAGGAAATAGAGACTTTCAAGGAAGATGTTTCAGGATTTAAGGTAGAAGCTTTAGTTGCTTGACAAATGTGTCCTATTTGGTGACGCAAGAAGTTGAAGAGACCGCTCCTTCCCTGCAGCTTTTTCGTTTCACAGGGGAGAGGGTGTACAATGAAACACTGGAAAAAGAAACACTTGCTGTCAACATCCCCAAGGGAGATATTTGGTCTCCATGGCTGTCAGAGCTCAGAAGAGAGCTAGTCCTCATGCCAGAGTGAGACAGGAAGAGAAACCAACAGACTAGAGCAGGTGGCAAAGTGGATGCCGGGAAGTCATAGAAAAGTGACCCTTTACATCAATGGCCCTAACTCCCAACTACTCTCTATTTCCATATTCTTTGCCAAATGCTTTTGTAGCATCCTCCACTGCAGACATTTCTGGAGTCTAGGCTCAGTCATGTGATCTTTTTTGACCAAAACAGAATGAGATACAAACAATAAGCTAGCACTGGGTTTATGCCTTAAAGAGTCTTCCAAACTTCTGCTTGTTTGCCTCCCCATTGCTATGCCAAAAACACACGTGAGCTGATGTCATGGTTCCAGCAGCATAGCCACGTGCAGCCAAGCACTGATGAGACTGGCCAGTCCCCAGTCAAGTCATAGGCAGTGAGAAGTAACCAATGGTCACTGTTTGCAGTTCACTTATATGTGATATCTAACTGATGTCTAATTGCTATCTAAAACTATCTAGCTCTCCAAACTGTTCTGTTCATAATAAAATCAAAGACAAGCAGCTCCACTACCAATATGAGATAAACAGGATAAGAAAATTAAAGGAAGTTAAGAGAAAAAGATATGGGTAAAGGGCAGATCTCTCACTTTTTCTGCAGGGTTCAAAAATCCTACACTTGTCAATATAGAAGGAAAAAAATAGAAGAGTCTAGAACCCACAGTCATTTCCAATATCCCACCTGAGGTGTGAGTAACACCACTGACCTTGGAGTGAGATTACGCTCTATGAACCTTTCACGCTCTTGCCTTCCTCACCAGTTAACCCAGGAAAATGAGATTCTCTTTATCATAGAATAGACGTTAGGGTTGGAAACAATGCTATAATAAAAGAGAGGAGCACATGGCAGATAAGCAGTAAATAATGGATACTAGAATTAATAAGAGAGTGCTTAAATTTTAGCTTAAGTTTCTGGTCCCCATATGCTGTCCACTTTTCCCCCAAGACCCTGTTGGCTTCTTTCATCGGACACATTCCTCTTGCCAGATCCTTTGGTTTGCTCCTGATCTGGTAAACTAACACCCAATCTGGCTCTTATCATCCTGCCCCTGTCAATAGAAATGATGACAACATAAATGGCACTGTAAAAGTAATGAGATTAAACTTTATGAAGATACTTAGCAGGCCCAATGCTAAGTGTTCTAGTTATATGATATCCTTTTCTCTACATATTTGTCCCACTGCTTTATCATCATCTCCATCTCAGAGATGAGAAAACTAAGGAGCACTGCCACTAAACACTAAGATTTCTAGAATTAAGAGTCAGAGAAAGGATTTAGACTCAGGGGTTTATGATGCCAAAGACTGTCCTTTTCACAGCCGTGCCACTGCACCTCCCAGACTGAGGACCTTCCCGTGCCTCGGTGGGTCCTGGCTGGCCAGGTATGACAGATGGGTTGGGTGGGCCCTCTTGATCCTAAGCAGAGAATCAGGTGACTACTTCAACCCTACCAGAGGGGAATGGATGAAAGACCCCCTAGGTGTAGTATGGCCTCCAAGCCTCCATGGGTCTCCACCGCCTCAGAGCAGGATCTTCCAGATGAAGGTCATGCCACGTCTCTCGATGAGCATTTCTTGCTGCTGTCCCACTCGTCCATCCTTGCCCCAGTCAGGCAGATGGTGGTGCAGCAACTCAGTGTGTTCCAGGATTTCCTCATCAGGGTCACATTTCGGGAAGATTCTAACAATAATTAAATTTTCATTTCAGATCTTGAATAGCTTAATCAATAATTTAGGGAGCAAATGAAAACATTTTCTGGGAAGCATTAGCTTAAATCTGAAAAGCAGTTGCCCACCCTTGGAAAAGACACAGTCTCAGCAAGGGTCAGGGAGAGGAGTGGGCTCTGCTACTCTCTCTCCTCTCTACCTCTCTAGTTCTCCTTTTTAATTTAATTCAATGTTTTCATTGCACTGTTTTTATTGAAGTAGCATGGGTTGATGGCAGCATATGTGGTTAGAGGTCTGGGAACCTCTTCAGATGGATGTCAGCACACCCCACCCACCACGGGGCACCCACTGTGCACCACATCCCACTGAGCCCCTCCCCCCTCAGCGCCCACTCCTCCCTCCCCTCTGGGAGTCTCAATCCTATGGTCAGTTTTCTTGGACTTGTTTTGGTTTGATTTTTATCTGTCCTTTTGTCCCTCTGGCTTCCATGTCTCATTTTTCTCTCCTTTTTTCCTCCTCTCTCACCTATGCAGTCTTCTCTTTGCTTCTCCCACATACTACTGCTATTACTGTTTCCTATTTTCTCCTCATTATTCTGAATATTATGCTTGCTGGTATAATAACTAATTAGTACTGTAACAAATCTGTAGCTGTGAATTCATTCTGTCTTGGAAACAGATCAAAACTATTACCCACTATTATTGTTTCATTCCACTTTGAAGTATCACTCGCCTTGAAAATTAAAAATTCACCTTAGATAAATTGCTACGATTCAAATAAATTTTTTGTTTCTTCCACTGTGCTTAGCTGCTAAAAATGTATAATTTAAAAAGGTAAAAATAGACAAGGTTCTAAGAGTTCCAAAGCTGTTTTTGAGAACTCACATAGTAGTTAATAATATACCCAACTTGCTAAAACCTCTGAACTGATTACCAAGAAACTACTTCAAAATGCCTCTGCCTCTCCCTCTCCCTCTCCCTCTGCCTCTCCCTCTCCCTCTGCCTCTCCCTCTCCCTCTCCCTCTCCCTCTGCCTCTCCCTCTCCCTCTGCCTCTCCCTCTCCCTCTGCCTCTCCCTCTCCCTCTCCCTCTCCTTCTCCCTCTCCTCCCTCTCTCACTGCTCCTTGCAGGGGCACTAAGAAATGCATGAGCTTTTGGAACAAGCAGTGCTTCAGGAAAGTGCCTGACAAGGACATTTGCCTCAGCTGTTGCTGACCTGGACTCAACTCACAGCCTCAGCCTGCAGATGCCCTGCTTCCCAGCTGCTTTCGTGAGGACTCACCCAGCAAAGCAAAATTATTACAGAAGTTAAGTTTAAGAGAAGTTACCCCAACGGGGGTCCTGGAGAAGAACACAGAGGACTCACAAATAGCCAAACATAGGTTATTTGTCTTCTTTCATCCTAAAGAAAAATAAGGCATTTGAACAGATCAGTGACGCCAGTTTAAGTGTCACTAGAGCCCTGTCCCAGGCCACGGCCACGCAGACACCTGCAGACATCTGCAGACATCTGCAGAGTCCCTGCAGAGCCTGGGTAGTAGGGGATTAGAGTTGTCACAGAAGAAAACCCCTATTTGGAATCATAGGACAAGGTGATCTTCAAGATCTTATTCGGATTTAACAGGTCTTTTAAAATGGATTATTTGCTCGTTTACATGACAAATGTATTGGCAGAAAGCCAGCATCCTGCTTTCTGGGTCCACTGATACACCTGTCCTGACTCCTCTCCACCTATATATTTGTTTATAAAGCAAAGAGTTGTGCCCTGACTCCTCTCCACCTACTCCCACCTAGTCCCAGCACATCTGATGAGCTGCAGGCAGCCCTGGAGCCACACCCACATCTACCCAAAGTCCCTCCTCAGCTCTCAGCCTGTTCCCTAGACAGTGGAGTGCCGACTTTAGCTGCACCCAGATCACCTGCCTGCCTGTTAAAACACAAACTGCTCAGCTCCACCCCAGTGTTTCAGCTAGTTAGTTCAGTTAGTAGGCCCAGAGGAGAGCTAGGAATTTGCATTTCTAGCTGGTGTTGTAAGAAAACTCTCTAGAAGTCTCCAGGATTTCCTCGCATCTGGCAAGCAGAGGCACTGGCTTCCTTATTTCGGTATGGTAAACATCCTTGAAAGAGGGAGGTAGGGAAACACAGGTGTGTTTATGTTCTATGTAGCAAAGACAGTCATGGCCCTCTCCACGGCACAGTTCAGGCAGACTTACTGTCCATTATGACAGACTAGGTTTTCCCTAACCTCTTGATTCTTCTGTGATGCCAGTTACTACGCAGGGCATCAAGGGCACTAGTGCCATGGTCCTGGTGAGGATTAAGCCTCAGAGATGAATGCAAGCACCTTATCCACCACAGGTTTTAATCTCCTTACTAGTACATTCCTTGCTTTCCAGGACTTCTATTGTCTCCTTTGTTCCCAGGACTTAAAACAGTCAGGTCTGTAGTAAGTGCTCAATAAATATTTGCTGAATTAATAAATAAAAAATGAGAAGCAACTCAATATTGTTAGCACAACTCTTTGTTTTATAAATGAGAAAACAGAGATTTAGAGAGTTTCAGTAATTTGACTAAATTCACAGATTATGACATTGGGATTTGAACCTAAGTCTCCTATGTCTCCCACCTTATCTTGCAACCATTAGGCACCATTTCCTCTTTAACATATTCACCTGTCCGCTCTCCCTGGTGGCACAAGTTGTTGAACGCTGTATGGTGGGGCTTCTGCCATCACTGCTGCGTGAGGAGGTAAACCACATGGTGCAGCAGAGCTCTCCTGTGTCAACCTGCTGCCCCCCCCCCAAGTAGTGTATTTCAGTCGATCTGCCTGGTCTGCTCCCCACTGTCTCTGGTGAATCTTCTCACTCCTACCCTGTGCCTCTGGTCTGTACCCCAGCTCTTGTATGCAACTCTTGTATGCATAAATAAATAAAATCTAAAAAAAAATTCACATGTCTGTGAAAAGAACTGGGGCAGACAGCACACACCAGTAAGTGGACAGTCACTACCTGGTTGTTTTCTTCTAAGTTATCTATAAAAATACGTATGAAGATATTTTACCTATGCATCTATACACATGTATATATATGTATACATTTAAGTGTATACACACCCCTACATAAGTGGATATACATCAATCAATTGAGCAGTAGCTACATAATAGATGGTGATTCAACTTACAAGTTACGATGATTCAACTTATAAATATCTGTCTTTACAATAAAGTGAAAGCAACAGCATCAAGTAGAAATGACACTGAGATTTTGAACTCTGATCTTTTCCCAGGCTAGTGATACGCTGCACAACACCTTCTCCTCATGCAGAGCCATGGCCATCAGCTCACAGTGAGCTAGGGGTGGTGCAGGGCAGCCTCCCACACTCTACCCTGTGCTGTGTCACCAGCTTCTGTCACTGTCAGAAACTTGCAAGGTCCCAGCCTGTGTCACAAGCCCGGGGGCGCATCAGGCTCGCTGTTCTGCTCATCTCACGCATCTCCCTGTTCCTTTTCTGCAAGTTCTTGCAGGTTTGTTTTTGCAAGGCCAGCAGTGCCTGACCAGAAAGTGGTGGAAGCAGGCTCTGACAGATGACCAAGCAGCTCAGTTCCAGAGCACAAACAAGTCACTGGAGTAACCCTCCACGGACCTCGGCTCCCCAGAAGAACAGGCAGCCATGAAGAGGCATAAACAGACAGCCCCCAAGCGATGGGGCATCTTTCCTCCCTTCTGCCTGACAGATCCGCCCTCCACTCACCTTTGAAAGCCCCAAGCCCTATCAGGGACGGGAAGGCAGATCTGAGTCAGTTCCTGTGTCCATCCCTGATAGGAGTCACATGAAGTTTTTCCCTTCCATAAAAGTCATGGTCACAGAGTTGGGCCGTCTGTGCACAGTGGGGCTGTCTGCATGATCTCGAGTTACAGTTAGTGCATTAATGCATTTGATATCTTACATCTTTTACAAATCTAAAGTGTAATGATCCAGAGATGCTTCTACCACCAAAATATTTTCTGAGCATCCCTAGAATTGCTCTCCCTCAGAGATCATGAGCAAAGCACATCAGGAAATGATTCTCCACATTTTGCCATGTTTATTTTTGACCCCAAATGACCTTGACCTCCACTTACTTCCTCATTTATTTCTCCACACTGATTCCAAACCCTATTATTTTTTCCCAAAATCAAGTAGTCTCGTATTGCAAAGATTTGCAACTGCTGAGAAAGTTAAAGGAAGTTGACACCAATTCTTAGACAACTTAAGACAACAGCAACTCTTAGACAACAAAGTGTATGTTCCAGAAATATTCATAGGCATCTTTAGAATTGATGGCTTAGTCTACAGACAAGCAATTTAAACATGAACTGCACTGTTTTCATAAGTGAGTTTCCAAGACCAATATCCTTAAATCAAGGTGACAGCTAAGCTGTTCCTTCATTATCATTTTTTGAAAGGTGATTGTCCTGGAATCTGGAAACTCTACTGTGACTCAGCTAGCCAGCCCCCACCCAGCCCCACACGGTGGTCCTGACAGCTTAGAGTTTATTGTAAGCACAGAGATGAAGCCCTGCCTCCCCCAGTAGCATTTGGACTCCAGTAACTTAGATTCACTCAGATAATCAGTGTGTGATCATTAAAAGAACACTGTACTGTTTACAGTTCTCAAGCATTTGGGACGTGCTCCTTTGTTCATTATACCCAATTAGAAATTTGAATTAAGGTTTCCATTAAGCAAACACTGATCTCTTTTCCCATGTTTATTGTGGAACAGAAGCCAACAAGCCTCTTTAATTTCCTTCCAAGTTCTGTATATGAGAAGGGGGCTTGGTGATATAATTGTTCTCCCCCTGTGCATTTGGCCTCTTGGTAGAAGAAAGTACAACTTAATCAAAACATCTGAAAACCATTGCAATTTTTCAGTGTTACTCCCTCAGCATTTGGAGATAGGAAATTTGTAGGATTTTTGTAAAAATAAATATATCCTTTCTGTAAATTGACTTCGTAAATAATCTTAGGACATGATGATGAAGAGAACTTTGCTGGAAATCAAGAAATCTGAATTCTTGTCTCAGTCCCACTTAGCAAATGCAGGACCAAGGGAATGCTATTTAACTTCTCTGAGTTGAGGTTTTCTTACTGGTTAAAAAAAAAAAAAAAGGATTTATCATGCCAGTGCAAAATACCTCATAAAATTATCATCAATATCGAATGAGATAATATATATGAAAATGTTGATAATGTTTATTATTTAGAATTAACAGTGGCATAATCAAATCTCATTGAAGGTAATCCTCAAAGACATCACTAATTTATAATTTGCCGCTCCAGAAATGTTTCATTATAATACAGTCTAACGTCTCATTGGAACATTTAATCTATCAACAAAGAGCATAATAGGAGGACAGTTCCTATTTAATCATGCAAGCATAATTGTAATAGGAAGGTTACACTTGAACATCCGCTCCTGGGGGTAGGGGAAGGGAATGAATTATGCCCAGGCTTTCAAATTCACAGAAAGGGATCCCTCCTTCTTGTGTGGCATTTCAAGTTTTTTTTTTTTTGTTGATGCTTTTTTTTTTTTGGTCCTGGCAAAGGGGCGGGGCAGGGGTTGCAGAAAGAGGGACAAATTGGAAAGGTCTCATTTCTTTTCAATTACTACAGCCAGACTCCAAGGACATCATTGACAATGGGTAGTACACAGAGACGCTCCCTCCAGAAAACACTTTAATTATGAGCTGCTGGCATGTGTCCAGGAGCGAGCTGGCTACTGGAGGCTGGGAGACTGGAGCCATGCTTTCAACCAGCCAGATTCAGAAAAGGGAATACCCAGGGGGTGACACAAAGCAATTACCATCATCAAGAGCAATTGCAACAATGCAGGATTTGGGCTCCAGTTGTTCGCAAACAGCCCCATTCCTCCTCTTGTAGTGGTGTGTGTTGACCCCCCTCCAGAAGCTCCAGAAGGAAAACACAGGGTATAACCTTTTGCTTTTTAATCATCAACATTTAGCAGGGTAAATGTCACCTGCCGTCTGACTTTTCATTAACCACATCAAATCCCGGGAAAACAGTCCCTGCACTTAGAGGCACACTTTAAAAGAGAAAGGCTTGCCCTTACTTCTTTCCTTTTTGTTGTATAAACCAACTATTTCATCTGCAAGCCACCAGCCCACAGGGACTGCTGAAGGTGGCAAGTCAGAAGTTGAAGGCAGAGATCTTGGCAGCAAATTGGGTAACTACACTAACGAGGAGACTCAATTTAACTGTCATGGAGAAATTATAAAATAGCTTATCAGAGATTGAATGTGAAGGAAAGACCCCAAGGATTGTCATTTAAGAAGCGGTAGGTTAAACTGTGTAGGGGAGATTTTCTTCAGCTCATTAGTACTCCGAGTCACAGCACTTTAGGATGTAAGACCCACCAAGAGAGCAGGTCTGCTTTGGGTTTTTCTGCTATACAGCGATTAGCTAGAATTAACCAGAGCACCAGGAGGGATCAATTCAAACAACAGTTACCCTGACACAGAAATCTTAGGAAACAGCCTGGTTTTGCCTCCCTGCATGCCACTGCAGCAGTGTGTGTGTCTGACATTTTCTGTCTGCAGAGCAGATGTCACTAGGAAATTATTGAGATAAAAACACATCCACCCTGTACCTGTCACAGAATTGTGTCACGATGAGAAAAATTACCCAGTGGTGCCTGGTTCTATGGATGTCTCCATTTTATTCCTGGGCCTGCCACTCACTTATCTGAAGTTGCACGAGTCAATTCCCCTAGGCAGGGTTAATGGTTGGGGGAGGGGTGGAATGTCAACTATTAATTTAGCAAGCACTTCAGGATGAATTCAGGATGATTCATGTTGTTCAAGATGACACTCAGACCATGCAAGAGGAGGACCTGTCCAGGCTCCAGTTTGGTGAGTTTTATCTGGGTGCAGTCTCTAGAATGTGGACACACCACTTCATAGCCAGTGTTAAGGAGACAGGGCCCATCAGGAACCTGCTTATGGAGGAGAATGGATGGTTCTGAGTAAATCAAATTTCAGGGTATGGTTTCAATTTTTCAGACTTCGATTTGTCATCAAAAGTTGTTTTGACCTGTGTCCCTGCCCTGTCTTTGAAAGTCCAGGTTCAGCAATAACCACTATGTGAGAGTCCCACCCATCCCCCAGTCTCAGTATATTGGTCACCTTGATATCTGATCAAATTGCTAACCCCCTGCCTTTGCTATCTAAGTCCTGACCTGCCTTAGCAAGCTTAGGTCAGTATAGCAAGAAATCCCCTACCTTCAATGTTGCCTCCTAGCAATTTTATATCCACTCACACCTCCCTCCTCTCTTGCTTCTTCTGGGTTATATATCCCTAGTATTCCTGGTTGGATTTGGAGTTCAGTTCCATCTCTTTCCTACATTACAATACATGGGACCCCAGTGCAGTGATCTTAAATCAGGTCTTCCTCATCCTTTCAACAAGAATCAGAACAATTTGCTTTAACACAGGAATGAAGGCTGAGAAGAATCAAGTGAACATCTTTCAGCAAGAGTCTTCTACTCTCCCACCACAAGCACCATAGCATATGGGATGTTCCCCAACTTCTGCTCTTTTCAGCCTTTGCTCCCAATTCACAGCTAGACTCGACCAACCCCAGCTACCAGGTAGTAAGGAAGAGGGGTGGTCTTGCCTCTACATCCCTGGACAGAAATGAAGCATGTGGGTTTTTCCTAAAATAGAAAGAAAAATTAAATGCCAACTAGTAAAAAAAAAAAAAATCACTAGTTGGGTATGGCCCAAGTGCCAGAAACTTTCCCCAGGAGGACTTTGTATTGCCATGCTTACATTACAGACGAGAAAAATGGGACTCGGATAAACCCAGTGCCTTTTTCAAGGAGGGCACATCTAAGTAGCAAGACCCGGGTTTGTTTGGCTTGATCTTTCCAGGCCATTTGTAGGTTCTCATGTAAATTGTTTTATACTTTGGACCAGGATTGAATGGAATCAGAAGAGAACCTTGTGACCCAACATGTGAGAAAGGGAGAGTGGTGGTAAAAGAAATCAGTGTTCCCCTTTTTCTCTGTGGGCACAACACCAGGTGTCTCCTCTGCTTGTCTGCATGTCATACAAAGGAAAGGAACATCGCTTTGTCTCGCAGGGGCTCACTGCCCACTGCCTAAGAAGCTGAACCCTATTTTTGAGTAAAGGCTGTGCCTTATCACCTGGGTGCCCTCTGGCTGCAGGAAGACCTGACTGCCCCAGATGCTGAAATTCATGTGTCATGAATATTTACGATTCTGACTTGCCAAGCACCCGTGGAGACCACTGACCAGAGGACAACGCCAATCAGGAGAGCTAAGCCCCTCCCTGGAGATTTTCCTTTGCCACCAGCTAATAACATTCAAAACAGTAACAGGAATTACCGATTGCATGTTCCTTTCTTAATATGTTAACCATTTTTATTTATGTGGGGCTGAACAATGGAGTGAGTAATAATAGTTTGAATTTCACATCTAAAAGCCTGTCACAGACTGTTTTTTTTTTTCTCCAACTCTCTTGGTAAAGGTATAAAGACTAAAAATAAAAGTTGGGCTAGAATCTTTGCTTGGCCACCTATTAACTGAGCATTAAAGAGAACATTACTTAAACTCTCTGAGTCTTATTTCCTCCATCTGTAAATGGGGATAATGATAGTATCAACACTGTAGATATGTTATGAGGACTTTGCACAGTCCTTGCCATGCAGGAGGCATTAAACAGAATGATTATTATCTTCATTTCACAAAGGAGAAGTGAAGTAACATGCCAAGGTCCTGGACAGCAGCAAACACTTAAAACCTTGTCTTTTGATTCCAAATACAGAACACTGCCCATCCTTTCTCTGCTCCTTGTATTTCCTACCCAACTTCCTGCTGGCTTTTACACACACACTGTCTGTATTTCATACTTATCTTCATGTCCACTATGATTAGTAAAGAGGGCAAAAAATTCTTCTCTGGGTCCACCAGGTATGTGATCTCTGAACAAAGCTGTTCTCAGTCACCACCACTCACCTTGGGGGTTGAGGGTGCACCTCTAGCATCTCTCCTCTCCCTCGTGTTCTGTCAAGAACACATTGCCCAAGTGTGCATTCAAGAATTTCCAAGATTTCTATTTGTGGGTATTGTTGTCTATGTATTCTTAACATTTACTCCATGCTGAGTGAAGTAGACCTAAGGGGTCACTCCAGATGGGATTCTTCGTTGAGAGTTCAGCAAAGAGACACAACAGCCACCACACATGACAAGTGGAAGATGCTTGTCTTCACACAGGAAAAAATACAACTTCCAGCAAAGTCCATAAGATAAGCAGATTCTAGGCAGCATGAGAAAGAGTTCAGAGGTAAAGAAGTTCCAAAATGAAGGCAAATAAAATACCCTTTTCCCTAAATATATCACACCAGAACCCCCCCAATACTCCATGCGAGGCCTGAGAAACTAAAACATGAATTTGATTAATTGTCAAAAATTATTAGATCATTGAGTCTAATGTTTTAATACAGCAAAGGTGGATAATAAATTCACAATGAGGTGAGTGTTCACTCCCTGAAGAAAGGGGTGGGGCTCTCCACGCTGCTCTGGGCACCCAGTGTGAGATCTCCAACCCAAAGATGTTTCACTTTATGAAGTTGAAAGATGCTGTGGAAAATGCATGGGCCTAACATCTTGACTCAGAGACAGCGGCTGCCACCAGTTGCTTTTTTCAGGCCCAGGGCTCAGTTCTGCCTCTCTAAAAGGGAGATTATTATATCAATCTCGCCGGATAGCATAGAGATCAAAATAGTCTAAATCAACTATGATTCAGCAAACCCTAGTTTCCACCCCAATACTAGACTTGGAGGTATATTGGATTGTCATAAAAGTCACGACGTATTGTCTCACTGGAAAACACAGAACAGGGCCTCCCTGGAGGCGCAAGGGGTTAAGCACTGCACTATGAAGTCATCCGCAGCCACTGCAGCACAACTTGGACCCCCAGCCAGGGGGTGACCCACATGACGCAGCAGACCTCTCCTGTCGTGACTGCTGCTCCCCTCAGCAGTGTATTTCAGTAGATCCACCCGTCCTGTTCCCTATTCTGCCTCTGGGAAGTGAGAGGTCACTTCCCACATCTTTGGCCTACACCCCAGTTCTTACATGCATAAATAAATAAATCTTAAAAAAAAAGAAAACATAGAACAAATGCATCATGACTTTTCCAACCACTGATATTTTGTATCTATGAAGATCCTTTCATGTTATTTTACTCTATCACCACAAACCCTGAAGTAAATAAAGTGGATAAAATTAAATCTACTTAGTATAGGAAAATCAGGACAGAGAGGCTGTGTGAGGTGTCAGGCCAGCTGGTAATGGAGCTGAGCTAGACTCCCGGCCCCTGGTCTATCTGCCCGTCAGCGAGACTTTCCCTGGTGTGGTGCTTGAACGTGTCTCCATAGGGACAAGTCTCCTGGGGACTCTGCTCCCACTCACCTTCTCTTGCACCTATTTCATCCATTCACAGCAACTTGATTCTTCCTTGAGTACATGCTACCTCCTCTCCACTGTTTACTTAGAAGGAAACGATTAATAAAAATGATAATGTGATTTTCTATTTTCCTGCAAAATATCTCCCATCTCACAATTTTTTCCACAGAATGTTTCCAGTATTAAGAATATGTACAACTAGACAACCATATGTTAAAATGTATTTATCTCTGTCTTGGCATGGGTCTGATACCAGAGATTTATTTCAAGCTAAAAAAATTTAGGTGTTAAAAAAAGTTTGATGAAGTCAATTAGTAAACATGTATAGCTAGCATTTTAAATTTAATTTTGATTTGATCAAAAACAGAACTCAGTTTAATCAGAAATCAAACTGAATAATTCTACTTAAAGTAAAACATCTTATGGTTTAAGGGAATATTAAAAAGTAATTTTCTAATCATATTTCTAAGCCTAAGAAAGACATTTGGCAAAATTATACATTACGGTATACCTGAACTATGGCTATTATACAGCTGAACAAGATAACCCATTAGTCAAGACTAAAAATTATAAAGAGATAATATCATAGTAATCATAACTACTGTGTTGATAACATTTATTGCAGTCTTATTATTTTCCAGGTACAGATATAGTATACTGCTCCTTTAAAAATCTGCAATAGCTTTATTCTTATGCTCATATCAGTTATAGGAAAGTTGAGTCAACAAAAGGTTATTAGCTGCAGGTGAGGGTCTCACCTCAAGTAAGTGACAGAATGAAAGTGAAATCCATGTCTATGTGACTATTGTAAGACAAGCATAAGCTTAACAGAGTTTAGTAATTTCACGCACAATTATTCAGATCTCTGAAGCGCTAGGTAAAGTTCAAGATGCCGGTGATTCAAGAGTAAGAACGAAGGCAAAGCCTCTGCCTTCTCAAACACATTCTTTTGGGAACAGATGGAAAATCAATACATGAACTAATGAACAAGATCACTGCAGATGGCAGCAAGTGCAGAAAAACCGGATGGTGAGCCCGGGATAAGCACTTGGGCGCCTGACAACAGGATGCACAGCTCTCTCGAGGCCTTGCTGAGGAGGTAATACTGAAACTAGCCTAACAAGAGTGATGTGGAGGCAGATTTCTGTATAACCTTCCCCAGCAGATCTACTGGAGGTCAGAGGAACAGAAGCAAGGTCGGGACAGTTGCAGATACAGTGGGAAGGGGAGATGGTAGGGACTGAGGTTGAAGATAGGACCGACTCTCAAGGAAAATACTGTCAAATAAAAAATAAAACATGCACACAAAGAATTCACTGATCTAATACAACCCGCAAGACATTTAGGTCAAATGTATTATAAGGGAAAGATTTCACCAGAATTTCAAAATGATTATTAGTGTTATATTTAGCTGGAAAAAACCCTCCCATTTTCAACATTATAAAATAGTTTCAATTTGAGCTAGTACTTACGGGGAGCTATTAACAATATAAAGGAAGCATCTCTGGTCCTTCCCCCCAACTTTATCGAGATATAATTGACCTACAACATGGTGTAACTTTAAGGCTTCCAACCTGTTGATTTGATGTACACATGCATATGGCAATATGCTGTCAGGCTTTACTGTCAGTAAAGCCTCCATCAGCTTGCTCTAATTCACAGATCTGAATGGCCTTTTCTGATATGATTAGTACATTTGACACAATGTGATGTACCATTATTTTTTCCCTAAGTCCTGATAAATGGACATAAAAGAAAGTAGCTTTGTCTTGTTTGCTTTAATCTTTGTAGTTTATGTCCACACTATAAAAGCATCTACTGACGCTTAATCTACCCATTCAAGGGTACAAATCGGTAGACTGAGTATTTTTTCAAAATTGTGCAACTCTTCCCAGTACTAAATCTGGTAGGTAGAACAAGGAATTGGATTTTATTCTAAGAGTAATAAGAAGTTACTGGAAGATGTTAGATCAAATTTTTTCATTTTTTTTCCACACTAACCTTCCACCACTTACTAGTTGAGTCAACCAACCAATAACTAAGTCATCTAATTTTCCACCATGTCCGGCTTGCATTTCTCTTAGGCTCTGTCTGTCAGTTACACAACATGGTGTTCAGTTTGCAGGTCTGAGGTGGGCCCTCTCAGTTCAGGCCTTTTCACATGCTCTTCACGCTTTCTAGAACACCAGTTCCTCCCATGATGCTCTCCCTATGGGGCCAGTCTCAGTGAATATTTTAGTGTCATCTCCATGTGGACATTAGGAGTTCGGTTACCCATACTGCATGTTGACATTTCTTGCAATTTTAATTATATATACTTTTATAACTTCATGACGAAATAATTGGAAAAATTTAAAAATATGAACATGAACTTCTGACTATTTTACTATCAATACTGCTTTCTTTAAATTAAAAGGAAGTTAGCATTTTTTTGGCATAGGGCTCTTTTGCCCATAACAGAGCACTAACCTAGAATACATTCTAGAGGAGGAAGAGTTGCGCCTCCAGGAAATGAACAACTTCCCAAAGTGCAAGACATACCAGCAAGTGCACTCCTGCCTCTTTTCACATATACAAATATTTTTGAGATATAATTCTGATATAAAAATTCATTTTTTCAAAGTGTTGAACTCAGAGGTCTTTAGTATTTTTGTAAATTCCACAACTATCACCAGTATCTAATTCCAGACCATTTCATTATACCAAAGAGAAACATTTTACCCACTGGCAGTCACCCCCTACTTCCTGCCTCACCCTAGCACCTGGAAAACACTAATACCATTTTGTTCCTATATATTTGCCATTTCTAGACATTCCATTTTATATCAATGAAATTATGCTATGTCTCGCCTTTTGTGTCTGCTTCTTTCACTTGGCATAAAGTTTCAAGGTTATACTCCTTCCCATGTTCCAGCTCTCTCTTTATGGCCAAATAATATTCCACTGTAATAGTCCATTCACCAACTGAGAGACATTTGGTTTGTTTCTACTTTTTGGCTATTGTGATAATGCTGCTAAGAACATTCACGTACAAGCTTTGTGGAAACATGTTTTTATTTCAGTTGGATATATACCTAGGAGTGGAATTGCTAGATCATATGTTAACTCTATGTATAACTTTTTAAGGAACTGCCAAGCGGTTTTCTAATTTGGCCACAGCATGTTACATTTCTACAAGCAATATATATCGCATTCTCACTAACACAGCTATATTGCCCATCATTTTTATCGTAGTCATGTTAGGGGTGTGAAGTGCTGTCTCATCGTGACTGACTGGCATTTTCCTAAAGACAAATGATGTCGCTCATCGTTTTACAGCATATGTTTAGTACTTGTCTTACTAGGTTGTAATGATTTGTTTATGTCCATACCTTGTCCAGACTGTGAGTTCTTTCAGGGTAGATGTAGTGTCTGAAAAACACACATGAATTAATGAGTGAATAAATTGGTAAAAATACTAAAACTTGAAGTATCCCCAAAGACCACATTGCCAAAATGTAACAATAACAATAATAGTTACTTCAAATGAAAAGATAAAGAAAACAGAAATAGGTGATAGCATAGCAAAAATCTAGACAAAGGAGGAAAATCTCTATTAAAAGATCTATTACGAAAAGATCCATCTATTGCATTAACTAAATATGTAACGTTTTGACTGAGATTTTTTAAGTTGTTTTATGAGTAGTAGCAGAAGGTAAAGCAAAGAACTGAGAGGAACAGTGCACCAAGCAGAGGAAACAGCTGGTGCAAAAGCCTTATGACATAGAAAGCAACATGGATGAGAAATGGAAATGAAATTTAAGAAGTGAAGAATATGCAATCAAAACGCCTTATCACCAGTGATAAAGATTTTTATCTGTGGTGGTCACGGGGACTGTTAACAGCCCTTTGGTTCTCTCAGTGAAATGTGACCTGATACGTAATCTCTACCCAATGCATAAGCCAGGCCATATTCCTCGCTTTGAACACAGAAAGTTGAGAAGTTCATCAGCTGGATCAGCAGAAACTTAAAAAGCCAGATGGGGATTCACAGCATGTTTGCTTCGCCTCAGTGACACGGAAGTCAAGGACAAAATAGAGTCCTTGTCGGCGTGGGTCCCTGAGTGCCTGTGATGACCGCTAAGCAGACTCTATCAACCTACTCTGGCTGTGACGGTAAAATGCCACAGATTCAGTGACTTAAACAACAGATACTTATTTCTCACACTTTTGGAGGGACCGGAGCCCAGAATCAAGACTTCCATTGATTTGGCGCCTGGTGAGAACCCTTTCCTTGCTTTGGGATGGTCACTTTCTGGTTCTGTGCTCACAAGGTCTGATTTGAGCGCGAAGAAGCAGGCTCTCTGGTGTCTGTTTTTATACTAGTGTCACTGTAGGGCCCCATCCTTGCAGCTTCCTCCAAACCTAATTACCTTCCAAGGCCCCATCTCTGAACCCCCTCACTCTGGGTGAGGGCAGGTCTTCAACACACCAAATTTGGGAGGACACAGCACAGTCCATAATATAAGCTGACAATAAATGTGCAAAATGCAAGAAAAACTAATGTAATTCTTTACTTCAAAAGAAATGAACTCACCATTCAACCTATGTGATATTATAGTCAAAGTTTTTTGAAAAGCTTCAGAAGCATTTACTCAGGGGCACAACATGACGTAACTTAGGTTTTTAAATATGTGTAAGCAGATGGAAAGGGCCAAGAATAGCAGCAGCAGAGGGAAAGAAGACTATTCAAAGAGTAGTTACAGGTATCCAGACAGGAGTTCACAGTGGCTTGGACTCTGAAGGTAGAAATGTACTGAAATCATCAGAACTTGGAATAGAAATATGAGCTAGGAAGAATGAATAAAGAGAAATTAGTTACTAACGCCATCTCCGTAACAATACTACCAGCTCACAGAAGTGTGTCTGTGTGTAGGAGGATAAAGCTTGCTTGTGAAATAATCCAATACAACACACACACTCAGGGTTCAGCAAGATGCTCTCATTCTCCTCTCCCGTCTACCTCCACTGTTACCTCCATCTTAGTGTCCCAGGGCTAAAATACAATGTCTTTCTCAAATTGGACCACTGTCTCACCATTGTGAGGGAACAAAGTAGGAAGCCAAGTCATTAAGCACAAAACTTGAATCACCACATATTTTACTCAGGGCTGGCTCACAAATTCAATTTCTGTTTACGTGCCCTTAGCAAGGAGCTCTGCCCATGGCTAACAATAAGTAATGCACCGTTCACAGCGAGGCAGCAAGACAGAGAGGAAAAATCCCCTGAGAGCAGCTCATAGTGCCATTGAGACAACTCTCTTACATATAATTATTCTTGACAACCAGAAATTTGTGGAAAAGGAAGATGTTTGGATTATGTTGTTTGCAGGCTTGTGATCGCTTGCCTTCAGTGAAGAGAATGGGGTGCCCCTTCTCTTTATAATAAGCACAAGTACTTCTTTAGGAGAACAATCAGTGTTTCCTGTAAACACCACTCAGATTGGAATTCTACTTGCCTAATTGTCTACTGAAGGAACAAGGTGGAAAATCATAACATGGCATTAGCCACGAAATATCCAAATGTAGAGCTGGCTAAATACAAGAAGACTCTAATTATGGAGTTTGGGTATCAAACTCCAACAGGATAGATGTGGGCAAGAGAAATAGCTCTTGCACAAAATATATATGGCTCCATATTTTACTGATAAGATCTTATTTGGTTTAGAGGCATTTTTTTAGAAGTTGATGCTCAATAACAGAAAATATTTTGCTCATGCCATGAGCATTTTTAGGAAGAATGACTCTCAGTTGTAATGACTGCAGCCTCGGCAGAGTAAAAGTGACATGACAGAGAAAGGATGGGAGAGAGAGAGAGCTCTCCTGCCCCTTTCAGTGCTGTCTCTTCCATGCCCACACCATTACCATGAGGTCATCTGAGTTTTTTAAAGCCCAGGTACCAACTTAATAGGAAGAAGGGAAAGGAGTCCACACTGAAGAAAGGCTAATGATCCTATGTGGAGGTTAAAGTGACTTTTACCAAAAAGGCTGAGAAAATTTAGAACTGATAGTTAGAGTTGGCTCCTTTTATCATAGTTGAGAGAGCATTTATAAAGAGATAGACACTTTTGGGCAATGGAGTCAAATTTCTTTTACACTGTTGCATTGTAATTTCCCCCTCCCAAAGATGTCCACCTACGTCTTTGTATCCCCAGAATACTGGAATATGGTGTGGTGTTTATATACAAATGATGACTATAGAGTACAAAATTCTGAAAATCACTAAGAGAATATGGAGATGGGATTAAGGTTGATATTCACTGGGACTTTAACGTTCAGCTTAACCTGGATTACCTGGCTGGATGCAATGTAACCAACCACTAGCGTCCTACCAATGAAGAAGCATCAGTGGAAAGGAGACTGAGGTGTGCCTTGTTTAATTTTCTCAAGGCCACAAAGCTGGAGAGTGGCAAACCCAGACTTTCTGAATCAACCTAGGATTTCTCTCTGACTCCAGCTGTCATGTAGGTTCTGGTCTTCTCATATACTTGCTTAGGTTCTCCCTCTGACTATACCTTAAATCCTATACCCAAACCTGCATGCTACTGTGGTATTTCACTAAGTATGCAATGGAGATTCTCACTTCCCAAAAAATATTGAGAGGAATACTGTCTAGATTACATGTGAGTGGAAGGTAAAAGCAGAATCTGCAGAGATTACCACCTATAAGAAAAAGTCAAGCAAGGCACAAGGCTTTCTATTTTCCTTCTGAGGATTCAGCCCCTGTTCTGCTAAAGCAAACTCAAGCTCTCCCTCTGCTAAGAGGTCCAGGCTGATTATGGATACAATGTGTGGCAGCATCTGTGGTTCCCACATTGTTGAACTAAAAAGGCTCTAATGTGTTGGAGCAGAGGCCAAGCAACCAGTATCCATGGCAACTCCGTGTTTAGTTTCAACTGACAGTTGTGGAGACTATTCAATCAGATTCTTATTTTTGTCTAAATGGCACCCAATAAATATTTCCCACAGCCAACATTTTTGTTGTGGCTTGGAAACAAAGGAAAAGGAGACTGGGGAGGGGGGAGAAGACAGAGGAAGAATTTACCACAAAAGGACTAACTTTAATCAAGCTAAAATTAATGTTGCACTTGTCAAGTGAAAAAAAAGATGGGAGAAATTATAACAAGTACATTGACAGAAATGGGGAAAAAACAGAATCAAAATAGCTGATCATACTGTTATCATTAAAAAGTAATTTCCAGAAGTCGTGAAATCTGGGCATTTTTACAAACTAATGGTCCACTATTGTTTATTGAGTGTCTATTGGCCATTATGCTAGACAATTTACAAACACCATCACTAGGCTTTGCCAAAATTATGTATAAAAAAGACATTATCTCCATTTTACACAGAAGGAAGCTGTAGTGTAAAAACTGGAAACCACTTACTCTCCATTATAGATTTTTTTCTGTGAATTCAGACCTAGCTGACTGAAAAGTCCCTGCCTTTTCGAGTGTTTTTCATTCTGAAGTGATCAAGTAATATTAATGTATAAAACAAAATTCATCCTCATTTGAGTTAATGTTCCAATAATTAAATATTATCCTAGCAAGTAACAAATTTCACATTCAAGTCTGAGAATTATTATCATGGCAATAAATAGTCAAAAGTCAAACCATCCCACATTTCACATGGAAAATAATTAAATGTGTGAATATTCTTCATTTGCATGTCATTTGCATGTGTTCATTCTAGGTCAATAACGCCTAGCGACTAGGAGGTGAGACCCAGTCAGCTAGAAGAGGATGCAAGGACTCTGGAAAGAGACTTGAGTAGGAAATTGGTCAAGAGAAACTGCCTCTCCCCATGTAAGCATCTAAAACCAAACTTCCCCTCACCTGTGGGACTTGCTGGTAGTCATAAATTGCATTTGCCTATTGTGCCAATTAAACCATCTCAAATGCCAGCAACTCTGAGTACATTACCAAGTTTAACTCCAGAAGAGTGGACCTTGCATTAAGAAGAAATAAAAGTATTTAACAGTCACTTTACAATGGAATTTTAATTATTTAAACAAGATAAGAAAGCAAGGAGTTTCACTGGGACATAATTAACATGCAACAGTCTATGCTTAAAGTGTACAACTTGATAAATTTTGACACATGTCAAAATGTGAAACCATCTTTATAATCAAGTAGATGAATGTAACCATCTCCCTAAAGAGTATCTCATGGTTGACCCACCAAAATACCCAGGTAACCAGTCATGTCCTTCCTACATCTTTTCTAGAATTGATGGTGTATGTCTACATTATCTAATTTGAACCACAAAAACCAAATAAAACGTCATGAACCCTTCTGAGACTCCACTAGAATCTGTGCTTTTATCATCTCTTCTCCACACTGTCCAGGTGTGATGTTTGGTGACTTCCCTTCAGGTAAAATACCTGGGCTTGGTCTTCTCATTCTGCTTTCACAACCTGGTGCCCACAAATGCCTTCCAAACAAGTAGCGTGCCATCATGTCTCCTGGCCACTATTTGATCAGAAAGTGAGGTTGCACATTAATAGCCAATTTTTGTTGGGAAGCCTATCTAGATATTCCTGGAACAGATGTTCTATTGTGGTGGTAACACAATAACCATAGTATCTGGGAAACACAGGATCCAGTTCTCGCCATGCGCAAATCACACAGCAACTTTACATTTACTGAGCTCAATCCATCTCAGTCAAGGCACACAATTAAAACACCCTCCTGGTGGACAGGTGTTTGCAACATGGGCTCCATCGTGTATATGCACCATGTCTTGCTAATTCACTCCTCTTTCTTTTATCCAAAGTCTGTTTCAGACAGCAGAGAAGCAACGCCAGCCTCTTAAACCCTGGGATGTAAATGATCAGTATCTACACGTCAAACCAAAATTCCATTTCTCAGCTCAGATCCAGGTGCCATTCCCTCTATGAGATCTAAAATCTATGACAAGACAAAGTAATTTCTCACTAAGTCAAATAACAAAAATCTAAAATACTAGAGTTGAAGATTGTTCCTCTGTTTTGTAGCAACAGAATCCTTTTAATCTAAAACACTTTTCTGCATAATCTTCACATATAAAACTTATAAAAGCTGGAGAGTTCTAGAAACAGCTTTTTGGGACCACAAGGCTTTGAAGAGCTCAGTTTGCAAACACTGCTAAGGTCTATCCCTTCTGTTTTAGATGAGGACACAGTTTCACAGAGAAAAGAATACCTTCATAAGTACCTTCCTCAGGGTCTCCCTGTTAGCATAGGGATTACCTCTCACTGCTATCACCTCTAGGGCCTGAGTTTGATCCCCAGCCAGGGAGTTGACCAACATGGCACAGCAGACCTCCCCTGTCTCCCCACTGGTCCCCTTAGCAGTGTATTTCAGTAGATCTATCTGTTCTGCTTCCCACTCTGTCTCTGGTGACTCTTCTTACCCCACTCCCACCCCCACACCTCTGGCCTATAGTCCAGTTCTACACACACAAAAAAAACCTGAAATTCAAGAATTTCAAATTTCAGTACCTCCTTCGGTGTTTCAGAGGGTGTTCCCTCTCCTTCCTTTCTCCCTTTTTGGAGGCATCAACACTAGTCTCTTCAGCAGTATGGGGAAAACCAAAGGATTAGAACCCAACTTCCTCCTACCCTCCAGATCAGCCTGTGAATGGAATCCTAACCTGGACTCAAACACTGTGGTAGTCAGGTTCCAGCCCTGCCCAAAGCAGGTGTGAACAGATTTCAGGAGGCTCAGATCCTCTTAACAACATTCAGTTGGTTATGTCTTCAAGTTGAGTTGTTTGACTTACATGGAGCAATAAATTCTTGCACTGAGAAAAATGAACCACTCCACCTGGGGAAGAGGGAATCATCAAAGCTACTACACCCAGGTTTGCTGAGTGTGAATGTGGACAATTGAATACAGAATGTGGGTGAATTGGTGACCTCCTAATGCCTACTGGAAAATAGTGTGCAAATATGCCCTACCAGTACGTGAATTTACTTCCAAGTAGCAGAAAATGATTGAACTTTTGAATCTGACCCAAATATTTTTTTTTCATAGTGTTGGAAAATGCAATTTAAATTTTGTCCAAGCAACTGACTTTAGGTCTGATTTTTAAAGGCCTAGAAATCTTGCACATCAAAAGACTTAAAATTTTGCAAAGACTCAAATGAAGCTGAATTCAATTTTCTCCTGAAGAACATATGGACTTTCAAAAAGGCAAGAGAAGGAGGTGGCTGGCAAAATATGTTTTCAGTTTTAACACATTTATTTTTAAAAACAAAACAAACTCATGGGTAGAAGTGACCTGGCTCATGGTAATGACCATTTTTTCCTGTCATGGATCTATGACTATTAAATTTCTTCCTATTATTTTATATTAAATCATCATTCTTTGTGAAACAGAACTTAAGTAGTTATAGTAAATGGGCTGGACTTAACAAGACAAGGCAAGTCTGAGATAAAATCAAGAGTTCTTTGTAAATGATCTAAAATCATCAGAAACCCACAGAGGTAATTCTGGATTAAGCATCAAGATGTGCGTCTAAACTTGGGTTTAACTAAGAAGTAGATAGATGTAGAAGTCAGGAAAGAAAAGACTATTACAACAAACTATTATTAAAACTATTACATGACTGCCTATAAAATTCACATCAATGCATTTTATAGGTGAGGTGTATGTGACATGAAGGGACATGCAAGAAATAATGAAAAGGCACCTAGAGTTATAAGAAGAAAAAATAAGCGACCCCTGACATGATATGAATTAGGTCCCCCTGAGTGATTCAGTCTAGTCTTTCTACCATTCGAACCTTTCTCTGATGCCTTTCCATCTGCTATGTTCTAAATGTTTGTATCCCCCAAAATTCCAGAGTTGAATTTTAACCTTCCAGGCAATGGCTTTTGGAGATGAAGCCCTTGGGAGGTGATTTGGTTATAAGGAACCAGGTTAAGTTATGAACCCTTATATGAGGGATTAGAGGCTCAAGAAAACTCCTCTGTCCTTTGTACCATGCAAAGACACAGCAGAAAGGGTTATCATAGCAAAGGGTTATCATCAGCACTGAACCAGCTGGTGTCATGGACTTGGCTTCCAGGACTGAAAAATAAATGTGTCTTGTTCATAACCCACACAAGTTGTGCCACTTTGTTCCAGCAACCCCAATGAACTAAGACACCATCATCAAGTATCTCAGTAACATAAACATGGCTATGGTATATTAATCAGACTTCTTAGTCAAGGACAGCAGAATCCTCGACAGGCTGTTTAAACATAAAGTAAGTTAGCAAAAGGTATTACGTGTTTTATGGCATCCCTGTGAGAACCAGACCACCACACGTATGTTAAGTAATCCAGGATAGACACAGTAAGTAAAATGCATCTAGAAAACCATTCAAGCCCACGATGGAACCAAGCTGAAGACTCACCACTGCCCCTGCTGCATAACCTTCTAGAAACACCCCCCACAGCTGCCCTGGCACCTCCCCAACATGTTTGTTAGAATGTGTCTCCCTGGGGCACCCTGCCCCTTTACTTTGCTTATTTTCACCTCCAAATCTGGGGTTTTTTTGGCTGGCAGATCCTAGGTCAGATGCCAATGCTCTAGCTACAAAACCTTTATAGTAACAATAATTTTGCTCTCCAGCCTCTGTAATAAAGGAAAGCAAGTTCTAAATGTGTCTTTTGATATTTAGTAGTTATGGACTAAGCAGAGCTAAAAATTGAGGAGATCTGGAAGAGGGGCTCAACAGGCAAAGGTAGTAAAACAAAAGGAACCCCAAAAGGAATAGAAGGTTCTGACAATGATGCCATTCAAGAGATGGTAGAAAGGGCATGCATCTTCTTGTCTTAGAAGATGGGCTAATGTGAAGAAAAGCTGGGGTGGGGGGTGGCAGCTATTTTTAGTCATCTCACATCTCTTCTGTTTACATTCATTTTGTCAATGGACCTGTCCAACTTCCCTCTCCATACACTATTTCTCTTTATTTTTTTTAAGTTTTTTTTATGCATATAAGAACTGGGGTACTGGCCAGAAGTGCAGAGGGTGAGAGGATTCACCAGAGATATAATGGGGAGCAAAGCAGGCAGATCAACTGAAATGCTGATCTGAGGGGATCAGTGGGGAGACAGGAGAGGTCTGCTGCACCATGTGGGTCCCCTCCCTGGCTGAGGATTGAAATCGTGCTGCAGTGGCTGCAGACAGCTTCGCAGTGCTGTGACTTTGCCCTTTGCCCCACCAGGGAGGCCCCCCCACACACTATTTCAAGACAAGCTGGGGCAAAAAAGAAAAATGGAATAATCTAAACAGAAGATGAAAAAGTTTTCGATTTGATAGAAAATGGTTTGGAAAACAGAGGTCACCTTCTCGTTTATACTGTTCTTGACATTAGTGGTGTGCACAGCAGTAAAATTCACCATCAGGAACTGCCGTTCTAAAATATGCTGCACACTGAGTGACCTTGAAAAACATGAAATGCTCCCAAATTGACACCTGGTTGCTTACAAAAAGTTTTTGGCAAACTGGCATTTCAAAACATCGGCCAGTTGGAAGACTGATACTTGATATTTATCCAATTGTTTTCAGGATGTTGCTGTTAAACCAACTGACCTAGAACTCTTAACCCAAAAGTCTCCTGCTCAGCGAGGACCCCCCCACACCAGCCAATCTGTAATTACTCTTCCCACTCCTTGGGACCACATAACTGATACATTTACTTCCTGACATGTCTCCTTTTCTGACATGAGTTTGCTCATTTATTGATTTGGCATTATACCGTTTGTCTCACCTCACCAGAAAGTAAGGTCCATAAAAATCATAACAGTACCTGATTCTACCCTCTGTATCCCCATCATCTAGAATGGCTCCCAGTGCAGAGTTAATAAAGATTGCTCTGAACAGTTATGAGCACTGATGCTGACCTTATAGGTCAGCTGTTAGAAAGACTGAGCTTATCAGTATACATTAAGCATTAGAAGAGTACTTGGGGGCCTCCCTGGTGGCGCAGCGAGTTGAGCACCGCACTGTGAAGCTTTGGCAGCACAGCAGTGCAAGTTCAATCCCCGGCCAGGGAGGGAACCCACATGGCACAGCAGACCTCTCCTGCTTCGCCCGCTGCTCCCCTCAGCAGTGTATTTCAGTCCATCTGCCTGTCCTGCTCCCCCACTCTGTCTCTGGTGAATCCTCTCACCTCCCGTGACTCTGGCCTGTACCCTAGCTATTGTATGCATAAACAAAAAAAAGAGTACTTGGCACATAATAAATCCTCAATAAATGCTCAGTTATCATTTCCGTTGGAATGATTTGCATATCACATCAGTAATACATATTATTACATTACTTCCAAAGATCTTTACCTAATTTACCTGGATTCTAAATCTGGATTTAGTTGGCCAACACAAGGCACTGCCTCCCCTGGGCAACTCCATGTGGTCCACATGTCTTTGCAACATTAATGTTTAATATAGTGTAATAATATACATTTACAGCTGCTACAGATTAATAATTTACATGTGATATTTAATACAAACCAGAATTCAAATCCTTGGTGCATCTTCAAAAATGTTGCCATCTGGCCCCCAAGTCCCAGGAAATATTTAGTGTTAAGAAGCCAGAAGTAGATGACTTGTGGACTTTCTCTGCTTCTCCACACCTCCCATCAACAGAGGTGGTGTGGGGAAATGAGCCATTAATAAAGGTTTCAGACTTCAGAAGCAGATGGAACTAGTCTCCCAGATTACTTTGCAAAAGTACAGTTAAAGACTGTGTGTTTGCTCACAGAACATTGCCAGCCTGGCTCCCAAGGCCACCTGGGCCTCGCTCATCTTTTTATAGATGAAGAAATAAAGTGAGTCAATCATAGGCTGTTTTTTAAAAAGCCAGCACTGGGATTCATGTTAGTTCTATTATAAAGCGATTTCTAATTTGCGTGAGTTTTTGTTTGGGTAGGTGTGCCTGAGATTTTAAAGACAGAGTCCATGAAAGTCTTTTAAAACTTTACTCCTTGGGATTGCAGGGATGTTTGCCCCATAATTCTCTTCCATTCTGCCTTCTGGTTTTGGGGAGTTTGTAGATTTTACATACTTTCATTGTCTTCGTTTGAACATGCCATTATTCAAATGCAGAAGCATGTTCAGTAACTAGGAAAGACACCTCCTGAGCTAGGTTCACACAGGGTTATAGTCAATGCCTGTGGACAACAAGCAATTTCTTCATTGACCAGAATTTAAGAACTTAATGAGGAATAAAGTCAATTATTTCCTAAGATGGGGAGGGTGATGTTTTAATTATCCATTCCATTACAAACTGGAGCGAGACAAGCTACTATAGCCATTAATTGTGCTGCTTGCTTCAAAGTTAGGCAGAGCTGCCGGATTCCCCCTTCACCTGGAGCACCAGTGGAAATCACCACAGGTTTTTTAAGAAGTGACCTGTTTTCAGACAGCATCTGGCTGCTGTGGGTGGGGGGGAGGCAGGGGGTGAGAATCAGACAAATAGTTGTGGGCAAGGAAACAGGCAGAGACCATGGCAACCAGCAGGATGGACAATGATAAGCAATCATCAATCTTTCTTATTAGCTGAGATCACAAAAACACTGGCAACGATTGTCATATAAAATCAGCCCTACTGGGGAAGGCTGAAATTTACACATTCAGATGTACCTACAGATATGTATACATAACTAATACATTCATAGAAGGAGAGACAGAGAAAACACAGAAGATACTGGGGAGGTAGGAGGGAGGGAGGGAGGGAGGAAGG
>JAGFMF010011878.1:5304938-5379656 GCA_019455555.1 Galemys pyrenaicus
AAAGACACAAATACACTGATTCAAAAGAATACCTGCACCCCTATGTTGATAGCAGCACTCTTTACAATAGGTAAGACCTGGAAACAACCTAAATGCCCCAAAACAGATGAGTAGATCAGGAAGCTATGGTACATAGACACGATGGAATACTATTCAGCAATCAAAAAAGAAAAACTAGGCGCATTCATAGGAACATGGATGGAACTGGAAGGGATTATGCTCAGCGAAGCAAGTCGGAAGGCAAAAGAAAAATATCAGATGGTTCCTCCCCTAGGAGGAATATAAGGGAACAAAATAAGGATCAAGGAAAGGAATAAGAATAGTAATAATAACAATAAAGACCCAAAAATCAAAAATGAAAAGACAAGGACAAACTGGGGATACTTGGTGGGGAAGGAGGAGGGGAAGGGTGGAGGGCAGACAGGAGCATGGGGGACTGAGGTGATGGTGCACTGGTGATATGGTGATGGGGAATACATGGGGATTACAATTGATGTCAAATATATATAAATTAAAGGGAAAAAAAAGATGGTCATTCATGCTTTTATACTGTGCTTATTTTTAATAATCTATACTTATCTGTGTCATATAGCATAATATAATGACATATAGATAATAATAATAAAGCTATTGAATGCTAGTATTCCTATTGTTTTATAGATCCTATTGGACTTTTCTTTTTCTTAGTAATAATTTTAATTTATTCTTTAAACTGTGACAATATTAGGATTCTCCCCTTTAGGTATCACCACTGCAGGTCAACTCAAAATGGATAAAATACTTTTATATAAGACCTGAAATCATAAAATATATAGAAGAAAACATAAAGCACTCAATGACATACATCTTAGAGATATCTTTACAGATCCATTCTCCCATCAAACTGAAATGTTTCTGCCCAGTTAAGGAGACTGTAACTATTGCATCTGTGTGGAAATTATCACATTATCTGCAAGCTTTTTTTGATTTCTTTAAAATCTTATCTCTAACTGTGATTTATTGCATTGGATACGATTTCCAATATATTGATAATAGAAAAGATTAAAGATAATAGAAAAGATTAAAGTTACCTTCTTTACTTTTCTCTGGCAATAGTAAAAATGCTTGTAAAGCGTTACCATTAGGTATTTTTGCTACAAATTTTTAATAGAAATAATTAATTTCCAATTGGCTGAGAGTTCTTTAAACCTATATTTGTATATACTGTAATATCACTTAATATGTAACTGTGACTGGTATTGAATTTTATCAGTTTCTCCCTCCATCTGTTGAGATGATCATGTGGTATTCCCTTTTAATCTGCTAATATGATGAATTACATGATTAGATTTTCTAATATAGTTATTTATATACCTGAGAGCCCACACATACGCTGACTCCAATTTGTGTGCGTGTGTGTATGTATTTCAGCATCTGTTTTCCTAAGTGAAATTGATCTAGAATATTAGTTTCTTGATCTAGTTTGAATATCAAGATTATAATATTGTCATAAAATAAATTGAGTAGTTTTCCCTATCTTCTAATTTTTTGAAACAGTTTTATAAGCTGTGGATGTTCCTCAAAGGAGGGATAAATATTGCTTATAAAATATCATCTGAGCCAGAAAACAGAAGACTGATGCTTGTATGGTGAGGATGACAGGATTCAGGAATAATAAGTGGAGAGACAGAGAATTTTAATTACTGTATCAGCTTCTTTGATGGTTATTGTTTTAACTTCGCTGCATTTTTCTGGCTCAAATTGGTATTTTAAGCATTTTTCTAGAAAATTATTTATCTGTGTTGAAATTTATTTTCCATAGTATATTTATAGTATTCTGTCTGATGTTTTCATATCCCTACTATATGCATAATTATGTACTCCTCCTAATTCCCTTCCCCCTTTTTCTTTTTATCATTTTAGCTAAGAGTTCATCTTTTGTTAGCTTTATGTCAAATAACATACTTAGATTTTTTTGGTTGGTTGTATGGTTCCTCTGTTTTCTGTTTAACTTTGGACCTTTTCTTACTTTCTTTTTCCTACATTGTTAGGCTTAATTTTTAAGCTTCTTGGGTCAAATATTGTACCAATTTATATCCAATAATTTATTTGTTGGCATATCCTTCCAATACTTTGTAATTCTTAATGAGCTTTTCTCTTTAGTTATACTTAACCATATTAAGTATAATTTATATTTTGTAAACACATTGGGAAGTTTAAAATAGTTTATTATTGACTTAAAATTTTTGCCTTTGGTTAGAAAACACACAATTTTTTTACTGGATTTTGAAACTTACTGAGTCTCCTTCTGCGTCCTAAGGTAAGTACTGTGTAAATACTCCACATGTGCTGAAAATCATAATACTCTCTATTTATTCAAACAGAACTTTCTAGGTCACCTATTCAAGTTAGATTTTTAATTATATTGCTTAAATCTTTTCTATTCTTACTGTTTCTTCAGTTTGTTCTGTAAGTATCTGACAGGAGTTAAATCTCCACCTAGAACTGCAGATTTACCTGTTTTCCTGAGACTTTGTCCCATTTTTTTTTTTTTTAACTTTACATCTTCCAAAGAAATGCTATTAGGTACAAATGAAGTATGACTGTTATATCTTCTCTGATGACCATTCTTTACAGAAATGTCCTCTTTTTTCTATTAATACTTTAAATCAATTTTGTATGATGTTAATCTAACTAGTTTATATCCCATTTCTTTGTTCCTAATCTCTCGCTCTGATTTTTTGTAGTGTCTCTTTCAGCAGCATATGGCTGGATTTTGTTTTTGTATCCACCTAATAATCCGTCTTTCAAAGCTTAATCTACTTATGTAGTATGAGCTATTTGGAATTATTTTTACATCTTACTTTGTGTTTGGAATTTACTAACCTTTTCCTTTGCTTCTTTACATTTTTGTCCTTTTCTTGTTTCCATTAGGTGGATAATGTTTTTATATACTCTTTTTATCCACTTGTTGATTTTATCTCCATGGTTCTAGTTAAAGATGACAAGAAACAAGAAGAACTTAGCATTCTTTATCTATCTAATGACCTTCCCCTCTAGATTTAACTTCAAAAAAGCTACAGCACTGTCATGGGTTTGGTTTTGTTTCTTTTCCTTCAACTCTTCCTGAAATCCTCCAGTGTTTTATTCATCTCAGTGCCTCCATTGCAATGTGCATCCCAGGGCTTTCCTTTGCATTCACTTCTCTACATTGTGTCATGCAGCTTCGTGATTCTTACAGCGGCCTCTCTGTGCAGTAAACTCCTGCAACTTTTATATACCTAAAACTGTATTGATTTTCCTTCATTCTTTAACCATAATTCAGCTGGACTGTTATTCTTGGTTGATCTTGGAATTGTACTTAACAATTTGCTGGCGTCTGCTTTGGCTGATTGAATATTAAACCTAACAGATTGTCTATTAGGTCTAATTTTATGTACGTCTGTTTCTTTATAGACAGTGCTTTCTCTGGTGGAGTTTTAAGATTTTCCTTTCTCTTTGATATTTTGAAGTTTCCCTACAATGAGAAAATAGTGTTGAATTGACTGTGAATTCCTCAATACTATCTTCAATGCACACATTTCATGTCTAAAGATGATTTTGTTAGGGAGTAAAACTTGCCCTCCTCCCCGTGCTTCCCAGGTATCTAAGTGGAGATGTGGCCACTAGCAAGAGACATTCTTTCTTTGCTCCATCTCCTTGTCACCCCTGATTGGTTGGGGAAGAGCTACTGCCTCACATTCTCTGATTGGATGGAGCTGATCCATTAAAAATACTGTTAACCCATCAGAGTCCATCTCTTCCTCCTTCTGCACTCTGAATTGATGGGAGCAGTTCTGACAGTGTGTGCCACCCCAGAGTTTTCCATGGGTGGGAGAGCTAACATGAAGCATGTGGAGGGGCAAGGCAGGAGGGAACATTAGCAGTCGTGTGTGGCAGCCTTTATTTCCTCCCACTGTCTTTCCAACAAGAATTTCTTTTTCTCTCACCCTTGCAAGTTCAAACCTTACTACACTTCTTTGTGCTTCAAATGAAAAGACATACTTTCTACTACTTTATTTATTCCATCAGCCAAAATTAATCTCCCCTACCCTGACCTTAGTCTAGAACTCTGGTTCTAGTAAGCCACCTACTCTACCCATCAGCTAGCATACATACAAACATGCACCATGACTCCTGTAAAGATAGGGCGTATTTTACTAATCTCTGAGTCTTCCATAAAATGTGGTACAAACTCTGGCTCAGTATAATAAGTATAAATAGTAAGTATTTCCTAGCTAAATAAGTGCATGAAAGGCATGGTAGAAGAGCCTCATGTCCTGGATTGAAGGCTAAATGAGTTAAGAATTCTTCTGCTTAAGCCTCCCTGGTGGCACAAGGGGTTAAGTCGCAGCACAAGTTCAATCCCTGGCCTGGGAGGTGACCCACATGGCATAACAGACCTCTCCTGTCTTTCCACTGCTCCCCTCAGCAGTATATTTCAGTAGACCCACCTGTTCTGCTCCCCACTCTGCTCTGGTGAATCCTCTTACCCACCCCCCCCACCTCTGCCCTACACCCCAGCTCTTATATGCATAAATAAATAAATCTTAAGGAAAAAAATTTTAAAAAAGAATTCCCCTGCTTCCAGATTTCATAATCTTCTTGTTCTCAAAATTATGACAAATCAAAATATATTATAGAAATGTATGCAATTTTAACTTTAAGGAGATAAAGTTAATAGCATTACCAGCAACCTTTGGGGAATATTCAGGCATAGATTGCAGGTCATCCTACGTTGACTATAGGGGCTGGGAGGACATTTTCTCTTAAACCTCTAGGTTTTTCTCAGGCTGGTTGAGCAATCAAATTAACATCAGATGGATCAGTAGGAGAAAAGAACAAAATTAATTACATATGTAGAGAGAATCTACATGGATATAAATTCCAAAGTAAACGAGGCAAAACAAGGGTATATATCCTGCACTTCATGGGATTCAAGGAGAGATGAGGGGGATTCATATGGTGACTCGCATGGCAAAGAGTAGGTGCTCTATAATTAAATTTACCCTGTCATGTCAATAGGTTTTTCTGATAGAAAAGTTAGTTCTGTAGATAACCTCAAATCAGGGTAGTACTCCCTAATTTTTATTCTTTATTTGGTTCTACAGAGTTTCCACTGAGCTTAGCTCAAAACAGTCCACTTGCCAAAGGGACACATTTTGGAAATGCCTGTTCTGGACTGTGCCAAGGCCTAGCGGCCAGCACACTCGTGTAGTCTCAAGACTCGGAAACTGACAAACACTTGAACTCTCCACCCACAAACTGTAGGTCAGTGAAGGGAAGAGGATACCTGGCCTCATCCTTCCCACCACATCACCGCACTCATCCCGTATCACCTGCAGAGCTTTGTTCTGGCCAGCACGAGTCACAGTCTGTGTAGCAAAGTGAGACTATCTGCTGCTCGGCTGAACTGTCTGAATCTTTGTCCCATCAGCAGGAGTAAAAGAACTTTGTCAGCAGTGAATTCAGCAGATAAAATTTGAAATTTTAGCAAGAGATTCTGTCTGGTATCATGGAGAGGTGGCATGGCAGCGACCGCCTGTCAGCTCCACATCTGGTGGAACCACCTCAGGAAGCTCACCCTACACGCTTGATTTACAGTTAATAACTTGGCACCATTTTCAGAGCATGGTAACACATTTTCAGAAAAAGTCTGAGCAAAAATTATAAATTTGCCTCTAGGCATGTAAATGTTATTGCATAATTAACTGAGACATAGATTATTGTGACTTAAATTCACAAAACAATCCCAGTTAGGGAGCTGTGTCTTCAGAGTTCTTTTTTTTTTTTAACCCAAGCATCCACAGAATTCACTGTGTTCAACTCTGTTTTGACATCTAAGATTTCCTCTCCAGTAAAGGCTAAGGATTTCAAACAACCGTGGGCTGAATGAAGGAGCTAGAGGCAGTTTAAAGGATGCTTAGCTTAAGGAGCACACCACCAAGCCTTCTGCTCGCTCTGAGGAACATTTGCTTAACTGTGCTTTCAGTGGGTTGATTGCCTATCTCTGGGGAAGATGTTTTTCTCAGTAAAATCTCTGATCACTCTGACAGTATTTAAAGTAAAAATAACTGCACATATTCAAAAATCACTACATCTTTATGAGTGTGTCATAAAGCTAATATATAATTTTCTTACCATCAGCACCAACTCTTTAACCTCCCAGGCCTAGATAAACTCCTATTATACTAAGTGAGAGGCATTTCAACTCCTGATTATGTTTTGCCTCTGTATTATCTCACATATGAATCCCACATACTATTCCATGTCTGCTAATTCTCCCTCTAAGAACTTCACTTTAAGTGCTATTAAGTTATATTTAGTAAAAGACAAGTCTATCTATTGGGTCATACACATCATACATAATGTCTAGAAAAGTACTGTTTGAGGCATTAGTTTTCATTTTCTCATCAAATCGGTACTTATCCCAGACAGATAACATCAGTGCTGCTGAATTGTTCCTCCCAGACCTGGGCTCTTGGTATCCACCCTGGGAGAATAAAAATCTATTGAACTGTTCATTTGGTGGTACGAGGAAATATCTAAGAAGAGCCATGAAGAGATGATGGACAATAAAACATAGACAAAGCACCAGCACACACCGCAACGATGTGGATAAAACACGTCACTTGTGCCTAGTCTTTGCACTATTTCAAATACCAAGTCTCTTACTACAATTCTTAACCTATTCAAGAATAATTTTAGATGAAGGAAAGTTATTCAAAATGCAAAAACTGACTTCCATCTTGTTTCTAAAATAGTTTCTGGCTAATGAAGTATTACTACTACTACTACTTAGTCTTTTTGGTTAGATGAGATAGAAACCAGCTCAATTCAAATTAGCATAAGTAAATCAAAAGAAAATGTATTTGTTCGATAGCTTGGAGGAATTTTTTTATTAGCTCATAGGCTTAAAGGAAGAGATCAGTATATCAAGGGCATGATGAAAAAAGGAACTCTAGTGATAGAAATGCAAATTTATGCAGCCCTATGGAAAATGGTATATAGATTTCTTAAATATCTAAAAATGGAAATACCATATGACCCACCAATTCCACTCCTAAATATTTATCCAAAGGATATGAAAACACTGATTTAAAAAGATTTATGCACCCCTACATTCACAGCAGCATTCACAATAGCTAAGACATGAAAATAACGTAAATGTCTATCAATAGATAAGTGGGTAAAGAAGTTTCCATATATTTACACAATGGAATACTACTCAGCTATTAAAAATAAAAGGAAATCTAGCCTTTTGCAACAATATGGATGCAACTTAAAGTGATTACGCTAAGCAAAGTAAGTCTAAAAGTGAAAGACAATTACCACATGGTTTTTCTCACATGGGATATAAATACTCAAAGCAAACAAACTAACAAATCAAAAGTAACTCTTAGACTGTGGAACATGTAGTGGTTACATTACCGGGCAATATCAAAAGAAAAATGGGATGACCTGGTGTGAGCACTTAAAGAAAAAAACTCAGAACAAGAGCCAAGGAAGGGCAGGCATATATAGAAAGGTTAATAAAAGGTTTATTTACAAGGGAAATGGAAGAGGGAGATGAAAGTGAGAAAGAAATATTTATTGGTCAATCCTACAGGTAATGCTCTCTGAGTTGGGAACCTGCATACACAGGGAAGGCAGGCAAAACCAAGGTTCCCCACAGGCCCACATGTCTTTGGTTTTATACCAAGTATAACTGCTTAACTCCACCCTTAGTTCCCATAATCCCCCTTCAGGAAGTCAAGTCATGGAAGATTCATTGTATCATGGGAGTTGTAGTTTGGGCATCTGGGATTTCTTTGGCACAGAGATGGGGGTGGAGTCCATAAACATTAGTGGATGGATTTCATTCAGGACATACTGTTTCCCCAACAGTTATCAAAGGTGAGGGGAAGGAAGTGGGAGAAGAGGGTGGTGGGCCTTAATTTATAGCAGGAAGGGTGCTAGAACTTTGGTGGTAAGTGAAGTGAGGCTTATACACAAATAGAGGGAAAGATGTACCCCTGAAATTTACATTGAATTATAAATCAATAAAATTGCAGTAAACTAAAAATCCATAAAGGAAGACCTATAAGCTTGAAGGCCTTCTAACTCTGGCCCAAGAACTCTGGGCTTTGAGTCTCTCTGACGGTGCCTCTTTTTGGCGTCATTGTCTCTCACAGCTAGATTTCTACAAAATGACTAAGGAATATGACCACTGGTATCTCTAAGCTGACAATGAACCTGCTGGACTTTACCAGTGAGAAAGGGAAGATTAATTCCCCTAGGGTATGGATATTCATCCCTAGAAACAACCTGACTAGCCTTATACAGGTCATATCCCCTACCCTTTAGTTGGGGAACTCAGATCAGGCAGACCTGGGTCAGGGGAAGGTATGTTACAGAAGCAAGTTTCTGAGGCAGGCTGAGCCCAAATGCCAAGACGCTTCCATCCATTTGAGTGTCATAATTTTTTTGTATCTTGACCCTGCATCATGAGAAGCATCTTTGTCAAATCAAGTTCAGTTCTGTGTATGTTAATTTGGTGTGTAGAAGTTTTTAAATAAGGTTGAATGAATGAAAGATTACTGCAAGGTGACTGGTTCACTTCTTCACATTTGACATTTAGGTAGAGCTATGTTTGCACTACAAGTTTACTCAAATTCTTTTAGATAGGGTAAGAAACATGGACTATTCTGGAGTCATTTGAGTCTGGGTAACCAAGTCAGAGTCAGGAGGCAGTTAAAATCAGTCCTAGCCAGTCTCAGGCACTACTACCTCTAAGAAGAGGCTAAACTGAAACCATTCCACCACAGACCACTTGGGGTTGAAATTTGACCAGTCACCCCTTGGGGAAATTTTCCTCACTAAACAGAAACACGGTGGACTTAAACCTCAGTTGCCTACTAGCCCACCCCTTTTTGTGTATATAAGCGCCCCCCACCTTTGGGAGCTTCTTGAAGAAGCACTCAACCCCAGTGCTTCTTGGGTCTGTGTTCCCTGAGCTGCAGTCCTAAGCTTTAAGTAAGCATTTTTCCCTTGTTGTTAAAAACAAACATACAGAGACATTTAATAAGAAACTTCTACATTGCAGAGGCTCACGCTAGATTCAGAACTTGTAAAGTCAAAGATACAGTCCCTAGCTTACGCATCTCAAGTATACCAGGAGAAATGTCCATGCAACAGGTCATTTGGATATGTTTTGGGTAGAGTATGTTCTCGCTATGCATCATGTGCTCTAGGAACTCATGATTTTTTTGTTTACTAGACATCTAACACACAACATGCACTACACGTCGTATACACATTATTTCATGTAAGATTCATAACAGCCCCTGAAGGTGGGTATTTTTATCTCAAATGATGAGAAAAATGAGATTCAGAGAATTTAAGTAAAACAGTCCAAGGTCACGCAGATAAATTAGCAGCATTCTTTCCACTACATCATGTTAAAGGCGTTTACTTAATTTGCTGGACAATGAGGTGCTACTGAAGGGTTTTGAGCAGACAAATGATGTTCTCAGAGCAATGCATTGGGAGGACTAATGTGATAGTGATGCGAAGAAAGGAAGAGTAGCAGAGAGACCAATTATAAGGCTATTGCAAGTACTGGCTTGAAATAATGATGCTCTGAACTGGCTGATTAAAAAAAATAAAAAACTCTAATTATGCTTGTTATGCATGGCAGTCATTACAGCTGTTCCCCAAATTTACTCCCCTAATATGTTGTTTCTTCCTCTGCTCTGTAGGATTGTGCTTCCTTTTCCTTTAAGAGTTAGGTGTGGTCATGTGGCCTGCTTTAGCCAATGAAACATAAATAGAAATGATAGGGTCACTATACTGGCTGATTTGCCTTCCAGCTGAGTATTGGCCCATTAGCCTGGGACTAGCAGTAAGAATGATGTAAAATAATACCCCATCAGACCCACAATGCACAAGAAGCACTAATGAGAAATAAACCTCCTTTTTTAAATTTAAAGCTTCTAGGAACTGAGACTTGTTTGTTTACTACAGCGTAACCCACTCTGATTGACACCACATCTTTCCCTCTCTTTGCAAGCACTGTTCTCAAATTTTGCTGTGCATTCTAAAATCTAAAGAATATGATAAAATATAGCTTCTGGTTCGGCAGGTGTGGTGTGAGGCCCAAGACAGTCTATTTCTAACAATCTCTCAGTCCCAGGTGGTATGCATGTTTCTGGTTCACACTTGCAGTCTCGTAAGAATCTCAAACTGCACTGTCTAAGATGACAGCAGATAGCCACATAACACTATGTGAATTTAAATTAAAATTCAATCAAATTCAAAATCCAGTTCCAAAAGCCTATCAGTCACACCCCAAGTGTTCAAAAGCCACATGAGACTGATGGCTACTGTATTTAACAGCAGACAATTGTTCAAACATATCATCACAAAAGGTCTTCTTGGACAGTACAGTGCTGTTCTAGAGCAATATCCAGAAACACAAGGTGACAATTAGCCCTGGCAGCTTGGGGAACGGGGATGGCCCAGGCAAGCAGAGCTGCTGATTACAAATAAAAATCCAATGGCGAACACATGGGCTTGAGTCTCAGGATACGAAGCCAAGATGGAAACGAAATGTGACATTTTATCTGGGTACAGGACCAATCCCTGCCCTGCCTAATCACGTTATCTCCCTATGGATCATCTGAAGTGATCCCATTTCAGCGAAGGCAGCTCTAAGGAGGCTCCTCTCTCTTTGCCCTGATCTTGTCTGTTCAATTTGGCTAATCTATTTACTTCCCACAGAAATCACACGACACCAAGTACAACACTTGTTTTTGATCTCCTTTCCCCAAGAAATCAATAGCACTCAGAGAGTGTGCCTGTAAGCACTGCCAAAAGAGCTATAGAATCACACAGCGCGGGAGGCACGTGGCTGTGAGGTGGGGGGGTTGCCTCCCGCTGCCTCTGACGTTCTCCCCCAGGTGCCCAGTCACTTCTCTTCTCTCCCTTCCCTTCCCTGCAAACTCTTCCTGCTTCAGCTTTTTCTCTTTCTTGCTGCCATGCACTGCAAAAATAGAGCACCTTTTTCAGACTTAGACTTGGGTGGGGGTTATTAATCTCAATTGCATGGACATGGTAGCAAAAGCTTGGTCTACAGAGCAGCACCCCCAAAGCCCATAAGACCAATAGTAGAGAAGCAGGGAAAGGACTATTGCTGATTGCACCCAGATTGCAGCAGCCCAGTGCACCAAGGGAGGTGCACGAAGGACCTATAAGGAACAGCAAGAATATCACGGTGAGAAAGACAGACAGCAGGAAGGGCCTGGGTATGAGGAACCCACTGGAAAAGACAAAATAACCAGAGGAAATCAAGGACAGCATCCTCTATAGAAACAACTCAGGTCATAAGCGTCACTAAATATTTACTCACTTTTCACCCTTCCCCATATTACTAAATCCTTAATCACAGTCCGAGGGAAAACTCCAAATTGGTTGATATTGGGTCCCCCTATCTGGAAACAAAGAAGATTAAAAGAAACATTAAGTTAAAGTTACAATCTCCTATTCCCAAGCAGTAGACAGTGCAATTTCTCAGTGTCTACAGCTTTTAACAGGTCCTCAAATGACATCTTGTTGTAAAGATCCACAATGATGTCTAAAGATCCCTGACAAAGAATGTGGTACATCTGTAAATAGTGACAGTTAGCCACATCCTTCCAAGATCCTCTCCCTTCTAACTTCCTGCCTCCTACACAAACCAGAAGGCTGGGGCCTCCCTGGTGGCGCAAGGAGTTAAGTCGCAGCACTAGGAAGCATCTGCAGCCACTGCAGCATGAGTTCCATCCCCCACCAGGGAGCTGACCCACATGGTGCAATAGACCTCTCCTGTCTCAGCCTCTGCTCCCCTCAGCAGTGTGTTTCAGTAGATCCACCTCCCACACCTCTGGCCTGTACCCCAGTTCTTGTATGCATAAATAAATAAATCTTAATAAATAATATGTCAGAAGGCTGATTTCCCAGTCCCAGTGGTTAGTAACACTGTGTCAGGAGTTGCTGACACATCAGACTTCAGCACACAACTCACCCAAAGACCTCCAGCTGCAGAAGAAAGTATACCTGTACCTGCTACTTCCCTCCTCACTCCAGAGACAGAGGCACACCCCCCAATGACCACCACCAGCAGGTCAATCCTGAAACATTCCGAGCCTCCACTCTGTAATTCAGCCATGCTTGTTTAAGTACAAAAATCACAGTGTCTACCATAAGCCTCCAAATCCCATTGATACCCAAAGGCTAAGCCATGCTTATCTGTGGGTACTTGTCACACCACGAACTCGCCAGACTTGTCTCTGTGTGAGAAGCAGGCGACTGTGTGCATCAACTGTCAGCTGAGGTCCTGCCAAGTGCTCATAACACAGGGAAATCAGAGGGCTGCCCTCAAGGGTGCTCCCGTCCAGAAAACACAGCGCAGCACAAGCCGTCACCGCGTGCACCATGTGTGGAAACAGAAGCACAGGGTGAGGGAGGCCGGTGGAAGCCAATGAGACCTAGCAAAGAAACACTGAGAAGTGCAGACAAGCCTGTGCTTAATAATCCTTCTGAGGTGTGAGTGCCTCTGAGAAGGGGGTGAGGGAGGAGCAGGGAGAACTTGGGTTGTTTTGAGCACCCAGGACCTAGTAAAGCAGAAAGCACCTGTAGCCACACAGGGAACAGATCTGCCAGGGAACCCTACAGTCTTTGCTGAACAGGATGTGATTCCTGTCAGTTCAGTCTGCAAGCAGTTTGCAGGGTTTTGATATTCTCTCTCTCTCTCTCTCTCTCTCTCTCTCTCTCTCTCTCTCTCACACACACACACACACACATACACACGCANTTTGCAGGGTTTTGATATTCTCTCTCTCTCTCTCTCTCTCTCTCTCTCTCTCTCTCTCTCTCACACACACACACACACACATACACAGGCATGCACCCCCCCACCCAATGAAGGAGGCAGGAAGGGCAGCTGAAGAGCAAACAACCACCTGTGGCCACAAGCATTTCTTAGAGGGTGACTGTAATCTTGATCTACTGCAAACACAGTGGACCTTGAGCAAGTCTCTGATCAATTTAGGATAGGCCAGTGAGAAAAATTCCTATCCCTCCGATGCAGAGGACAGTAACCCTCTCCTGTGAAAGGCAAGACAATAGGTCAGGTTTTGTCAACCACGCCTGGTCTACACTGCCACCCTTCACCTCTGCCATGGGAGCAGGAAGGAGGAGTGAACACGCCCTCAACAAGTGGGCACCTCTCTTCCTATACGGCTTTACTTATGGACACTGAAATTTCTATTTCATCTCATTTTCTCTTTGGAGGAATTCTGTTCTTTTGACTCCTATTTTTTACAACCCCTTAAAAATATAAGGGCTCTGCACTTTAGGGCTCTCAAGAGCCACATCTGCTGCCCTGAGGCATCAGTTAGGCCACAGCAACTCCTCAGTGGTCTGAGGGAGGAGGTATAGGGGCAGGAAGAGACAGCAGGTGGTCTATGATCTGGGCAGACGGGTCAAGGAGTCCTGGAGCCCTCAGTGGCTTTTTCGGGCTTTTATTGATCTTTCTATATCAGAGGCGACCAGGCACACGGCAGACAAGGGGGCAGGGGGGGCAAGAGGTTGGCAGACCCCTTAGCCCCTATAGGGTCAGAAAAAAGTTATCAGGCTTTTCCACCCTCCCACCATTGGTATAATGATGGACACCTGCAGTTCTGCGTGCATGCCTAGGTGGGCATGCGCAGATGGGTGCACCTGGGTTTGGACACGGGCGTATAAGGGCGGCATCATGAGGATGCCAGTGAAACAGGACGCCAGCAGAATGAGAGCAGCAGAACAGCAGAGAACAAGAGTAGAAGCAGCAGCAAAGCAGCCAAAAGAGTGAGATGCGCCAGGGACTAGGAGGCCTGCCAGTCTGCTGGCCCCCCAGCACCCCTGCCTGCTGTGTACCTGGTCGCCTCTGAGAAAATGATGCAATAAAAACTAAAATAGCCACTGAGGGCTCCAGGACTCTTCCTTTACCCCATCTGCTAGAATCATCCACAACTTGCTCTGTGTCCCTCTGGCACCACAGCCACCAAGAGAATCTTCACTCTCTCTGGGTTTTCTACTGCTGCTGCTGCTGCTACCACTGCGGCTACTTCTGCCAGCATCCCTGTGATACTGCCCTTACATGCCCAGTCTCTCAACCCAAGCGTGCCCACCTAGGCACATGCCCACATCCTAGTCCAGATGCAGCCGTCCAGGCGTGTGTGCAGGACTTCAGGGATCTATCACTGATGCGAACGGCAGCAGGGCAGAAAAACTTGATCCTTTCATCTACCCTACAGGTGGGTTTAAAGAAAACCTGCCCCTCCGGCCTCCTCGTGCTGGATTCCACGAGGCCATGTGCCCTCGTGGACATGTTCCGTGATGATTAAAGACTCCTTCAGGATATGGCACTGCACAGGTATGTGCAAAATACTCCTGTGCAATCTTTTCAGGTTCTGTGCAATTCTTTCCAGATACTGCAGGATATGTGAGTACCAGGAAGAAAAGATTTTTGTCAATTCACAGAACACAGGGAGCAGCTTTCCAACAAGACAAAAGAAGGGCCTGGTGCAGGGTTCGGGGTTCCCAGGTGTAGCGGCAGGAAACGGCAGCACAGGAGCAAGGTTCAGAATGGTTCTGGGCAGACGGGTCAGGGAAGGAGAATCTTGGAGCTCTTGGTGGCTTTTCATGCTTTTATTAGTAGAGGTGGCCAGGTACATGGCAGGCAGGGGTGCCGGGGGACCAGGAGGCTGGCAGGCCTCTCAGCCCCCGGCACATCCCACCCTCTCAGCTGCTGCTTCTCTCTCTCTCACTGCTGCTGCTGCTTGTCCATACTGTCAGTCCTGTTGTCCTCGTGACGCCACCCATTTAAGCTCGTGTCCAACTCAGGTGCGCCCACTTGCGCATGCCCACCCTGGAATGCTCGCAGCACCACAGGTGTCCATCATCACACCAGTGGGAGGGTGGAAAGACCTGATTGTTCTCTGACCCTACAGAGTCCTATGCTAGGCTAGATGCTAGAGCTGACAGATACCCAGAGAGCTTTGGTTTGGATTAGCTGGTGAGGAGGGAAAAGAGCCATTTACCGAGCAATTCAAGCATGACACATATTACGTATCCAAGGTAATGGATCTATCTAGAATGGAATCCAACCCTACTCCCAGAATTAGACAAGACCCTCATTTAGGAAAGGATCAAACACTGGTGGCCAGGTGAAGAAACGATTTCCATAAAAGGGACTAATCTACCCAGAATAGAAGGACACAGTGCAATGAGAGGGAAGTGCTGGGCTCCGGCGAGCTGCAGGCAGGATAAAGGGCAGGGACAGTGTCCTTGCTCACTCCGCTCCGGGAACAAGTGACTGACAGCAGCAATGCCCAATGGGCCTCCCCCTCTCCTTATGCTTTCTATGTACAACTTTGTTACGGGACCCCTTGTATGTGGATCAATCACTTGTGCACAGCCCCTTCCCCATTTAAGCCAGAAGATGGAGCTTATCCCTGGTACCAACAAGATGTACTTATCTGACATTGAACGAAAATTAAGGATGAAAGAAGGAAGCAAGAAAGATGAAGGCAAAAAAAAAAAAAAAAGCAAACTAGAAAGAATGGACTTCAATGCACTGAGATAATCATTATTATGTTAATTTCTTCCGTTTGCAACTAGCAGGATGGCAGACATATGACTTTCTGGGCCTGGAAGAGGCCCCATTTTATTCTTTACATTTCCACTCTCTCATTTCTCCATGTTTTTCAAGCATTATGGAAAAATAATTGACATCTATCACTGTTTCTCTTCCATTACGTGAGTGCCAGCTTGCATTAGTCAGTTACCACTGCCATATGCTGCATGACAAATCACCCCCAAATTATTGTCTTCATTTCCACTTCACAGGGCTTCAGTCCAACTGCAGATTGGTGGGACCAAGCTTTGCTTCTGAGACCCAGGTTCCAGTCTGAGGGTTGGATTCAGATCTCCTGCAGGCTTGCACTCCTGAGGGTTCCACGGAAGGCCTCCCCATCTTGACAGATACCATCTTATACCTTGTTTGAAAGCCAGTTACCTAACTAATTCTAGGTCAGTTTCACAGATCATACTAATATTTTATACTTATCATGTTGTTTCCATCAAAGTGTCCAGCCCATCATCCTGTGGCAAGAGAGAAACAGAAATGGCTTTGGGGGTTAGAAGAAATCACTTCTTTCATGCTGAAGGCAAACAGCCAACAGTGAGGGAGGAGGGTGCATGAATAAGGAAAGGAAATGATTGACTGATAAAGCAAGAACCTAAAAAGGAAAGAGGGAAAAGAATCAGGATCAAGGTGGAATTGCAGATCTTAGGAACGAGAGGGTCAAGGAGTTACACCTTTTCAAAAAGAGGGAAGAACTGAGGACGAAGAGCTGGAGAAAGGAGGCAGGATGAGAGAGATGACCATAAGGCTTCTATTGTCTGTGCATTTCATCATTAGGGAGATTGGGAGGAGGGGGAAAGGAAAGGACCTCAGGAATCTAGAGCGGAAGAGCTCCCCTGGGAACAGGAGGAGCCCTAATGAAGGATACACAAGAAGAGAGTGGACCCAGCAGAGTGAGGTGACGATGGAGATCAGGAGGTTGTTGGAGTCCTCTATTCCTTGATGTGACTTTGCCCAAAGGGTTCAGCCACTAGGGTGGGAGAGCAGAACAAGCTGCTGCTTGATTGGATTCAAGCCTGGATAGCTGTTGAGCATATGAAGGAGCCAAAAGAGCAGAAGGTGCTAAAAGAGAGTGGTCAGATTGCCGAGTCCTGGAATGCAGGCTAAGTACAGCAGAAAGTGAAATGTGCAAAGCAACAGAAGACGAGTCAAATCCCTTTAGGAACATGAGCCAAGTCTCATAACCAATCCACATCTTATTTACAGAAATCAATAAATCAACACATTATATGTTTCTTGAATGCATCACAGAAAACACAAATAACATTGTTTTTTTTCCCCCTCAAGGAGTTTACAGCCTAGCTGGAGAAATAAGATTAATGCATAAATCAATGTATGTCACACACATAAAACAATGTAGCTATAGCTCAAAACTTTTGAGTATTTTTAAAATATAATGTGAGCTAGAGCAAGGTAGTGAGGCACCATGGTGTACGGCGACACAGAGGCCAGGACTGGCTTTTCTCCCTGGAAAAGGAACTGAACGAAGTCCTTGCTGACGGACAGACAGGACGCAGTCTTTATGTCTTCAGGATCTTGCTTAGATGCCTAAGAACTAGGTAAAAATACCAATGAATGAAACTCTAAGAACCAGAGAAGGAATCATGGGAGCTGAGTTTAGTCAACTAGAGAAAGGGATGAATGAGCAAATCAGGTGAGCAAGGCAAACACCTGAGACTGGAGTCGCATTTCGCCATCTGCTTCACCATATGTATAGGTGAGTTTAGGGAGTCGGAAATGGAGAAGACACTTAGCGAAGAGTCCACAGCGCCTTCAGCTCTGTGCTGAGTGCTCTGGGGATCTAGTGAAAACAAACTGTTGCACTGCTTTATTTACACTCTAGTGCAGGAGACAGGAGGACAAAAACACATAAGGCTGGCTAAGGCCCTATAAAGTGCATTTGATGACATGTTCAAGCTGACTCCGTCAACCCTTACAGTTAGAATGATGCTAAAATGAAACGACGTGTGTATGCATAAAACTGGTATTTACTTTAAATCTGTTATATGTTCACTAAACACAGCGATTGCTCTGGAGCTGATTCTAGCTGTGTGCACATGATATTAGTGTCTCTGCCTTCTTTCTTCATCAAAATCACCTAAGGAGCTTTTCCACCATTCTCAAACAGGCATCCCACAGATGCTATTCATTAAGTCTGATGTGGGACAGAATAACCTCTTTATTTTTATATCTGCAAAGGTGATTCAGATTTTTCACCCCTTATTTAAACAATATAAAGAGAGATGGGGAAATCAGCAGTGTAAAAGAGATGCTTACTCACTCACTGGCATCCAGATGAACTTGAACCCAACTCACCTGTAAGAGGGAATTGATTAAGCAAACTAAGAGAGAACATCAGACAACAGTATATAGACCTAGTTTCATGAAAATATACACAAGTTTAAAAAAAAAAAGAGCCTCGGGGACTCTGTGTATATTAACAAGAACTATGTGAAAATAAAATGTCTTAAAACAGACTCTGGAGGACCATCTAAATTATTTAAATTATGGAACTTTTCCTCTATAAGTTCATGACATCTACAATTAAGATTTTTGCTATATATAAAAACTTTTGAAAAAAAACAAAATGGAATACTTTGGGTTATGCTGTATAGATACATTTTTGTAACAAAATGCAGACCAGCGATGAAATGATTTCAATATAGTGAATGGCTATAAGGTAAATGAAGGCTACCAGGTTCTTCCACCCTCCCATCATTAGTGTTAATGATGGATGCCTGCAGTCCTGCACGCACGCCTGATGGTGGGCACCTGGTTAGGGCATGAGCATGCGTAGGTGGGCGCCCCTGGGCTGAGAGACTGGGTACATAAGGGCGGCATCATGGGGATGCCAGGAGGAGAGACAGGTGAGCAGCATAAGAAGCAGTAAGCAGCAGCAGCCCAGAGAGTGAAGATTTGCTGGGAGCTAAGAGGCCTGCCAGCTTCCTAAACTCTTCCCCACCTTGCCTGTCATAGACCTGGTCACCTCTGATGTAGAAAGATCAGTAAAAGCCTGAAAAAGCCACCAAGGGCTCCAAACTCCTCTTTCACCTGTCCACTCAGATCACAGAGAACCTGCCCTGTGTCTTCCTGCCCCTACGGTGATTAACTGTCTCCCAGTGCTTGAAATGATGTTTATCCATCAAGGATGTGACTATTTCCTCCAAGGAGCACCTACACCAGAAGGGTGAAGGGCAATTCAGAAGCCTCCACCACTTAAAATACAAACTACATAGTGAGGTTGTTTTGCCCTAAAGAGATGCTTGATTCAATTGTACCACTATTTCAGTAGGAAGTTGCCTTAGGGACATTTACTGAGCATATCAGTGAAACAGCTGGAATATGGTGATGATGCTTAATGACTATAAAAGTGATAACTTTTATTCGTGAATAATGACAGGAGAAATATCCAAGAAGATGTGTTAAGTCTTAGGCAAAACACTGTCACCAAGAGAAAGGAATTATCTCTGTATTTATAGTAGCAAAGCAACATCTGTTATCTTTAGGGAACAGATGAAATTTAAAATCCAAGTCCTGGAAGGATGGGATTAAAGGGTAAGGAGCAGAAAAGTAAAGACCAAAAAGCCATCTTACGTAAAGCAACAAATTCATTAAATTCACTAAAAGGTAATTTTAAAAATTCTTCCGGATACAAAGCACTTACAAGAATATCTCTTGTCGCCTTAACCTTCGCAATAACCCATAAGTATAGATATTAGTCTTAGCCTAATTTTAAAGGTGAAGAATTACTAAGAACTCAGATCTATTTGGTGCTTTCCAATTTCCAAAATGGTTCCACAAATAAAATTTACTTTTTCAAGTAATTTTCCATGTTTAATAGACACAGAAATTAGTTTTGGAAAATTAAATGACTTGCCAAAGATCGCATGCCTCCCAAGTGTCAGATGCAGGATTTTTAAAATATTTTTGAATGTTTAAAATTCATATAAGAACTGTGGTACAAACCAGAAGTGCCAGGGGTGAGAGGATCCACCAGAGACAGAGAGGGGAGCAGAACAGGCAGATGGACTGAAACACACTGCTGAGGGGAACAGTGGGCGAGGCAGGAGAGGTCTGCCGCGCCATGTTGGTCACCTCTCTCGCCAGTGGCAGGGATCGAACTCGTGCAGCAGTGACTGCGGTTTGCTTCATAGTGTGTTGCTTAACCCACTGCGCCACCAGGAGAGGGCGCAGATGCAGGATTTTAACCCCTCTCTTCTAACTCTTGAGTGGTTGAAATCTGTTTGCACAACCCATGGAGGGCTGCATCTGCTCAAGGCAAGGTCAGTATCACCTGCAAAGACACAAGTTGGAGCTTCGTGTTTCTCACATTGTAGCGGCAGGATGGGGGCGCTGGAGGCAGGGTTCGGGATGGTTCTGGGCAGACGGGTCAGGGAAGGAGAGTCTTGGAGCCCTCGGTGGCTTTTCATGCTTTATTTAGTAGAGGTGGCCAGGTACATGGCAGGCAGGGGTGCTGGGGGGCTGGGAGACTGGCAGCCCTCCCAGCCCCCAGTGCATCTCACCCTCTCGGCTGCTGCTTCTCTCTCTCTGCTGCTGCTCGTCAGTACTGTCGGTCGGTTGGTCCTCACAGTTCTGTCTGTTGGTCCTCACAGTTCTGGCGTCCTCATGACGCCGCCCATTTATGCCCGTGTCCAACACAGGTGCGCCCACTTGCACATGCCCACCCTGGAATGCTCACAGCACCACAGGTGTCCATCATCAGTGGTGGGAGGGTGGAAATACCTGATCAACCTTTACCCTACACACATCCACCTAATATTGGCCCAAGAACTGACTCCCGGTGTGCTGCTTTCCAGCACTTTCCTGGCTCGGGAGGGAACTTCAAATGTGCTATGAAGCGTCTCCACTTGGGAAGAAGCAATGATCTCAGACTGCCCACTCCTCATCTAGAAGAGGCTTCCAAGAACCTGAATGGAAAACAGGCTCTTCCCGTTTGCTGGGTCAGGCCAGGCCGAGGCAGAATCCCGCAGGGAGCAGAGGACTCTCAGGAAAGGCTGCGTCCTGATTGGCAGCTAACCCTGACCAGGCAGCAGCCAGAGAACAGCTTTCCCCTGGCTCAGCTTCCAGGCAGCTTGCTCCCCAGTGCTGGCTGAAGATGGAGCTGGCGCTGGCAGAGTTGTTTCTCCCTCTAAGCCCTCAAGGTCCATTCCTGTCATATTTTCTTTTTTTCCCAGGCTGGGGCATCATTAATCTAGTTCTCAAAAAAGGAAAAAAAAAAAAGCTGGTTCATGAAATATACAGAAGAATTTTTCTATAAACACTAGATCGCCTAATCATGCTATCTAGAAGAAGAGTTCTTTCAACATTTGTTCTCCAATAATAACTCCTAGGAGGATTGAGCCTTTACAGCACCCAAATGACAACTTGGTAAGTGTAGGGTGTGGGCAGGAAAGACACAGTTCAGTGCACCATTAGATTATGCAATCATTATTGTTATGCATTCTTAATATACATTATTTTGCATCAACTTGGTTTTTTTCTAGCCTATCCTTCATGTTTCTCCAGCAGTAGGAGACAAAGCATCTTTATGTCCTCTTAGAATTTGTTACCATGGTGAGCATGGAATAGATTTAAAGCAAATACTAATTTTATTAGATTCAACCACAGCTGATTCAGTGACCTTCTGCAAAGGCAAGCACACCTGAGTGTCAGATGGAGCCTCCCTCCCTTGAGACTCACTGTTGCCCACGCAGGCTTTTGGGTATGTTTGCGAGCCGGCTAAGGGACCATGAGATCACACAAAGAGGCAGTGTAGGGTAAATGGAAAAGTCGTCAGGCTTTTCCACCCTCCCGCCATTGGTGTGCTGATGGACACCTGCAGTTCTGCACGCATGCCTGAGTGGGCATGCGCAAATGGGTGCACCTGGATTTACACACGGCATGTAAGGGCGGCATCACAGACACAGCAGCAGAACAAGAGCAGCAGAACAAGAGCAGCAGAGCAGGGGAGAGGCAGAGAGTAGAAGCAACAAAGCAGCCGAGAGAGTGAGATGTGCCGGGGGCTAGGAGGCTGGCAGATTACAAGTTTCAGTAACCTCCTAGCACCCCGGTATCCCTGCCTGCCATGTACCTGGTCATCTCTGATGATAATAAAAGTATAAAAAAGCCACCGAGGGCTCCAGGACTCCTCCTTTACCTGCCTGCCCAGAATCATCGAGAACTTGCCTTGTACCCTTCCTGGCATCATAGGCGGGAAGTCCCAAAAAGGTGGGACTAGATAGTATTCCATAATCCTCATTCTAATTCAGTCCAGGAAGTTATTTGGTGCCAAGTGGAAGGTGTCTTCCTTTCCTGTCTTCCCCGACCAGCTAGTCCAAAGATCAGGGATAAAACTTCCTGAAGGAGGAACAGTGAGACTAGTCAAAACTTCCTCATATCACATACTTTCCCTTCCTCACTCTCCCCACCTGGAAGCTGCATTTAAGGAGACCAATTACAGGAATAAGTTTTGGGGGGCCAGTGATATTGTTGGTTTGAGAGGCCTACAGAAAAGACATGAAGCCACAAGATGCCATGGGCAGTTCTCCCGGGTCCCCAGCCAAGAACCAGCATCCAGTGCTCTTGGCTCCACAGCCCTTAGGACGTGCCCCACTTCAGCCATTGCTTAGGCTGCCCTGTATCTGGAGACTCGTCACCACTGCCCAGCTCCCAGAGCGAGAGGCCTGGCGCTCAGTTCTGGCTCCACAGAGCTGAAAACCAGGGCTCACCAGGCAGCCTCCAGGGACCAGCAAGTGGCAGGGACCAGCGGCCAAGCATGAGCAGCCCCCTAGAGCAGCTGAGTGGCTCCCTAGACAAACCTCCCAGAAGTGCAGCCAAGCATGGCCTCACCTTGAACGTGACCTGGAAGCACTAGCACATCCTGGCTGAAGGCAGAAGGGAACCAGCTACAGCTTAGAGTGAGGACCATCAGTCATGGACTCCTCTGGGTCCCCTACTCTTCTAGGTCAAGAGCTCTTCAGCCTTGACCTTCGCCCTTTCTCTGACATGTCCCTACATACCGCATGTTCAATGAACAGGCATAACAGACTGTTGTAACAATGTGGTGATGGCTTTTTGAACTAGAGAGAACCGCTAAAATGATTTAGGAAGCATTTTGGAAGTACAATTACCACTTCTCACTGATAGATGGCACCCAGTTGGGTAGTGAAAAAAAGAGCACAATCCAAGATGGCTGAAGTTTCAGTAACCAAATATTCTCCCTGTGTTCATTCATCAAATGTTTAGTGAGCACCTTGAACACAGAAGGCATTGTTGGACTCTGCAGAAAATATCCCTGACCGCATAGAGGTCAAAGTCTAGTTGATGGACACTAAAGAAAAAAAGTAACACAAAGGAGCCATAGCTACTATACCCCATGTGCTAAGCACTGCGTTTCTACGTGTGTTTGGCTATTTCAGTCCTCACATGGTTATTATCTTTATATTACGGACCAAGATCCTGAGATCCAGAATGGTTACATAACTTGTCCACATGTGGATAGTGGAATGCCATCTAATTTGTCTGGGAGGGAAAATGTTCTGTTTTAGAAATGTTACGTTTGAGCTGTCTGCATGATATCTCAGTGGAGTTGTCCAGTGGGAAGTTGTATTATGTATGTCTGGAAGTCAAGGTAAAGATTAAAGTTTGAGATGTAGATTGGAGCATCCTCAGCATGTGGCCATGGTTTAAATGAGATCTCCCAGGACAGAGAGGAGATAGAGAATAGAAAACCAAGCAGGACCATGGCCATAAGAGAACCGGCATCAAGATGCAGCTACAGAAAAAGGGAATGGCAGGGTGACTGCAAGTGGCTAACTAGTGTGGAAGAAAACCAAAAGAGAAGGTTCTTGAATCCAAGAAGGAGAAGTAACCAAAATGCCAATGCCTTGAGTCTGAGAAGGACTGAATGCTTTTGCTTTGAGTAGATACACTCATGGGTAGAGCTAGGAATAGACAGGCACAGGTATTGGGGAACAGATGAGAGAAAAACCTTCTCACATATGATGCATAAATCAAGTTGGTTATCTAAAATATGTCAAGCATCCAGGTTACTCCATATCTCCAGGACCCTGGAAAGGCCTGGGAAGTCAAAATTTTTGGATCCTAACTTCAGAAAGGTGACAACTGCAGGGCAGATCAAACGTTGCATGTTCTCTCAATATTGCAGTATCTCCTAACAAGATAAAGTGCATTTGAAATGATGTCTTTGAAACTCTGGAGAAGGGCAACAGTTAAATTTGGAGATGATGAGAAAGTTCTAGAGATGGACAGTGACAATGGCCACAAACATTGTGAATGGACTTAATGCCATTAATGTGTACACCTGTGAACAGTAATTTTCATGTTATATATATTTTGCTACTATAAAAATTATCTGACAAATAAGAAATAACTAATAGAAATCAACTTCACAGTACCCATGTTTATCAACTTGACAGATACAAACTGATATATAGTGATCTGATTTACTGCTCCCTTTTGGAAAATGCTTTAAAAATACTTCTTTGAGTTATAAAAATGTCAACAGTTGAGGAATTTTAAACTATGTGCCAGGTATTTTGCTAATATTTTACAGACATTATCTCATCAAATCACTACAAAAACCCATGCTAAAATACTGCCTTTATCCTGACTTTGCTGAAGGGGAAGCTGATTTGCAGAGAGATTAAGTAGAGCTGGTAGGTAGTAAGTTGAGAATTGACTGAGGTCCAGGCAATTCTGTTCCAAATCCTAAGTCTGACATCACAGTGATTCATCACACCTGTAAATTTCTCAACTGTTATGTTCTACTACTTAGAGGACCAAAGCATAAGCTCTGAGGTTGATACTGTATCTTTTGATGGAGCAGAAGCTAGTTTTGGTGTTAACCAAAATTAATAGCAGTCTGCTAAATGATTCTAGCTTAGACTTTAGTCATTGACTCTCTCCTTTCCAACAAGGTGAAGGCCTTGAAAATATTTATAATTATCTAAGTTAGATGCTTGGGAGCCATCATGGAAAAAAACAACTCCATTAATATTCACAAGTATTAACTTTTAACTGTTGTCATATTTTTGTAAATATATTTTAGGTATGTTTCCTCCTACCTATTTCTAGTCTTCTCACCATTTTCTGCCTATTCCATCATGGCCTCACCACCTGGCTCACTCCTAACACCCCTCAAAGCTGAGCTGCCATCGTAATTGCCACCAAGATCATGTTTGTTGACTGAATGACTGGGTGGACAAACGGACGTGAGTGTCTGAACTAGGACAAAAACAGCAGTGATGGACAGCAGGGGTGTACTGGAATATTTGGGTACTTTAGAAATATTTGGGCACTTAAGGCTTGGACTTCATGCTAGAGCCACACACAGAACAAAGAGTTTGAAGTAGGAAAGTGACATCATCTATCCACATTTTAGAAAGATAAGTTTACGTCAAGAGGACATGTCTTCTGTTTGTTCTATTTGTCCAGCCATGAATTCTGTAGCTCTAACACTTACAAGCTGGATAAACTTGGGCAGCTTACTTAATTTCTCTCTTAATTAGCTCATCTATGAAATGAGAATAATAACTTTCCAAGGTTTTTCAGAAGGTTAAATGAGTTCATACATGTAAAGCACTTAGAATAGTAATGAAAATAAATTAAGTGCTTTAAAAAAAAAAAATCTGGGCTACACACAACTACGCCCACTAGAGGCTGCATGTAGTATCAACTGTCTTCATCTCACGCACTGTGGCTTATGTCCATTTCTTCTTTATTAATGTTTGAACTTTTTCTCCAATCAGACTTACAGTGGGTTTATATATTTTTAGTGGACTTTTAGTGGCTCTTAGATTGAGTCCTTATTTCTACTATGCTTATTTTTATTTCATTTATGTTTTTATCTTAATTTTGTCTTTCTACTTTCTGTTTGTTATTTCATTAATTTCTTGAAATGAACATTCCTTTTTGCTTTCTTCTTTAATGATGACAACTTAAAAGAGGTATCTAGGGCTCCCAAATTTTCTCTGTATATAGTTCTATGTCCCAGCGGTCACTGCTTATTCATAGTTTATAATTTCTCTTTCAAATTCTTTTTTGTTCCAAGTTTACCTAGTGGTTTTTCAGAATCTGCAAGAAGATTTTTGTCACTTTTTACTTTTTGTTGTATTATAATTAGAAACTTCCTTCTAGAACCACTATTTTTAACATTTCATGGTTTATGGTCAAATGAATGACTTAATTTTTGTAAATAATTAGTAGGAAATGAATACAAATATATTATACTCATAAATTGCTTCATTTACATAATGTCCTTTCTTATTCTATACCATGCATTTAACCTTGAATTCCCCTGTCACATCATCAAGCTGTCATGCCTGCTTTCTTTCTGTTTGTATTTGCCCTTTGACTTTTATATCTCTTTAGCCCACCTTAATTCTCTTAACTTACGACTTTTTTAAGTATAGGTATAGAAACAGACATAGATACAGTAGTTTGTTTATTTTATATCATTATTTTCTCATTTTCTTTCACTGATTTAATCAAACTGCTATTAATTACATTTTACCCTTTATTAATATGGAAGTTCTATTCCGCCTTTCATGATGACTGGCTTCCCTGTCCCTTTCCTAGAACCCCAACAGCCTTCATTTGTATGAAAAAATCAAGATACCAACTCTTCCTCCATGAGTGCATTTTATTACTTCCCCCTTGTTTCACCACAATGAATTCTTTTCCTCCCTTTTCTTCACCTGAGGAATCTGACTTTGCTAAAACCCATTATTTTTACTTTTAGTTCTAGATTTTTTATTTTTCCTTCAGTCGGCTATAGCTTCTCCTTTAAGGCTCTTGAACACTTACATGTCTCCAGTCTTTTCTATCCAATTCAGTCTGTTTTTAGAAACAGAATGTGAGATTGGTTCTTCACCATGTTCTTCCTCCCCCCATCTCCCTCGACCTTACACTGTTCATTGCTTTCTCATCAATTCACCCTAAGAACCAGTGGCCCCTTTAAGGTAACTGTTTATTTGTTACTTTTTTATTTTATTTGTTATTTTTTCAAATGTCTATTGAAGTCCCATACACCTGTCCTTCAGTCTCATCATTCTCTTTTGTTTTGCCTCTTTTTCAGTCTTGAGCTTTGAAATAATTCTTGCATTTACAAATTTGATCTCCACGGTGACAATCTCCCGCTTCCCCTCTTCTGTAGAATTGGTTACACAGGAAATCACAGAAGCTGGACTGTTGTTTGGTGCGATGTTTTGTTTGTTGGTGGGGATGGCCTGCTCCATGACAACATTTGTGTCATGGAGTCCCACCCAGTGTCTTAGTGCTGCTCTCAAACTGTCATCCCCATTTAGTCAGATACATGTTCTGATTGCAGATCTCACTGGCTTCCTCAAATGCCCCTTGCCAGGGAATCCATTTTATTTTCTATTTAGTTAATTCAGGCCAATGTAGACATATCCACCTTTGCTGAAAAATAGTGAAGCTGGAACTAAAATACTTCCCTCTTCCCTGCTGCCCACCTAAAGGACTGGAGTGATCCATCACCACTTGGAGGCCATAGAGAGCTGAACAAAGAAAATCCTCTGGAACCTGCTGAGGCCTATGCCAGCAGCACTGGAAAAACACACAAAATTGGATCAGACAAATCCATTGACACAGAAAGCAGAAGAATCTACGTAGAGCATGAGAGACACTAGACATGAGGGGGAGATCAAACTGAAGGTGGAGCAGGAGGTAACTGGAAGGTGAATGGTTAAAGGGACAAGATATGGTCCCCACAGGGTAGCTTGAACTATGAGATCTTTTCTTGGCTGCCCTCACCCTATATCTCTGTCTCTATTGTCTACAATACAGACGATAGGAGCTAAGTAAAATTGAAAAACCTGGTCCTCAAAATTAATTGTAGGTTACTCCATTGCATCCTTTCTGGAAGGATGCACACTTCAGCTATGCTCAGTCCATGGAAGAACAGTCAGGAGGGCCTTCTGCTCTCCTTCACCTGGTGAAGGATCATCTCCCCTTGTGGAGAGAAGGGATCCAGAGAAGAGTAAAGATTTCCAGGTGCCACCATGAATAATCATGGGAAAGATAACTCTGATTTCTATTTCACCAAGGACAGAAAAAAAATGGCTAGTCTGAGACACAGAGCAAGGGCTCAGGTGTGCAGATGACATCAATAACAGTGCTAATTGTCACCATCCATTGAAGCACTACCTAGTGCCATCATGCTTGCATTGTCTAGCTGAATTCTCCAAGCAGCTTGCAAGGTAAATGAGGATCTGGGGCATAAAATGACACACCCAAGAACTCACAGTAAATAGATGCTAGAGCAGGAGTCCACCTCAAGACTGTCTGACTCCAACACTCCCATCTTTCTGGTGACCTCATACATTCTGTCACAACGAACAACATAAACAAACCCTCCATATAAATCAGATGTCGGGGGCATGCATCCAAGACGTGACTATCAACAGCAACTTCCAACTTCCCATTAGAGCTGCCAGACAGGCTTTCCTCTCTCCGTTGGGAAATTCCCCATTCCAAAGGTAGAACCCAATATTAAAAGACATACTGTTCTGAATCAGGGCTCCCCAAAACAGGAGCCCCAAAAGATCTACCTTGTTCACAGATCCAGAAACATCCTTTTTCTCAGAAACTCAAGAGAATGAGAACCAGTGCAGAAATCCCTGGAAAGAGAGAGAGAGAGAGCAATGGTGGGAAAGCTTCACCAGAGATAAGTGACCATGTTGCTTCTAGCTGGTGCTACAGAGGTCTCAGTGCAGGCAGCGAGAGCTCACAGGGGAGAACTCTGCTCTCATAGGCCAAATATTTGGACTGTAACTATATCACCCTAAGACAGACATGAATTGCAATGAATAACCAGGGCTTGATTAAGACAGATCAGAAACCAGGCTACACAACTATAAACTATGTTTCTTAACTTACCTGAGCCTTAAGGTATGCATCATGCAATTATAAATCAAAACTCCAGTCCACAGTGTTGGAAAAAGTAAATAAAGTAACATTTATAAAAGTAGCTGCCATACAGCTGGTGTTTAATAAATGACAGTTGGCACACAATACATTTGAGCACTATTTACAAAATCATTTGTTCAGAAAACTACCCTTCTAGCATTTTGGGATTGGTGTTGGGAGACAGGATGAGGGAGAAGCTGTACTTAGCAATAGCTGGTTAAACGAGTAAAGGCTTTCTCTCTCTAAATTCACAATAAACATTATTTACAAGCCCTGAGAATTTCTGTTATATTAAGAAATATTTCCTAAGTTCATTTGCCCACTAAAATGTTTTCATAGTTTTGTAACACTGAGAATACACCCAGAGAATATATCTGGAGAAAAACAGCATTTTTAAAGGAGATTTTCATTCTCTACACAAATGGTGAAAAGTGTAAGAAAGGAATTCATTTTTTCATCATATTTATATTACCTTTATCAGAGGCACCTAAAAATATTCAGAAATAAATTGCCAGCTACTGAGACAGGTAGACAGATCTGATCCTCATATTACAGTGCCCCAATGGCCAGGAGGTATGAACTGATCCAAGGAAGATTGAAAGCTACAATCACAAGTCATGAAAAAGTAGCACTGAGCATTTTTTTAAACTGAGAAAGATGGTCCCCCCTGGTGGCTCAAGGGTTTTAAAGCACAGCACTATGAAGCTATCTGCAGCCACTGCAGCATGAGTTCAATTCCTGGCCAGACCCACATGGTGCCTCTCCTACCAGACCTCTCCTGCCTCGCCCACTGCTCCCTTCAGCAGTGTATTTTAGTAGATCTGCCTGTTCTGCTCTCCACTCTGTCTCTGGTGAATCTTCTCACCCTACCCGCCCCCGCCCCGCACCTCTGGCCTATGCCCCAGTTCCTGTATACATAAATTTTAAAATCTCTGAAAAAATAAAATAAAATAAACTGAGCAAGACACTGAAATAGACAATGATGAGCAAAGCTTCTCATCTGCACAGACCCTGGTGTGACCTCACAGCCTTCGCCCTATTCTGCTCCTATCAGAATCACAACATGGTAAGTGAAGGAAGGAACGCTAGGCTTGAAAATAAAATACTGCCCTGCAACCTCTGGCTGTGCCATTCATGTAGTATTTTTCTCACTAGGTCTCCAGTTTCCTTGCTATATATAGGTTTCCTTAGTTATAAGATGGGGCTAACATACTACTGGTTAGATAAAATCTCACAAGCAAAATATAATAGTATAGTCAATGATAATTGCAATCAACTGAAGCATCAGAAGCTAGCCATGTAATGTAAGCCATGGCCTATAAAGATTATCTACTACAAACCTCTAATTTTACAGATGGTGAAACTGAAGCCCAGAGAATGAAGTCTCTTGTCCAAGGTCACAGAGGCCATTAGTGACAGAGTTGGTACTTCAACTTGGTCCCCTTACTTTTAATCCAGAGTTCTTCCTGGTATGTCTCAAAAATCAGATTCATCTTCATTTGTGTTTAACATCAAATGAACAAAAAATTAGGCTGAATATAGCAATGGATCTCTAAGTAAATATGAAAGCCTCTTATCTAATATATTCAGGGAAAAGGGAAACTGGCTAATCAAAAAATCTGTCTCACGGAAATTAAAAAATTCTCCCCACAAAAAGGTCAGGGAGCCCTGATATACACCACACATAGATTAATGACTTTCAGACCATGCGAAAGCAATACAGTTCACCTCTGAAACCAGGCTGGACATAATTTCCTCTGTCTTTGATGACTTTGGATTCTCACATTGCCTGAAGGCAACCACGATGAGTATCAATCATCAGCATGCAGAGGGCATAAACGTAGAGCCCCACTCGGAGACGGCACGGCGCGTGCAGGGCTAGGTAATAGAGCTCTGTGCTAATGGAAATCCACAGTGGAGGAGGTGCTGCGTGCAGATTTATGAGCAGTTTCCAGGAACTCAGTAATCCAGAAGATTTTGTACCTTTATTTTTTCTTATTTAAGAGAGACTACTGCCTAATATTGTACCTGTTTCAGAATAAAATATCAGTCTCAAAACAGAAAGAGTGGAAACAGTTCACAGAAACTCAAGACTTAAAAGAAATTTGAAGTCATCCATTTCCATTTCATCCTTTTAAAGATAAGGAAGGAGAAGTCCAAGAGATGAAATGACTTACCTAAACTCCCTGTCTGACTCTGTGTCCAAAGGATATGGAACTTCGCATTCAATCTTTTACTTTTCACTCAGGAGACCCCAAGGAGTACTATTTAGAATTAAGAGTAGAACATTTGAGAGACCACTGTGTCTAGATTACAGGTGCCGTGGAGAGCAAGGATCAGTGTCTGCTCTGGAAAATTAAAATACTTCCTCATAGGTAGCAATCTCCTGTCCCTATGAGTGTCTAATCTGTCCACTGAGCAAGCTCCGGAAGTTCTATCAGTGCGTTCATGTGGTGCCATGGCGTTCTCGGACAGCACTATCTGGCTTCTAATTTCCTGCAATCACACCCACCTGCAGAACCTACTTCTTCTCCCGCTCAGGAAGTGTAATACTGAATCTACTGTCTTTTAAACCCAAATCACTTTCTACATTCTCACCTCGGTTGCTAACAAAGCCAGACATCCCAGCCACCAGTTTTGAGTCATGGAAGCCCAGTCACCAGCTACAGGAGCTAACAGTAGAGACTGGACTCTACTGAACATCTGGAAGAAAGTGATAAATTCTTAAAAGCAATAGAAAGCCTGGACACTGGTTACAAAAAAGAAAATAGAAACATTAACTCAAAATTTCCCAAAAAAGCAAAAGCCCAAGACTAGATGTTTTCACCTGTGAGTTCTACTAAAGATGGACTAATACCTGTTCTTCTCAAACTCTTCCAAAAAATTGAGGAAGAGAAATTGCTACCAAATACAGGTTATGAGGCCAAAATTACTATATTATCAAAATTCCAGGGGCATTCTTCAAAGAAATAAAGCAAATATTACTGAAATTTATATGGAACCACAAAAGACACCAAATAGCCAAAGCAATTTTGGCAGAAGAGAATTGTCCCTAGATTGCAAACTATAATACTAGGTCTTAGTACTCAAAACAGTATAGTATTGGAGTAAAAGCAAACACAGAGCTCAGTGGAACAGAACTGAGAGCCCAGAAACAAACTCACATTAATATGGATGGTTAAAATACACTAAGTAGCCAAGAATGTACAATAGAGAAAAGAAAGTCTCTTCAACAAATGATGTTGGCATAACTGGTCAGCCACATGCAGAAAAACAAAACTAGGCCACTACCTATTAATATACACAAAAACTAATTCAAAATGGATTAAAGATCAAAAACCATAAAATATGTAAGAAAACATGGGCAGAACACCCCATGATACTGGCTTCAGTGATAACTTTGGGGACCTGACTCCCAAGTAAGGAAAATAAAAGCAAAAATAAGCAAATGGGACCACATCAACTAAAAAGCTTCCAACAGAGGTTACTGCAACAGTATTTCTCCTGACAGAGCTATCAGAAGCCCTGTCCGACTCTCAGTCACCACCTGCTGAAAAGTACTAATATAACTCAAACACAAAAATATGGCAAGCAACAACAAGGACTCTGTACAATTGAATAGTCCTTGCAGATCACCATCAGAGCCATAATAGCATTCTGTCCTCACAACAACCCCCAGGAAGGTAGTCAGAGTCCATGATCCCCCCCATTTCACAGATAACAAAACTACAGCTCAGAGAAATTAGCAAGCACACCAAACTCCAAAGATTGAAGACTCAAACGCTACCACTCTGACGTTTAGTCCCTTGCACCATATTGTCTCATGTTGTCATTCCAAATGACAACAAAGCAATCTTATCTCTGCAATGTGACTTTGACTGCAACTTCCTGGAGCTAAGGAGAACCTTCCCTGCTGCTGATATCTACCCGGCCCTGGCTATCCAAAGCTCTTCTGTCTCGCCTTCTCAGGCAGGAAGAGCACAGCCCTTTGGGGCTCAGTAACAGATCTGCCCTGAAACGCCTCTAGTGGCTGCCTGACCCTCTCCCTATTGCTGGTGACTTAGATGCAAGGGAGAAAATTAGTATCCAAACAAATCTCCTCAGATGGAAGGCATTATTCAAACAACAGGTCAAAGCCTATCCAACAGATGTCACTGAACAGAAATTCTTGGGTTATGAAGAGACTCTCAGGCTTCAACCATGGTCCATTTATTTAAAAAAAAAAAAAAGCCTTCGGTGTTTTGGTACACTCTGGTATGACAAAGTTCCAACATGCATGTGTGCACGCATGCACGCGTGCGCACACACACACACAGCCATTACTATTTTCAGTTATTTTGTGCTATGTTATTTCTAGACTTTTTTGCTGTGTTAACTCATTCATCCCCATTACATGTCTGTAAGAGTCTTAATATCGAGACAGAGAGCTGCAGTGACGAGTGTGCACGGACGGCTGTACACTCGCGGTCATGAAGGTGCACTCAGCTAAACTACTTACCCAAGTCCTGGCTTTCCTGCCTGCTGACGTCCTGCAAGGCCCTTGGCCTCCTTACCCCGCTCTCCCCTTCCATGAAGTGGGGCCACTTTTGCCACAATGCACGGCTGCTTCAAGACCCCGTCTCTGCTTCAGACAGCGGGTGGAGAAGTGAGCGTAGGGAGGAAACATGCGAGTTCCTGTTGACCTTGACCCAGCAGCACTCACCTGGCTCGTGCTCCCCTCCATGGCTGAGACTAGTTGTGTGCTCACTCCCGCCAGCCAGCGCGCTGGGCACACCATGCAGCAGTTGCCAAGGAAGGAGAGCAACACTGAATTCTGGAGAAAACTAGCCTCCTGTGGGGCTTTCCACACAGCTTTACTGTGAGAATTAAATAGGCTAATATGTATAAAGCATCTAGAGCCTAATAAGCACGGACTACACACTGATCACTGTAACTATTCTCGGTAGATTCCAGGGTACAACTCAGGACCGGTGAGGTCTCATCTAATGTTTTCTTTTTTAATCCTTAAGTACATTACTACTTTGTTTTCCTCTCTCAAAGAGGAAAACAACAAACTAAAGGGGAAAACTGAATAATGATCATAATTGAAAAGACACAGAAAAATGAACTTCTAACAGAATAAGAAACGTTCACTTTATTGACACACTTATGGAACATCTATAATGGGCCAAATACTTTTTAGGAGTTATCATAGAAATAAATCAGCATTTTCTGGGAGAATGTCCATGATTTCAGTTACAGAGTTGATACAATATAACTTCCAGACTTCTTGGAGAAAGTACCAGTGCATCGGACTTGGGAACCGAGGCACAAATCTGAAACTTGATGCTTTGTGTAGAGCATCAGCCCCGCCCGGAAGCAAGTGTGTGTAGCAGCCCACCTGCCCCAGCAGAACCCAAGTCTCAGGACATCACCCACAGCACAACCTCCCATTCCCTCGATTCCACTCCAGAGCAAGCGTCATCAGCCCTCACTCAATTGGTCATAGGACCAGGTGGCAAGCGACGGGACAATGGGACAACTCTAAATAATGAGAGCGTCTGACGGTGCTGGGCCTGTGGACATGTGCTTATCACCATCTGCTCGGTCTCCTCTGAATCTGAGTCCCAACTTCCCTTTGGATATTGTTCAGATCCCGTTTTCCTTCTCACCTCTGCTTTATCTGAACACGCACAGCCAGTCAGCATTTGGGACACTCTTGCAGACTTTGCTGTGACTCCACAGTGGGACAGCTTCACCCGGATCCCGCTGGAGCCAACTTCCCTATTCTGGAAACCAGACTTGTTGGAGAGCCAACAAAATGTCTTCGGAAGAGTCGAGGCCTTGGTTCTTGCCACAGCCCTGTCATTTGCCAGCTGTAAGAGCACAGCAGATGATCTCCTCACTTCACGATTTTCTGCTATATTTGAGCGCCATCTGCATGCACCCTATCAAATTCTATGTCAAATTTAAATTTAGAAAATAAATTCAAAACTTTATACTGTCCTGTAATTGGAAATGTATTATTCTGCAGGACCCTAAAAATAAGTTTATAGTCAGTGATATAATTTTATCTGTGATTCTGCCAATATAACATCATGTAGCCACACCCCCATACATACAACACTTGGGGAAAATTTTTAGGTGACATTGAAAGCCATCTCGCCTTTGTCTCCCCTTTGTACATTTAACATCTTAGCAAACACAGCGAGAGTCTGGATGCCTTAGGAGGGACTGAAGCTGCCACGAGTCTTGAACTGTGGCTGATGTTGAAGGCACCATCTGCCTGGGGTCTTGTCATCCATGTTTGCATCAACTTTTTTTGCATCTGTTTCAAGGGGGCAACTGAGCTGATACTACCGACGTGGTTCTCTACCTGCCCCAGGAAGCCCCATGGCGGCAGTAAGCCTGCTGGACTCACGGAGACCCTGCCACAGGGCCACGAGTCTGTCCCTCCTGTTCAATTGCATTCTACTGTAGGACTGTACCTCCTGTTCGATCTCAGAAGTTCGGTGTGGCTATGGGACCCATTCTAGCCAATGGAGGAAGAGTGGAGTCATTTAACTGCTGATGCAAGATTTCCGAGATGTCCTTCTCCCACCACAGATGGAGGCATCTTCTGCACACCTGGGTACCTACTGTCTGGATGTGTCTGCTCTGACTTCTGCAGTGGCAGTGAGGACATACTCCCAGAACACCCAGCTCAGGGAGTAGGACTGACAAGGCCGCCAGCTGCAGAGCTCAGAGGTCCTCAGCAGGGTCTGGGCTGTACCTATGACCCACATGGATGGAGTATGCAAGGTGGCAAGACAGCCTGGTTTCTCCCAGATGCCTCTGAGGGTCAGCTTGGGCCCTGGGCCCCCTGTGCTCCTCCCCCCAACCTTCCTGTGGCTACATGACATTCTGCTACATTTCCTTCCAAACCTCTCCCCCTCTCTTCATGAGGGTTTTATCTGCATAGCTTTCCTGGTCATACCCAGTTCCTCATCATTTTCTCTTACCCAGGTGTCATATCTAATAAAATCCTGGCACATTTAATGCCACTCTGATATCTGCTTCTTGAAGCACCTGACCTTGAGCACTCAGCAACCCCCCTCATCCTTGGCTTCTGTAGGAGACTTTGCTCAGCTCTGAGTTTGTTATTTTGTTGCTGGCTTATTGAATGAGCAAGACTCTAGAGAAATCAAGTCTATTTTTCTCACCCCTACATATCTGCAAGCCTGCCCTGGGGACTCATTTTTCTCCACAACCCTGCATATAGTCTTGGGTAAGTTTTATATCCATTAAAATTAGGTTTTATTAAGAGAAACAAAGTCCCCCAAAATAAATGGCTTAAATAAGATAGAGGTTTATTTATATCTCATATAAAAAGAGCTTTGGGATAAAATACCCAGGGCTGATTTTGCAACTTCATGTTCAAGGATTCAGGTTCTTTCTAGCTCATTGCTCCCCCAAATCATTACCTCCCACTCCCCATCTTCATGATTAAAATAGTTGCTGGAGATCCTGCTACCACACCCATATCCCAAGGAGTAACATAAAGAAAAAAGAAGAGAAGAGGACTGCATTAGGAGATTTAGTATAATACAAAGTTTTGGGCCAGTTAGACCCATCATGCTCTACAAATAGATGTGACAAGAACTGATATGTACAACTTTCATGTCTTGAAGGGACCTTCCCTTTGTGCCAGTCACTGGGGTTGTTCAATTGCATTCTACTGTAGGACTGTACCTCCTGTTCGATCTCAGAAGTTCGGTGTGGCTATGGGACCCATTCTAGCCAATGGAGGAAGAGTGGAGTCATTTAACTGCTGATGCAAGATTTCCGAGATGTCCTTCTCCCACCACAGATGAGAGCAATGCTACCCATGGCAGAGGTCCTCCCTCTGGGGTCCCTGAGAGAGGGACACAAAGCAGTGACCCATGATCCACAAGTCACATGAGCAAAAACTAAGTTACTATTATTTTGAAGGTGATTACCAATAAAACACAATCTGGGTTATTCCAATGAATCTCCTCCCCTCTCCCTCTCCATCCTGATGTTCACTGAAACTCAGATAAGCAGTAGGCCACCACAAATGTGAGCAGATCCTAGTGACACAGAACAAGATAAGAGGATCTTAGGTCTCTAGAGAGTGGCGGAGCAGAGTCACATCTATCTCAGTGAAAGAGAAATAAATTTTCATGTTGTTGAAAACATTCTACTTTATTGTAGATGAACCTAAAACATACTAATAATCCATTCCTCCTCTAGCTTGTTACTTACTTCTCAATATCAAAGAAACTCTAAAAGTCCCCTTTCATTACCATTATATTACACATTTTGAAGTTCTTACTGTATATATTTTTTAATTTACCAGGGTATTTATGAGTGTATTTGCACTCACCATTGCTCTAATTATCAGCTCTCAGAAAGTGCTAAACAAAAACTTAGAGAGGTAGCCAGTGGGAAACTCATTGTTAGTAACAGAACCCCAGGTGCGGTTAAAAACCACATAGGTGAATGATACAGAATCTTTGTGAAACTAGTGGTCATGTAATGAGATGTAACTCTACTGCCCTAAATTAAGAAACAGTTCATATCTCCAATTAAATCATGCTGCAAATAAAGTCACATAGAGGATATACATTCCCAAAGCGTTTTTACGGCTTACGAGACCATCTGTAAGACTGCAAATTTTCAAAACAGAAATTACACCTCAAACTGAATTAAACAAGAAACGGACTAACCAGCTCCTCTAACTATAAAATTAGATATGTGTTTAGAAAAAGCTTGACACAACAACCAAACCAATGGCCAGAACCTGGCTTCTCTGTGCTCGTTTTCTGAGTTCACTTTTAGGGTGTTGGCTTAAATGTCTAACACACTTACCTCCCACCTAGGATGGCTGCCATAAACCACACTCTCCCCCCCATTTATCTCCATTGAGAATGAGTGCACGGCCCACCCAGTGAGAGTCTGGAGATGCCCGGCTGGTCTGGTTTAGGTCACATGACCATCCCCGAACAGAACAGGTGGAGACTGGGCCATGTGCACACCTTTTTGGAGTTGACTTATCACCCTCTGAAACATCAGGGAGAGCGCGGTATCTGTAACACAGACTGCTGGTTCCTCTTCCTCCTACACAGGGAACTAAGGTGCACTTCCCAGTTTCTCTTGTAGCTCCATGTGGTCATGTGACTAAGGTGAGGCCAATGTCACATAAGGCTTGCCTTGCCCATCGCCCATATGTGAGTCTCTCTCTGCTCACTGTCAGCTTAAGAAGAACTCTAGAAACTTAGAGAAGGGCAGAACCAAGGAATGGGAGAAGCAAGGATCTCTGAACAAGTACAGGTACACCTCAGAGATAGTGCTGGGGTTTTGTTTGTTTGTTCCAGATCATCACAATGAGCAAATATTGTAAAAAATAAGCCAACCAAACTTTTTGTTTTCCCAGTGCATATAAAAGTTACATTCATACTATGTTGTAGTCCATTAGGTGTGCAGCATTGTGTCTGAAAAACACACTGTACAAAGTCTAATTAAAAATATTGCAGTTCCTCCCTCATGGTGTAAGGGGTTGAGCTCTGCACTATGGGGCTTCTGCAGCCACAGCAGCACAAGTTCCATCCCCAGCCAGGGAGGGAATCCACATGGCACATCAAACCTCTCCTGCCTCAACTGCTGCTCCCCTCAGCAGTGTATTTCAGTCGATCTGCCTGTTCTGCTCGCCACTCTGTCTCTGGTGAATTCTTTCGCCCTCTGCCTCTGGCCTATACCCCAGCTCTTGTATGCATAAATAAATAAATCTTTAAAAGAAAATAAATAAAAATATTGCAAAAAGCATTAATCATCATTGATCCATCAGCAAGTCATATTTGTTTTGTTGGTTCAGGGTCTTCTCTGAGTTTTGATGGTCGATGACTGATTATGATGGTGGATGGTAAAGTTTGTGGTGGCTGTGTCACTTTCCTAAAAATAATAGGATAATGAAGTTTGCCATTGACTCTTCCCTTCACAAAAGATGTCTCTAGGATGTGAGACAATTTGGTAGTATTTTACCTACAGAAGATCTTCAGAAATTAGAGGCAATCCTCGCAAACCCCACCTCTAATTTATCAACTATGTTCATGTCATATTCTAAATCCTGTATTGTCATTTCAACAGCTCAGAACTTCTCTACCCAGAGTAGATTCCATTCCAAGAAACCATTGCCTTTTCTCATCCATCAAGAGCAATCATTCATTCATCCATTAAAGTTTTATGATGAAGTTGCAGGAAAGTAGTCACATCTCAGGTTCCACGTCTAATTCTAATTCTCTTGCTATTTCTACCATGTCTGCAGCTACTTCCTCCACTGGAATCTTGAAGCTTGCAAAGTCACCCATGAAGGCAGGAATCAACTTCTTCCAAACTCGTTTATGTTGATTTTTTGATCTCCTCCCATGAATCACAAATGTTCCCAGTGGCATCTAGAATAGTAGGTCCTTTCCAGGTTCCAATTTACATTGTCCAGATTCATCAGAAATATCACTATCTATGGCATCGATAGCCTTATGAAATGCATTTCTTAAATATTAAGACACAAGTTCCAAAGTGACTTGTGGGTTGCAGAATGGATGCTGCATACAGGCACGAGAACACTTCAACCTCCTTGTCTATCTCCATCAGAATTCCTGAGTGACTAGGTATACCGCGTGCATAGTAGTTGTTTGAAAGGAACAAGTTTTCCTGAGCAACAGTTCTCAACAGTGGACTTAAAGTATTCTGTACAAACAGATGTGCTGTCCTCAGACTTTTTTATCTTATTGATAGAACACAGGCAGAGTAATCTGAACAAAAATTTTATGGACCCTAGGATATGGGGAATGGCAAATGAGCATTGGCTTTAACACTTAAGTCAGCAGCTACATTAGCCCTTAACAAAAGAGTTCTGAAGCTCTGAAGTCAGGTACTGACTTCTCTTTAGCTATGAAAATGCATAGCTACAAACAACCTTATAAGTTAACAAACTTATACTGGCATCTTCTGTCAATATAAGGCTCTTTCATGTACACTGAAAATCTGTTTAGTGAAGCCATCTTCATCAATGACCTTAGCAAGTGGCTTTTTTAATTTGCAGCAGCCTATACATTAGCATTTGCTGCCTCATCTTGTATGTTATATAGACAGCTTCTTTCCTTAAACTCATGACCATCCTCTGCTAGCTTCTAACTTTTCTTCTGTAGTTTCCTCACTTCTCTCAGCCTTCACAGAAATGAAATAAATTACTGCCTTGCTCTGGAGTAGACTGACTTAAGAAATATTTTGGCTGGCTTGATTTTTATCCAGGCCAGAAAAACTTTCTCCATAAGAGAAATAATGCTGTTTTGCTTTCTTATCAATCACGTTTTCACTAGAGTAGCTCTATTCATTTCCTTTAAGAACTTTTCCTTTGCATTTACAACTTGGGTGCAAGAGTTCTAGCTTTTGGCCTGCCTCAGATTTTGACATGCCTCCCTCACTGAGCTTAAGCTAAGTTTTTGTTATAAACTTAGAGATGTTATCACTTGTTTCAATATCATTGTGTCTCAATTAGTAGGAAGGAAAGGAGAAGAAGAGACACAGGCAAAAGGCTAGTCACTGCAGCAGTCATAAGTTTTCAGTCTTATATTGACGTGGCTGATGGCACCACAAAACAATTACAATAGTAACACCAAAAGTCAGCATTGACAGATTACCATAACAGATAGAGTAATAATGAAGGAGTTTGACAGCTTGTGAGAATTACCAAAATGGAACACAGAGACATGGACTGAGCAGCAGCTATTGCAAACGTGGTACTGACAGAACTGCTATTGCCACATGGAGGGTTGTCACTAATCTTCAATTTGTAAAAAAAAAAATGCAAAATATATGAAACACAGTAAAGAAGGACAATAAAATGAGGCATTCCTGTAGTGGAAGCCACCTTCCCAGGAAAACCAATGTTAGGTAAATCATGAGCAAGCATTTGCTTCTTATAATGCTTAGGCATTGAAAATTTACCATTGATTGATTGCAACAGCCATCATTACTTTGATACAATACTACAGAGAATGTAGGAGTGACAATTCCAAGAGCAGGGCAAATGGATGTTGGACAGCCCCAAAAAAGCAACATCCACTGCAACAGGGTTTTTAAAATTTGGATTATCTTTAAATAAAATGGAAGCAATTATGCTGCCAGAGACATCTCAGTCTATGTCCATTTTCTTTTCTAGAAGAGGAGTGTTGTAATGACTTAGCCACAAACCAAATAAACAAAGCAGCAATTGCCTCTTGTGCTATAATAAGCCTTTGCAAACATGCCCTGCATTTGCACATGGCTTTCTTAATAAATGGATGCTATTTTCTTATGTTCACCAGCAGCCATACCAAATAAGAGAGGCAATTTAAATTTGCTCTGCATCTCAGGGAACCACTCTTCGATACAACTAGCATTTTCTAAAATGAAAAATGTATTTTTCGAAAATCTCTTCCTCTCTGAGTTTAATGTGTAAACACAAAGCAGGCAAAGAAAGCAAAAACCAAGATGCATAGAGAAGGCAATATAGAAACTGTGAGCCAGTTCCAGAGTCATCGAGAGAGGCCAAGGGAAGTCTCCAGTTAAAGCCCAAGTCAAATACTTCTTACCTGAAATGAAACATGCCCACGGTGGAGATTGGTACCAAAGTTAAAGCATGAGGAGACAAAACCAAAAAAAAGTCTGGAATGCACTTGTCAGATAACAGACAAGTATATGCTTTATTTGGAGAGCATCTTTCTCTTTAGCTGGATAAATTCTATCCCTCTTCCAGAACCCAGCTGAAATGGGACAGATCTTCCTCACCTCCATGTACTTACTCCTCCTTCCATATATTAACAACCACTTCAACAGTGCCATTCAATATAACAACAGAATTTTCTATAATTATTTAGAGTCTGTCTTCCTCTCTAAAGTGAAAGTTGTAGAAGTGCGTTGTAGAAGTGCAAAGACCTTTCTGGCTGTTCACTTGCTATTTCCAGAGTTAAAACAGTGCTTGGCACATGGTAGGGATTCATTCACTCCATGGCACTCTGGTGAGCAGTGGGACTGGCAACAAGTTACTCCAAAAGGATCACATGCTCGAGTGTCTCTTCGCCTGACATTTTTCTTTAGGCAACCTTTGAAAGAAAAAACAAACCTGCCTAGAAACCAAAATATCAATAGAAACACTGTCTTTTAAGTCATCAGAGAAATCTGTTTCTTAAAATACTTGGAAAGATTATGGAAATTGTCCTCAGGATTCTTTTTCTTGGGGACAAATTCTATCATATTACCACACACAGACTAACTCTGTAACCATAAGAATTAAGCTGTTATAAACCAACCAGCTAACCCCATCACAGTTCAGCCACCCGTCATTTCTTTCCCCAGGAAAAGACTATGACTGAGCCCACCAACGTCAGAGTCAACCTTCATTCAATCACTCAGGCTTTGTCACTTCCCTGTCACATTGTCCCCAGTACCTTCCCCTATCTGAGAGGGCTCCAATTTTCTCATTTGTACAGTGACCTGAATGCCACACTCAAAAGGTTGTGAAAAAGGAGTGAGGAAATAATGGAAATACCCAGAGCCTAGCTCTGGGTCTCTACAAAGTAGCCATCTTCTGTTATGTTTTCTTTCTTTCATGGCCTTCCTGCCCTAAATTCCCTCTGCCCATGATTCTTGCTGCAGGCTCTAGACCTTTCTCCACTTACCTCCTTATTCCAATCCACTTCAAGCTTACTCTCAGAGGAGAAAGGATCTGATCATCTAACTCAGGCAAAGACCTCAGGGGCTGACCATATTCCATTCTTTTAGGCTAACATTTATTGACAATTTGTAAATTCTCATTTCACACAACAAATCTAAGAGAAGGGCACTATTTATTAACTACTCATCTTGCATATGAACCCAAAGGTTCACAGAGGTTAAAAGAGCTTGCCCAACCTCACATAGCTTGAAAGTGTCAGATTTGGAAGTCAAAGCCAGTTATGCCTGACTCCAAATCCACACCCTTTCAATAGCACCATGCTATCTTTCCCCTTTCTTCTCTAAATTTCCTTACTCCAGACAAATTGTAAAAGCTTCCAATGGTAAACTGCCTAGTTAGATACCAGCTTTAAACCAAAATTGTGTTACTACAGGTGGCTGGCATGAAACAGTTAATTCACTAATGGTATGTCCAAAAATATCATCTTCAGCCAGGATGTTGTAACATTTGAGGTAAAATCAGAGATAGAGAAATATTTCACTGGGCTGGATATACTTTCACTGAAGTCTGAAATTAGTGAAGACAGTAGTTTCTCTGAAATTAGTACAGTGTCACCCCTTTAACCTAACCAATTTAAAAGTATATAGTGCATAGAACCTTCTAGAAAGAAAAAAAAAGCTCCCTCTCATTTATCACTTTCACAACTCACAGGACCCAGAATTTTCCATTTCATGACACTTCTATGTATTTAAACTCATGATCTTCATATTAATTCTTCCAAAATGACATATCATCATGGAGAGTATCTCCATTTAACTTCCCTGTGTCAATATTAATGATGGCATTTGCGTGTTTATTAGGTAAAAATTGGGTCCTGACAATCAAGCAATCAACTCCAGGACCCACGAGTTCATTCATCAGAACTCCTCAATTGCTTTTTTAATTTCTTCTGTTGACATTGATCTGGTGTGAGGTTATTTATAAAAATCTTTATGAATATAATTTATGACTTAATTTAAACAAGTATTACATAGATGTTATCTCTGAGTCCATGACCTGAGGTGGCAAAGATTCCTATCACAGAGCAACACGATTCACTTAAATTTCTCATTTTGTGATTCCTGTTCTTTGTTTGAGCAGCACTCAGGGTCAGATATAAATGAAATGAAAAGTGTCTTTCACATTAACTGGTCTTTATTAAGTCCTGAGAGCATTTATGTAGATCTTTGCAAGCAACCAAGGAGTTGAAGAAAACAAACCACCTAAAGGTACTATAGAAGAGTATTTTTATTTGTACCTACAACAATTATACTGTAAAAGAGATGTTTTCCACTGTAGGCAAAAAGATAATGTTTGATGTTAAACTCCCAAATTTATGTTTTTAAATGAAAGGTAGAAACTTTTTCTTGAGTGATCTTAAAAATATGTTTATTCAATGATTTCAAACTGACCACCTACAGGATAAATTGTGCCTGTCCTATCCAGAGTTTTAAAAATAGGAAAACATTACCAAAATCTTGAATTTCAAATTCTTTTGAGAAGTCAAAAGATCTAGCAACACCATACCCATACTCCTCCTACAATAATGGTTGCTCCTGAAGATAGTCTGTGAACACTCCATTTGTCAGAATCCCATCACTTCTGTCCTGTATCTGGTCTCTTCTTTCTCTCACATTTTTTGTCTAATCCTTGAAGGCTTTGAGATTGTCAAGACCTATTCTTGTCTATGAACATCATTTTATAGATAACAAATCTGAAAACTGGAAGGATTAAAAAAAAAAAAGCCCCACCCAGATAGCACAGGATTCATTCCCATCTCCTACTCATTCCACACTATTTTTCTAGTGTAAATATTGCTATTAATATATATGGACATATGGATACATATCTTATAGCTCATTGAATATAATGAACTGTTAATGCTCTTGCCAAAGATGGTTATAATAAAGAGGACCTAATTTACTAGTGCTAACAGAATGCTTTATCTTTTACTTATCTGTCGTCAGAATGAAATACTGGCTGGGACTCCCTGGTGGTGCAAGAGGATTAAGTCTCAGCACTATGAAGCTATCAGCAGCCACTGCAGCATGAGTTCGATCCTTAGCCAGGGATCTGACCCACATGGCGCAGCAGACCTCGCCTGTCTCATCCACTGCTCCCCTCAGCAGTGTATTTCAGTAAATCCACCTATTCTGCTCCCCACTCTGTCTCTGGTGAGTCTTCTCACTGCCCTCCTTCCCCCATCTGCACCTCTGGCCTTCACCCCAGCTCTTTAAGCATAAATAAAATTTAAAGAAAAAGAAATACTGGCTGTGAGCCTTGCACAGAATGAGAAGACATGACACCATATTACATTGATTTCTGTCTCATTTCGCAGCAGTGACCCTGCAACACTCTAAACACCAATATTGCTAAGCCCAGGAAACTGAATATGGTCTTAGAAAAGGCTGATGATTAAAAGACTAAGAAACATCCCCTGCAGTAGGAGGAATTCTCTTCCCCTTGCTTGAGGCCTGAACTTAATGACTCACATCCAATGGACAGACCCTGGCAGAAGTAATGGTATGTCTCTTCCAAAGATCAGGTTTTAAAAGGCAGTGGCTACTATCTGGTGGTGCTCTCATTTGTTTGCTCATGGATTGCTTACCTATGAGAAGCTGACTGACATGTGATGAAGAACTCAGCAAAGACAGTCATGTGGTGGAAAATCAAAGCTCTCCAACAATGTGCAAGTGAACTGGAAGCAGAAAAAACCCTCTACCTCTACTCTAGATAAGACTATACCCCCAGTCAACAGCTTGACTGCAACCTCATGAGAAATACTAAACTAGAAGCACCCAAATAAGTCACTCCCAGAATGATTACCACAGAAACTATGAAATAGTAACTGGTTGCTGTTCTAAGCCGTAACATTTGGGGTAATTTGTTATATAGCAACAGTCACATAATACAAACACCTAGACCATAAATAAAAAGATTCCTAAGTTCCCCATGTGTGGTTAAGTTTTACACACAAACACACACTCTCTCTCTCTCTATATATATATATATATAAAATATGCGTGTATGATATATACACAAAGACAATTATATATGGTATGTTATGTGTGTCTACATACATACATGCATGCATATCAGAAATGTATTTTTCAGGAAAACTTTTAAGTCAAACAAACTCTTCAAATTTGGCTCTGCCTGTTGTTAGCTAGATGATCTTGAAACAATACTCACCCTTGATGTCCTCATCTGAAAAATAGGGCTGGCATTCTCATTGCATTTTATAAATGACTCTATTTTTCTGCTCAATCGTACTTTACTGTAGATACAAGTTGTCATTGCCAACTCTGAGGTCAGGTCAGCTCCAGCAGACTCAAACCAAAGAACAGCCAGAGAGTCATCCATGCGTGCTAAATGCCTAGGCTTCATGATGGCTTCTAGCAGCCCACTCTAAATTAGGCCCACCCTCCCCAAGGAGCTCACCCAAAGCAACAACTTCCCATGGACATGGGGCCATCTTTGGGGCCTCAAGGGGTCTTACAGCCAAGAACACAAATACCCTACTATTTTTTTCTCCTAACTTCCAGTTCCACAGCCTCCACCACCGGTTTCCTAGCACTCCTGCAGGAGCCCATGAAGTTATAGTCAGAGAAGCTGATACGGGAAATGAGTTTTGTGCAATCATCATTCCTACAGACTGTCTGTAACATCTTGGTGTTTTATCAGTGTTTATGGGCATTAGATTGACTCATCTGTGAAATGGTGTGTATAGACACTTTTCTTGTAAAGATGATATGTGATATGTGTTCAAATGGCATATATTCTTCAGGGGAAAATGATTGGCTAAATCTTTGATCAAGAAGCTTTCATCAGTTTAAGATGAGTGGAAGAAACCTACTTATTTTTAACCAAAGTTCAATATTTTAAACCATCATCCTACATATTATGGCTTGTCTCTGTATTTTCACAATTAACATCTTTGGTTTACTCATTCCCTCAAGGCAAAAGGAAATTTCACAAAGCAGCTTGCTCAGAATTATTTATAGATATAAAAACTTGCTATCCAAGGTCGATGATAGCATTGTCCAAGAGTCCCTAATGCTTGTGTAGGAGGTTGTGATGGTTTTTCTGTGTCATCAAACCAAAAGAGGATGCCTCAAAACTTATTTACAATTTCATTAAACTAATCAGAACCTATTTAAATTTGCTCCTCTAACAACCTCTTATTGAACATGTTTCTATAGCAGGGAAACAGATAAATGAACGAAGATGAAAGAAGATAAATTGTTTTTTATTGAAGTAATTGTTGTAAGTTATATAAGATTATAAGTTATTCTTTTAATTGTGGTAACATTGTGATTAGCTCCATCATTTGTCACCACCATCGCACACCCACCACCAAGTCACCATAGTCCACCATCATAGTCCACGATGCTCTTATTCCGTCTCTTTCCCTACTCCTCCCCCTTTGGAAACCTCAGTTCCCATAGTTTTCAAGGGTTTGCTTTTAAGGTGTCTTTCTCTGTTTCTTAGCTTTTTTTTCCATATTTCATTCACTAGTGACACCAGCCAGTATTTATCTTTCTCCTTCTGAAAGGAGATAAATAGAAGATATATGACACACTTACCCTCAAGCAGATTACAATCTACTGTGAGAGAGATTTTTAAAGGAAGAATAACAATGTAGTTTATAAAAATAGGTTCCCTATACTGAGTACTAGAGGTGCACTGGCTTTGGAAAGCAAAAAGGATATTCTGCTTGAGGCGACAGTGAATTCTAGAAAGAAAGAGTGTTTAGATTAAGCCTGAATCTGAGCAGGCAGATTCTGACTATTGGAGAAATGCGAGGTTGATAAATTCTTCACGTCTAATCATACAGACAAGGATAAGAAGGTTTAGAATGCAAGGAAGTGTTTGAGTAGCCTCAGTTGTGTAAAGTTTAAGGCATATGAAGATAATAGTAAGAGATGAGGATGAAATGGAATGAAGGACCCGATCAGGATAAACATCCAGACATGAAGAAACAAAGGTAGGAGCTAGGTCAGTGAGTTAAAATTAAGAGGAAGTTTACCAATTCAAAAATGACTGTGAAATTAGGGGGGGAAATGTCAAAATTAGGCCACTATCTGCTGTGTGTTATTTTGTCTGGGGGATTTTATTTTTGGTTGAAGCACAAAGCAAAATACAGAGGAAACCAGTAATATGAAAATAATCGATGGTAAGTGAAGCATGTGCATATATGGAGGTATGAAAATGTACCCAAGGGTGTGTGTGTGTGTGTGTGTAAATATATATGTAAATAACTGATAATCTTAAAAAAAAACCTGTCAAAGACCAAACTTGCAAGCTGACCATAGATCAGAGGCATACAGCAAGGGAGGGAGGGAGGGTGAAACCAGGGAGGGAAGAGCACAAGGGACACTGCTGATGGAGCTTGGGTGCTATTGTGGTGACATAACTTACAGGACTACACCAGAGAGGAGAAATCAAATACTGTCCAAAAACTAACAAAGATGTAAGAAAATAAACATTTTTCTAAAAAACTGAAATAAATCACCCATTCAAGGACTAGCTGAATAAACTGCTATGCATTCAAACCACAGAATACTACAATCACAGAATACTATAGAGCCATAAAGAAGAATGACAGAAGCTACTCCAGTTGACTTAGAGAATTTTAGTAAAATACAAGAGTGATAATATGAATGTGTCTGGCATGAACAGTGATAGAGAAACTGGAGAAATATGTCCCAATGAGAGAACAAGATCCCTATGTCATGCTACTGACTTTCAAACTCTATAAACTACATGATAAAAAGTTAACAACCATGAAAGGTAAACCTTACAAAACCTATGCTATCTTAATTCATCTAAGACAGCTTTGATTTCCCTTTCTTACCCTCCCTTATATTCCTGATGCCCTCCTCACTTCTTTTTAAAGGATCTAAGAGCAGGATTCTATTATAGAAAGATAAATACCCAAGAGATGAGACAAAACTGGTATTTGCAGCTAAGTGATTATTGTACTGAAATCCTTAAAATAAAATGTGACCAAATCAGGCATATGCACTCCTGATGAAACTGCTTTTCCAAATATGCTACACTCTTCCTGGGTAATTTGATTGTGGTGACATGTCAGTCCAGCTATAATTGGTTTTAATTAGCCTTCCTACAGCTGTAAGATTCTTTACCTACATGCAAACTGTCAAAAGACAGGGAGAAGGGAGGGCAAGGAAAGGAAATGAGGGAATTCATTTTTCTACCTTCTTCTGTAAATGCCAGATAAATTGTTTTCAACCTGTCTTACAAGCAAGCACCCCACTTTCCAGTATAAATGAGAGGAAATATGTCCCCATGGCAGCTCTTAGAAATGGCGGATCCCTTCAGCACAAACTCAGACAATGAACTAAATTCTGTCTTTTGTGCAACAATGTGTGGTTTCTAGGATGCAGGGAGGAAAAGAATCTCAACATTCCCTCCCCAGCACCTCATGCTAAAATATTACTTGGAGAGACTGCCAGAAACTAGGGTAAGTTCCTGTAACTCAAGCAAATACATTTAAAGATGCAAATGTTTGTATTCTAAGCATACAGGGACTGTATCTATATATGCATCATATGTTCCATAAAACAACACAATTTCTGGCTGATTAAAATAATCATGTATATATTTATATATATTTAAGTTTTAGCCAACATAATATTGTTGTTTAAATATAAGACTTTCCAGTCATGCTGAATCATTCCAGGAACTCGAAGTCATTGTTCTCAGAATCAGACATCATGTGGGAAACTGAGGTCAGAGGCTTTGGATCACTGGGATTCCAGGCCATTGCATGAGAGGGATGGATCAAGAGTATCCCCAAGGCAAGACCATGCCAGGCCACAGAGTTCGGTCTTCCTCCCCCCACAGAACTATCCATTTCATGATCACAGCTCACTCAGTCAGACTGCACAATGCAATCCCCACCACCCCCTTGACTTATAGTTGAGGCAAGACAACCACTGCAAGTGAATGAATGAAGTTGGCAGCTATCACTATTCCTTCCCCTACTCCTGAGAATCCCTGTCTGAGCAGACAGTGTCTTTGAGGGAGAAAAGGTGCATCAAGTCATTTAGCCCAAAGATCCTTTAGATACAAACATAAAATTTCACTTATGAACCTTCAGAGGTATTAAATTGAGGCAGCCTCTTTCACCCTTGGAAAAACAAATTATTCTAATAGTCTTCTTTTATGTGGAATGGAACTCTGCCACTCTGGTCAATACTTATTGCAAAACCACCACACAAATCTATTCAGCACAGAGCTTCTCAATCTTCTTGACCTCCTCAACTAAATCCAGTTTCATAGTGTAAGGCTAATTTTTCTTTCCCACACAATAGCCTTTGCATATTACTAGGCTTCTTCCCCGATACCCCCACAAATAGACACAAAGTCTTCTCAGCAATGAGCAAACATCCCCAATTCCTTGAAAAATTCTTCCTCACCAACAGCTTCATATTGTTTCACCATCACTGTCGTGTGAATATTTTCAAGAATATCCCTCTTATTGTACATCTGTGGCATCTAAATCTGAATATAATACCCCAGAAGTGGGCTGAAAAGCTCAAGTAGAAACATCTTGTTCATTTTAAATGTTATATATTCAATACTGCTACCAAAGATCAAGCGAGTTTTGTAGAAAGTTTATAATGCTATCAGGGCCTGTGCTAAATTATGTAAAATATGCTTTATATATACTAGGAAATTTTATCTCCTTGATCCTTTACGACACAGATAAATTGGGAACTTACACGCGTGGCTCTATATTTAACTTGATTCTATTTAACTTTCTCAGCTGTGGCCTATCCTCTGAATTTAATCCTCCGCAATATATCTACAACCAATAATCCCTTTTATTAACTACCACTAGGTTGTTTAGTCTAGCTAGCTAAATTCACAACCTCTTAAAATACTAATTTGCTGCAAACACTTGGTATACGCTTTTCTTTTTAGTGCATTCCCCCTGCCCTGTTCCTCATCTCAACAGAGAGAATCACCACCTATCTCTTCAGTTTTCCAAACTAATAATCCATAGGAATCCTTGGCTTTCTCTCCTGTCGTCTCTCATTCTGTCGGTCCAAATTCTGTCAATCCTATTGAGGCTTCCCTCCTAAATATCTAGGATATGTCATTGTAGCTTCATTCTTTTTGATTTTTTTAAGATTTATTTTTATTTATTTATGCATACAAGATTGGGGTGTAGGTCAGAGCCGTGGGATTTGAGAGGACTCACCAGAGACAGAGTGGGGAGCAGAACAGGCAGATCTACTGACATACACTGCTGAGGAGAGCAGCAGGTGAGGCAGGAGAGGTCTGAAGTGCTATGTGGGTCACCTCCCTGACCAGGGATTGAACTCACACTGCAGTGACTGGAGATAGCTAATACTTTAATCCCTGCACCACCAATTGAGTCTCTGTGGCTTCATTCTTTTTTTTTTTTTTTCACAGTTTATTTTTTTTTCTTTTATAGGAAAGATTTGGGTTTTTTTTATTGACTCATGCATAATTTTTATTCTATTTTTTCCCTTAATTTATATATATTTGACATCAATTGTAATCCCCATGTATTCCCCATCACCATATCACCAGTGCACAATCACCTCAGTCCCCCATGCTCCCATTTGCCCTCAACCTTTCCCCTCCCCCCTCCCCACCAAGTGTCACCAATTTGTACTTGTGTTTTCATTTTTGGTTTTTGGGTCTTTGTTATTATTATTGTTGTTGTTCTTATTCCTTTCCTTGATCCTTATTTGGTTCCCTTATATTCCTCCTAGGGGAGGAACCATCTGGTATTTTTCTTCTGCCTTCTGACTTATTTCGCTGAGCATCATCCCTTCCAGTTCCATCCATGCTCCTATGAATGTGTCTAGTTTTTCTTCCCGATCCGCTCATCTGTTTTGGGCATTTAGGCTGTTTCCAGGTCTTATCTATTGTAAAGAGTGCTGCTATCAACATAGGGATGCAGGTATTCTTTTGAATCAGTATATTTGTGTCTTTTGGGTATATTCCTAGGAGTGGGATTGCTGGATCATATGGAAGTTCCATTCTTCTATGGCTTCATTCTTAATGTCATTCCTATTAAGGCTCTGAGATGAGGGGGGCATAGTGCACTAGTTGCAGAAAGAAGGCCATGTAGCTAGAACGAGGCAGCACAAGACGCTGTGTGATGAGAAGGGAGCTGTGAAAATGGCCGGATGGTACAGAAGCTTGTGTTGCCCACAACTGCAATCCTAACAGCCACAGGAACCCACCAGAAGCCATCAAGCGACTGAAATGATAGGCATAGGTTCCTTTGCTTTGGTTTGGTTTTAGAAGGTCATTCCGGCTTTAGTGTGAAAAATGGAATGAGGTCTCAAGAATAGGAGGGAAGGGAAATTTTGTTGGCATTCCTGGAAAACATCTGAGATATATTTTCACAGTTCTAGATGGCTCAGGTGACTTGTGGTATCATTATCATACTACTACTGCTATTTGAAATCAAATGTTCTTTCATTTGCTGCTTGCATTTCACAAGTCCTCTCTCAATACTCACCACTACTCTATGATATACAAAGTATGAAGCCATTTAATAGGGCAATGAAAGCTTGAAAGGTGAACTATCTTGCTAAGCGACTCGCCTCAACTGAAGGTGAGCCAAACCAGAACTAAGACTCCCGACCCTTGGCCAGTGCCTTTGGTCTTTGGTTACCATCGGTGCCCGTTACAAACCAGTGTCTTCTCAGAATGGCTCACGAACAGGGTCTTCCTCACCACTCCATTTTCCAAGCATGAGAACAGATGCGAATGCATTCATGACTCTGGTCACCAAAGTCAACTGTCACTCTTGACCATCTCCATGTAGACCATCCTAACCCGCATAAGTGGTTTCGGTCAAAGGAAGACCGAAATTCTGCAGTGGTTGCTTCATTTGCAGTGCAGGGAATGAGGTTAGCATTCCACTAGTGTATTAGACAGTTGAAAAAAAAATTAGTCTAGGAGCTTTTTGCCTTTTCTTTCCCCCAGCAGGCTCTTTGCTTCTTTCTGCTTAGCATAACAGACCATTAAACATGTTTTGTCTAATGTAATGACTCATGTAGCATGTTCACTCCCTCCCATCACATTAATCACCAGTTTCTGTAATATCCTGTTTGTTAAGATGAAGTGATAATGCAAATCCTCATGACAGGACTCCTCAATTAAAGGGAATTTGTTTCTCTGCACCTCCGTACAAAAGGAAAGAATGAAATGACAGTGAAACAAGCTAATGGACATTTAAGGATGCAAAGAAGAAATACTTCCAGTGGTTGACATGATGGCAGGACTCAGTGAATTGTGTAAGAAAATGAAGAAAGACAAAAATCCCAAGTCCCCGGATTTGCCATTAAAGTTGTGACCCGATGCCTACTAATCTCCTTTGCTAATTCATTCAATCACTCAGGCTGACTTAGGAGACAGACACTGAGCAGAGAGTGGGATGTCATGATGACAAAGAGATGTCCCTGCTGTCCAGAGACAACTACTTTGGTTGCAGGAAAAGAGCCTTGCACTAGGCAGATGCTGATTACAAAAAGGAATTAGCCTAATCTACCCAACCCAAAGAAGAAAGAGAAAGGTTAGGGCACTGTGTCCCAAGAGCTTCGCGGGCTGCTGGATTCAAATATTTAAATAGCCAATAAAATTCTGTTTTCTCCATCAAAATATCTTTTACATTTTACAGAGTGCAAAATGTCTTTTACATTTTAGGATCTGTTATTGTCAGTGCTTATCATTGGTTGCAAAATCACCTCCTGCCACTCCAGGCTTACATTCTCTGAGCCAGCAAAACCAGTAGAAAGGGAGCTTCACTTTCCAATAATTCCACCAAAAGCACCAAGCTTGACTCATCAGACCTGAGATCTTTGTCCTTTTCTGAACCAACCACTGTGGTCAAGGATGTGACATTATCAAAGGGCCCACAGGGAGCGTGGGCAGTTCCACTTAAACCACACCAAGGAAGAATGTGAACTAAATAAAACGATCAAGGTGCCCTTACCAAACAGAAGAGAGCTGGATGCTGGCCAGAAAAACAAACCACAGATGCGCTTATAGTTGTGTCTGCATTCACAAGCCATGAGGAGTTACAAGTTAGGAAAGATGCACTGGACAAGGGAGGAACAGAGGAGGAAAAGCGCTCACTCTATTGTTGGGAGGAAAATCAGGAGAGATTTGCCATGCTTGAACTGTTAGATGCTTGCTCTCCGCAAGACCTAAGCAGGTATTTGCTCCACCTTGAAAAGGAAAGGAGGCTGCTTTCTGAGCCGAAGCACCGGGCTATGGAACAGCATGCTGGGGAGCATGTAGGAAATCCTCCATGCTGCCTCCTCCATCTCTACTGTGCCTGGATCTTCACAGGTACAACCACCTCCATCTGCTCTGGGTCCTGAGCTGACACTGAGAGTGACGTAATATGCATCAGCATCCATCCCTCGGCCAGAGAGGCTAATAAGTGTGGTCAGTTTCCAAGCACTAAAATCCAGAGCCACAGAGAGCAGAGCTGGGTGCCAGGGATGGCCCCTTGGGACACCACCATCACCAAGTACACAAGACAAACCGTCTGCCTGGTCTCCTATGCCAAGTCCAATCACAAACATTTTCAGAGTTGCTACTATGAGAAGGAGCACATTGTAGGCCCTGGGCAGAGAAGATTAATTTCTAGCTGGACAGGGACAGAGGATAAACACATAAACAGACCAGTGCATAAAGTCACATCTGAAAGTGCTAAGTGCTGTAAGGAAAATAAAGCCGCTGAGTAATGGCCTAATGGCCAGGGAGGGAGAAATTACATGAAGGAGATGGTTGCTGAGTTAGTGCGGTCAGGGAGAGGCTCCAGGGCCCACTGTGGAAATGATACTTCAGAGGCATGGAGCCACGCACAGCCTGGCAAAGAGCAGCACGTAAGATGAGCAGCACGTAAGACGAGCAGCACAAAGGTCAAAGGCCCCGTGGTAAAGGCAAATTCTGAGGTGTCTGAGCACTGGAAAGAGCATCTCTGTCATAACCCTGCAAAATCAGAGCTTTAGGCTGCACCACACACCAGGATCAGGCCCAGACTTGCACTATCCCTTCCACAGAGCCAGATTCCTTTCCCAGCAGCCACGGTGATGGTCGCAAGCATCTCCAAAGACCACGATTTTAAAAGCTCATGCACATTATCTCAGTGGATGCTCAGAACACTGAAGGGTCAATATTTCGCCATCATTTTATATTTGAGGAAACTGAATTCAGAGCAGTTTAGAAACGCGCTGAAAGCCAGACAGGGACTACTCCAGCTTTCAGTGGAGACCCCAAAGCCCGTATCTTCCTCCCTGCTTCATCTCTACTGGAATAAACTGTCGGGATGATGAACTAAATGACGGAAAATACGCTGCTAATTCTTCCCAACAATTAAACAAGGAGACCATTTACTCCTGGGTCTTGACTCCTTCTGGTGGATATCAAGAGAAAGGGGTTAGAACAAAGGCTCCAACTATTGTTTTTTTGAAGGACTAAGTATTCAAAATCTAATCGCAGTAAAATTGCACACAAACGAACCAGTGGGGAACACAACTAGTCTTACAGCAAAATGGCATGTGCTTCAGCAAACTCACTGTTTTGTGAAAAATTGCTCCTTGAGAAAAATTGCTAAGAAAACAAGCTCTCTCCTATTTTAATACTGAGGAAATAGATAAAAGAGAATAAAGCAACAACAAAATATGGTGAGTATAGTAAGGTAATATAAATACGGCCTTTATCAAAAGCAAGAATTGAAAGATAAAAGGCTAGTAGATGAACTTGTCGTTGTTTACAGCAGCATTTTTAACACGTCTTAAATATATCTTCTCCCTAAAGAAGCTCACGGCCGACGGAGGAACAAAAAGGTCTACGGTCAAGTGAGTTTGAGCAATTCCACACTGTTGCATCGTATCTCAGAGACCTTAGCACATTCTGGCTAGGCAGAGTCCTGTGATAAAGAAACCTTTTTATTTTGCTTAATCCAACACTGCCCAAACTTAACCCCACAACTCCTTTTTCACTACCACAGAGACCGATTCCCCAAGCCAGCATTCCTCAAATCTACTTACAAAAAATGCTGGCCTATCTAAAGTTTGACAGTCTTCTCTTATCTCACGGCGCTGGCCCAGGCGGTTGTTTACAGTACAGGCCTGATCTGTTGGCACCACACTGTACCCAAGCTCTCCTTTGGCTGACAGGACATCAAGCAGACAAAGCAGGCAGAGACTTGCAAAGCGCTTGTGTTCCAGACCTGGCCCTACCTTGCATCCCTTGTAACCAGCACCATGTAAAGAAACCCGCACTAACCTCCTGGACAATGTAAGAGAGCATGTAGCAAGACCCATCACCCCTCTGAAATCTCTCCTAGACTAACCAGGCCCCAGCCAACCTATTAACTGATCAGCCACACGAGTGAACTCCAACCTGAGACCAACAAAAGAGATGTCCAGCTGAGCCCAGTCCAAATGTCAACAGAAAGAACTGTGAACTGAAAGGCTGTTGTTTGAAACATTAAGTGTTACCACGGTTTATTATAAAGTAAAAGATAACTGTTATGCCCCACTGGCTGAATAGTTTGGCAGTGTGTCTGGGGGTTGGGGGGGACGGGGGTGGAAGCTTAAGGAAATGAAAATTCTTGGTTTCTCTACTAAATGTTCTTTTAGGTCACAATATTATCTCCTATAATGTTTTGAAAATGAAATGCAGAGGTCCTTATCACAAATCCCCTTCTAATAGAAGGATGTGAACTTGAATCCTAGATCTGTAATTAGTGACACTACCTGGAATTAGCTTGAAAGCTCGACAAGGTGTTTACCTTGATCCCACACCATCATCCCTTCATGTACTAATATACCTCTCTTTGTCAAAACAAACACGGGTTCCAATTATCATAAACCAAGTAAGTGCATTACAATTTTTAAGAGGCTTCTAAGCCTCATGAACAGTTTTGATCTAGGGAACCTTAAAATTAATAAACTGTGAAAGGTGCATCTTCAGTCTTTGTTGGATGAAAATGAACATTAATACCCTGCTGATGAGTCATTAACACATCTCAACAGTAAGAAATAAAACAACACTGTTACTTTCACTAGGAGACGCTCAGTTAATTAAGTTAATGGCGAAGGTCAGAATGCTGGAACTTGGGTTTATACCGAACCGCATACCTTATAAATTTATTAAATACATTTCCATAGATTACAGAAACATTTTTTTTAAATGACAGTCAAAATAACAAGAGGGAAGTTTACAAGGAAGGAGGAAATATCAGCTCAGAAAGTGGTCCCAGACAAGTCTTTGTTCCTACTACATACTGTAAAAACAATTCCCAGCTCATTAGGGAGGCAAAGGTATGAGTAGAGAGAAATGCTAATAATGCATTAGCTCAGTTAGCTAAATTCAGATGGGGCAATAGCACATGGACCGGTGGAATAAGCCATAAAATTTTAAATTCCAGGCAGACTACTGCAAATGGCTTTCAAAGAAGAAAGCTAGTTCCCATCCTCCAGAAACCACAAACTGGAAGCTGGAAATTAGGTATCTGAGTGGAATGGCAAATTTCACTCTAGATAAGTTGATAACCCAAAGTCTCAGAAACGAAGGGGAAAGGTCCACTTCGTAAGGCATTATCTAGGAATGTTCTGATTATAATGTATAACTCACGCTGGGGTAGATTAAGTGGAAACTAGGAATTCAACTTGTGGAGACCAAAATTTTAACTAGTGGGTTTTCATAGGCATTAATAGAACCTGAACAGCACAATTTACCCTTTCCACTGTTGGTGAGTATGTCGGTGGTTTTCATTTTGTGATATTATAAGCTGTGTTGCTATGAACAATATTGTAGGTATCTCCTGGCACACAGGTGCAAGAGTTATTTCAGGAATGTGATTGTCATAAAATCACCTGGAAAATTTTTGTTCTGGTCCCATCATAAACCAACTAAATGACTGTTTGAAAACAGAGAGGTGGAGGGCCGCTAGAGGAATGGAAAGTGGATGTCGAGCATTTATTTTCAACATTTAATTTGTAAATGCTCGATTTCATAAATGGTAGCAAAAGGTATTTCATACTTATTTTGATTCCTGTTTAGGTCTATATCTTGCATTTAATTGTTATGTCTCTGTAGTCTCAATCTAGAACAGTCTGCATTATTCTTTTCTCTTGACATCCCCCTCTCTTGACTCTTTAGAAGTCAATGTCAGGATCCAACTCACAGTAGCAGCTGGAGGTGAGCACAGGAGGTGCTACTAGTGGAACCACAGCAACTCCTACCTGAAGGCCAGGCTGGCCAGGGCCAGACACCAGACAAGACAGTACCCGGAGGCAGCAGCCGAGGATCAGAAGTGTGGACAGCACTCAGCAGCAGCTGGGCACAGCTTGGCAGTGCTGCTCAGCGCTGGCCAGCAGGGGAGGGTGCCAGACAACAGGCACAAGCCTTACAGCCCTTTAAGACCCGTCATGCCCCAGGGTAGCAGCAGCCTCAAACCCCTGTTTTACCCCCGGGGGAGGGTGTGATCATGAACTCAGATCTCCATAGCTCAGAAAGCGCTGACAGCTGAAGGCTGTCCAGTGACAGCAACCCCAGCAGCTGGGAAAACAAGGACTTCTGGAAAGAAGGCTCTGGTGGCACAGGTCCATGTCTAATGCAACTGGCTCCTTGCAACAGCTAGTAAAACTGATTTTCAACTGACAAATCTGATCCAAAGGTGAGATAAACAGTTTAAAGATATTTAAGAAAGAGAAGATGAGACAGAATAGTATGAGCAAATTCCTGACAATATATTTAAAAATTATCCCATACCAAAGATGATACTATAGAATATATAAATTCATTCCTCAGCCAGTTAGCAATTAAAAACCTACTGCCCCCAAATCATGCTCAAAGTTTTTACCAAACAGTAATTCTAAAGTTAAACTCAGACTGAGAAAACATTGCTAAATAGACTTTTAAATTTTAAAACAATGCATCATAGGACCCCAATTAAAAAACATAGTACATGTTATATATATAATATAGGATTGTACTGATATTTATTGACATACATTTATGCATAATTTCTATTATGTAAAATGAGTATTTTAAGAAACCAAATATCTATGAGTTAACAATGGTTGACTAAAAGTGGTAATAGCTAAGTTTTATCTTACTTATCTCATGGGGTTTCTTTTTTGCATGTTAGTAATTTCTATGATGAACTGTGCACTATTTTAGTCAGGGAAAATTTATTATTTTAGTAAAAGTGAAATAGATCTCTCCTCAGCATGAGTCTTCTTAAGAAAAGGCTCATGAAGCCTTTGCTAAATGCCTTTGTTTTTGAGGCATATGATCCAATGGGCACATTAACTGTCCATTCATTGAGATTTTCCAAATTCCACCGTCTAGGACAAACAAGCAAAATTTCTGAAGCACATTCTCTCTTCCTTCTAACAAAGATTAAAACAGGATCAGCAGACTGGGTTGTGGCTCTAGTTTTGGTACTTATTGGCTATGTGATTTTAGACAAGTCACTCATACCACTTGGCATTCCATCTCTTCCTTAGTAAAAGGAAAGTCCTAGGTTAGAGGATCCTGATGTCTTTCTAATTATAAAATCCCATTATTCTCCAAATGCCTACCCTGGCCCTTGTAGAAGATCTAAACACAAATCTTCCATTTGAACAAGGTGTTCCATTCCTATAAACCATAGCTGACAGATGAATACATGTAATCTCACTCAATACCATAATTTCAGAAAAAAAAATAATTTTTCTGAATACGAACTAATAAACCAAAATATGTGTACAACTTAACAATGGTTAACTGTGAGTGGTAAAAATGTTTTACTTCCTACAAAATGCAAAGCTCTGGCATAAGCTGAATGAGAAAAAAAATTAATTTAGTGTTTTCTCTCAAAAAATATTGCAACGTACTGAAAACTGGTAAATGTACAATAAGTCCACAATGCAAGTTGAAAATTATAGGATATACAGTAATCCCTTGACATGTGAGAATTTGCATTTCAATTTTTAACTATTCACAAACATGTATGAAAGCCTGGATGCTGTAATTTGCCAAGATATTGGGGAGTTATCCAGAACACAGATATTGAACCTTTTTCACATTAGTACCTTAGCCAAACTGGCATTCTGGAAGCTTGTTTTAACAGATGTCAGTTGCCAGTATAATGTGGCACATGTTATATCTTCAATAAAATTTAATGATCAAATTAAATAAGTTACATTTATTTGTATGTATTTTAATTACTGCCTATGTAATAAAAGGATTGCAGTTTCAAGTTATTTTCTAACATCAGTGTGAATTCTTTCTTTTGCTGGAATCTAATATGAAATTGCTTATCTCCAAGATAACATCTTTGGGAAGATAAAAGTATTTATGGAAGATTCATGTGTAAAGTTACATCCTTGATAATAATGGTGGCTACATTTACTGAACAGTCACTATATCCCGAGCACAGTCAAACTGCTTGGATTTCAATCCCTTTTGTAACTGTCAGTAACTACATGCTACTTTTCTTTCCAAAATTTGATTGAGTTACCTGAAAAAAGGGAATTAAAATAATGACTACTTCCTAGGGTTGAAATGAAGATTGAATAATTAAATATAAAGAGATTAAATCAGTGTTCAATAGTCACTGCTCAGAAATGGTAGCTATCATTGTTGCTATATCATTGCCCTCCACAACTGTCACATGAGAGATTTGCTATTATAAGATTCATATATAGATGAGAAACTTGGGCATGGAAAAGCCAAACACTGTGTCCCCCAGTCATCAGGATGCTCAACAGTGTAGTTGGGGTTTCAACAGAGGTAGTTAAACTGCAGAAATATCATCCCAATCAAACAAGCAAAAACACTGGTGAAACATCAAATCTGCTCAAGGCTTTGGTCTCGACACTAGGCACTTAACGGGAAACAAAACTACCAGAGCTTCTGTTTAAATGCAACTTACATTTTATGAGGAGGTAAAACAGTCATAGTCTCTCAGCTCTTGTTGTAGATTAGCTGTCCTTATAAGTGGGGGTTTATTTCTGGGTTCTCAATTCTATTCCAATGGTCTTAGTGCCTATTTTTATTAAAATACTATACTGTTTTGGAAGTATGGGAGTGTGATATCTCTGTTCCTCTTTTTTATCAGTATTTCTTTGACTATTTGGGGTCTTTTGTGGGTCCATAATAATTTCAGTAATGTTTATTTCTAGGCAGAATGCCAGGGAAACTTTAGTAGGGGTTATGTTCAATCTGTATATTGCTTTCAGCGATGTGGCCATCTTAATGATGTGAATTCTTCCAACTCCTGAGCATGGGACATCTTTCCCTTCCTTTGTGTATTCTATCTTATTAACAATAACTTAGAGTTTTTGTTCTATAGATCTTTCACCTCCTTTGTTGAGTAAATTCCTAGGTATTTAATTATTTTAATGATATTGTAAATGGGATTGTTTTCTTCATTTCTTTCCTAGTTTGTTGGCCTATAGGAACACAATGCATTTTTTGTTTATTGATTTAGTAGTCTGTCACTTCACTCTGATTATTGTTTCCAGTTTTTTTAAGTGGAACCTTTGGAGTCTTCTATAGAAATTATCATGTTATCTGTATTCTTCTTCTTTCCCAATTTGGATTACCTTATATCCTTCTCTTGGCTAACTGCTTCAGCTAGGACTTCCAAAACTATATTGAACGGTAGGGTGAAAAGTCGACATCCTTGTCTTGTACCTGATCTTACAAGAAAAGCTTCCCATCTTTCACCACTGAGTACCATATCAGCTTTGAGTAAGACATATGTGGACTTCATTAAGTTGTAAAATGTTCATTTTATTCCCATTTTTGGAGTTTTCATTATAGATTGATGTAAAATCTTGTTAAATACCTTCTCTGAATATACTGATATGATCATATCATTTTTACCTTTTCTTCTATTAATATGGTGAATTACATTGATAGATTTGAGGATGCTAAACCATCCTTGCATCCTAAGATAAATTTCATTGGATCGTGATATATCTTTTAAATATATTGTTGAATTCAGTTTGTCAAGATTTTAACACAGAGTTTTACATCTATTTTCATCACTGATACTGGTCTGTGGTTTTCTTTTTTGCGTGCAATGTCCTTGTGTGCTCTTAATACTAAGAAAACTGAACCTCAAAAATGTGAAGAAGAATAAAACTAGGCCACTATCTACAATATATGTAAAAGTTACCTTATGTAATTATGTACATAAGAACTGAAACCATAAATCACATAGAAAGAAAAATAGGCACGATACTCTGTGACACTGATTTCAGAGATGTCTTTGGGGACTTGATTACAATGGCTATGGGAATAATATCAAAAAATAAATAAGTAAATGACACTACATAAAATATAAAAACGTCTGTAAAATGAAAACAATTATCATTAAAGTGAAAAGATGCCCTGCCAAATTGGATAAAATTATCATATACCTAACAAGGGACTAATTTACAATATCTATAAAAAAAACTCAACTCAAAAATACAAAACAAATAACCCAAGCAAGAAATGGGGAGATCTAAATAGATACTTCTATAAGAAGACATACAGAAAAGCGACAGGCATGTGACATATGCGCATCATCACTTATCATCAGGAAATGTAAATCAAATCAAAACCACAATGATACCACCTCACCTCATACCTGTAAGAAACGCCTATATCAAAGAGATTAAAAACCAGTGCTGGCAAAATGTGGAGAAAATGCAGTCCTTGTACACTATGTGGGAATGTAGACTGGTCCATCACCATTGGAAAACAATATGGAGGTTCCTCAAAATATTAAAATAGGAATGCTATATGATCCAGCAATTCTGCTCCTTGGTACCTAACTAAAGAATATAAAAACACTGCTCCAAAGGGATATATGCACTTCTGTGTTCAGTGCAGCACTATTTACAATGGCCAAGCTAGGGAAGCAACCTAAGTATCCAATAACAGATGGGTATATTCTAAAGAAGAGACATAAATACACAGTGAAATCTACTCATCTATGGGAGGAAAAAACAACAAAAAAAAACTATGAAATCTTGCCATGGCCATTTACAACAATGTGAATGGAACTGGAAGAGCTAATGCTAAGCAAAATAAGCCCAAAGAAAGACAAATGCCAGATGGTTTCACTCATACGCAGACTACAAAGAAACAAAACAAAGGATCTAACAAAACCATAGCAAAATAAACCCTAGAAATCTGACCATAGAATTGGATTTGGGGGAGAGGAGTGAAAGAAGAGATAAGGGAGATAGGGTGGGAGCAAAAAGGAGAGGAGCCCACAGCCTAAGGAGGTGGGGGATAATTAGGATGTGGCAGTGGGTGAGGTGTGCTAACATTCATCAGAGCTGTGAACCTTTATCATATAGGGGATTGACATAACCAATATTCAGTTGATAAAAAAATACAATTAAAAATATAAAAGGTGAGGGGACAGACAGAAAGAGAGAGAGAGAGAGAGACTTATACAGAGCAGGGCAAGGGATGAGCTAAGATGAAAGAGCACAAATGCAAATGTCCTGGCATGGCAGTGTGTCTGGCACATTGGAATGGCTGCAAAGGTATCAATAAGGTCAAAGCAGCTGAGTAAAGTAAGAGCAGTGAAGGATAAGGTCCTATGAGGGGAGGAGGATGAGGCTAAGTGTCTTTCAGACTTTTGCTCTTACTATACGTGAAATGGGAAACCATCTAAGGGTTTGAACAAAGGATGGGCACAATGTGGCATCTTCTCTGAAGGGGTCACTCTAACTGCCCTATTGAGATATTTCCGAAGCAAAGGAAGAGTAGAGAAAGGAAGACCAGTCAGGACGCTACTACTTTAATCTACAAGGAAGACCACATTGAAATCTTGACTCACATAAAGACAATTTGCACATCTATACTTTGCTACACATGATATTTAGGTTTAATAGTATTATCAGAACTGTGGTTAAGGAGGATCGGGGTGGGGAGCTTGGGTTCACAGTCATTTAGGACCATCGAGACAGAAAGCTCCATGGAGACCCAATGGGCAAGAAGGGGCATCCCTGCAACAATCCAGTCACCATAACCCTGGGCAAGAGCAACATCCTCTGGCAGCATCAGTCATAGCTCAGTGCCCACTTCTTTCCCCACTGTGGTCTCTGTTTCTGCTTTTCCCCAGGCTCTGAGCTGCATCTCCTCTCCTGCTTCAGATCGCAGAACCTTCCAGTGACCTCCATGCAATTAAATTTGGCTGCCACTCAAGATCCCACCTTGCAGATGATGAACTAAGCGTCACTCCTTCAATGCTTTCTAGGACCAAGCCTGAACACACTCTGGCTTCCCTTCTTCCCAGCTGGCTTTGAGCCAGACATAACCAAAAAGGAAAGTCTCCCAAATTCTAAGCAATGCATCAAAAACTAAATTTAAGAACAAAGCCTGAATATCAACTCAGATCTCCCCGAACAATAAGAAGTTTTCTGGATGTTAAAATCCCAGTTTCTGCCTCCTTTCCCTCCTCCCCATAACATACTACCCTCCCTTCCCACATTACCTGGAAGCACAGCCAGGTTCTTACATGGCAGTCTGCCCATCTGCTCAACAGTACTGCCTCAAACAGAAAATAAATCCTCTGCTCATATGGTTGACAAGCTGGATGACTAATTGCAAAAAAGACCAGTAATTTATTGAAATAGAAATTGAGGTCATTTAGGCAGGATTTAAATACTTTCTTTCTAGCCAATTTTTCAAAATTGACTTAAAGAAACGTTGCTCTCTAACAAACTGGAAGCATGTCAACGCCCTCATGTAACTCCATTTGGTTCGTTTTGGGCTTTGTGTTATCCCGCCATTTCTATGTACATTTAGTGAATAGTGGATGTTTATGCTACAAACACTATGCAGCACTTTTTGTGCTTAAATTAAATTCTCTTCATTATATTCTAGCTGCAAGGAAAGATAACTCAATCAAAAAGAGCAAGATTCAAAGTCAGAAGGGTCGAGGCACTTAGTAGTCATGTCCTTGGGCCAGTGACCTCTCCATCTGCAAAATAATCCCCAGGAGTGTTACAAAGTCAAGTGAGACATGGCGATATGAGACTTAAAAAAAATCAATAAGTGGGCAGCAGATATAAGCAGACAGTTCACTAAAGAGGATATTCAAAAAGCCAGTAGACAGAGAGTGAAAACATGTTTTTTATCACTTCCAATAAGATATGCTGGTTAAAACCGGAATGAGATACCATCGCACACCTAGGAGAATGGTGCATGTCCAAAAAAAAACCCCAACACAAGTGCTGAAAAGGATTCAGAGCAAAAAGAACCATGTAACAATGTTGGTGGGAATGTAAACTGATGTAATTATTATAGAGAACAACTGGGACGTGAAAGTGATCACTGGAAATACCATACACATTATTTACTGCAAACACTACCCCACAACGTGTTCTTTTTACAACCAGTTCACACCATTTCTTCTGCCTGAAATGGCCTCCCACTTCTTCCTGCACTACTTCCTCTAGCAAAGATCTACCCACAGTTTTTATTTAATTGTATCTTTTTTATTGAGATATTATTGGTTCACGACACTATATGGTTAAGGGTGCAGGTTCACACCTTTCAGACACTATTACCACACCACACCCAACACAAGTATCCTCCACCACAGTCTACTGGGCCCTCTCTCCCTTTACACCTCACCCTACTGTCTCCCTCTGGTTGCCTCAATTCTACAGTCAGATTCTAGAGTTTGCTTTGGTTTAGTTTCATCAGTTCCTCTGTTTTGTTTCTTCATATTCTACATATGAGTGAAGTCACCTGGCATTTGTCCTTCTCCATCTGACTAAATTCTTTAGCATCCCTTCTATAATTGGTGACCTAGTTCAAAGACCACCATCTTGTAGAAGCCCTTCCTCAGTCCTCCCAAACAAACAGAGTCACTTGGTGCTCCAAACTTGCTCACAAACCAGCAGCTCTTCTAGTGAGCTTATGTTCTGCCTTACATTGTCTTCATTATTTGGACATTTTTCTTCTCTCCTACACTTGTTCCATAGCTCTTTGGACATATGGGCTACCCTCCAATCATCTTCTGTTTCCTGCTTTCTGTTTCCTGTGCCTACTCCAAAATTGAGGTTGAGGAACAGTAAATGAGAGCACACTAAAGAAAAACAGAAAATTAACTTCATTGCTATGCCCAGAGTATAGCATTTTTCAGTTCCTTGCATGGTAATAGTTGATATTTTCTCTGTAAAAGTAAAATAAGATCTGAGGAATCATCATTGTTTTTATTTGCAGCTAATTTTCAAAATATAATGTACCTAATAAGAGTTTCACATATTTTTGCTGTCACACAAAATATCTCCTACAATATGCTAGAGATCAAGCAAAATCTTTCCACAAATTATGAGATACATTTTCTCTGAAAAAAGAGGGTGTTTTCAACTGTTCATGGTGAGTTATTTAAGGAAACCTAAAGTACAAATAGTCAAAGTTACAAAATTACATAAAATCTCCCTTTAGCATTGTTTTTCCTTCCTGCAGTTGAGATATCTAATCAGTTACCATTAGCTTTTTTGAACTTTCAGATAAGTTAATCTTTCCCATCTTAATATACACATTCACTAAAGGCTTGCCAATGGTTAAAAAAAAAATCCCTTTTCTTGGTTTCTTATATAATTAGGAAGAGAGGTGCCTCCAGTAATTGCCTGGTTGGGACCATGTTCTTTAAGTAAAAGATTCTATGTTTTTCCAGAGCCTTGAGATCCATAGCTAGCTGACATATCTATGGAGGCAAAGCTCCTGCAGACCTCCAGGAAAGTAAAACAGTATGTGTTCAACAGCATGTGAGCATCATGTGAATTTTTCCTTGAAGCTAAGGAATTAGCTTGAAAATCTGAGCCAGAAAAAGTTATCTAAAATATTAAGTTTATAGGTATGTGCAAACTGTAGTACATAACAGAAAAGACGCCCCAGCTGCTAAAGGGACATTATACTGATACAAGGTGTTGCAATGTCTTTGAAGTAAGACTGCACCACAGCGGAATCCTCCCCCCCCCCCCCCCCCCCCCCCCACNGCGGACCCCCCCCCCCCCCCCCCCCCCGGACAAGAGTAGAGCTGCTTAAGGAAATGAAAGATCAGGAAAGGGGGCAGTACAGGGTAGGGCCTGGGGGTGAGGAATGAGCAGAAAGAACAGCATGCCCATGGCATTGATCCTGATGTGTTAGTGCCAGTCAGCCCATCTATGATCAATACCATCGCCAGCAAACACAGCCAGGAAGCCACAGCAGCGGTGCGGGTCCTCTTCCGTTCTCACTCTGCCCCCCACCCCCACCCCATCCTCATTTATTTGGCTCATTCACACACTGCTTTTTTCAGACATCAAGTATTTTACCAAGCACCAGAGATTGTCCTAGGCTGCAGGGACACAAGACATTTGTGTCTTGTGTACATTTGCTGCCATTTAGCGCCATTGTTGAGCACTCAGAATGTAGTGGGAACACAGACCAATCAACACTTAACACAGGACTGGTAACTGCCATGATGCGATGTATGAAGCTCGAGGCACGAAGGAAGCAGAGACAAGGGAGACTTTCTCCTGTCCTGGGGCTTAAGGACAGAGTCATCAGAGTCAGAGCTTGCTGAGCTTAGACAGGATAGGCTGGAGGTTAGTGGGAAAGGATGGAGATTCAGACTTTGTGAAAAGGATGAGTGATAGAAAGCAGGTGCACCTGGAGCCAGAAGTTCTGTATAAAGTACGGATGACAAAGGGAGAGGTGGTCACAATTGTGGAAGAAGGTCAGAAGCCAGTAAGCTCTCCTGGAAGATGTCCCAATCGCCCAGCTACGTCATCTACTGCCCACATCTGTCACACTCTGCTTGAGTTTTCTCTTTGTCCTAAGAGGGGCAGACTCAGATTATGAAGGATTTAGGAAAGCAGGAGCATTCCCTAGGCTAACAACAAATGGGAGTCAGAGGACAAATAAATATCCTCCACTTTCTTATTGCACAGGTGGGTTAGTTCTCTGTCCTACAGGGTCTCCAGCATTCTCAGCTAAATTAACTCCACTCACCCACATTGACCAACTTTATGTGTGTCTTCTGTTGGTTTTCTTTCCTCCCTCATCTCTCCTCCCCATTCCTTTACTAGTTCTCCCTGGAATCACATCCCACATGAACCACCTGGGCTCACATCTTTGCTACGGACCTGCTTCGAGGGAGGCTCACCTGAACAGCCATGCTAAGGGACTTGGGCCTTATCATGAGGACAATGGGAAACCACTAATGGGTGTCTAAGATTCTTGACTACAAACAACACAACGTGACTCCAGCTAAATGAGACAGAACAGTCAATCACCTTTTTGGTGAAATAGAAAGCATCTCATCAGCATGAAGAACAGTGAGGAAAAGCAGGAACCAAGAGAGCACAGGGAATCCCAGCCAGAAATACTGCAAATATGGGACAACAGGCACCTTGGGTCACTCTTCACAAGACTCTGCTTTCCAGGGGACAACAACCCATTGACTCCTGGGGACTTATGCCCATCCTGTTGGGAGGGTAAGGGGAGCCTAGTGAAAAGTTTCAGAAGCACCCCATGCCATAGAGAGGAACCCATCAAAAGAAAACATGAGGGCCTCCATGGCGCAATGGGTTGAGTGCCACACTGTGAAGCATCTGTGGCACAGTAGCATGAGGAATTGGATCCCCGGCCAAAGAGGGGACCCACATAGCACAGCAGACCTCTCTGGCCTCACCTGCTGCTCCCCTCAGCAGTGTATTCCAGTTTATCTGCCTGTTCTGCTCCCTAATCTGTCTCTGGTGAATCCTTTCACCTCCCACAATTCTAGCCTATACCCCTGCTATGATATACATAAATAAATAAAAAAAAATCTTTAAAGAAAGAAAACATGAAACGCTCTAAGGGAGACAAGGGTTAGGATGCCAGGCAGGCAGAAACAGTGGTGTCCATGAAATCAGATTATATTTTACAAATATTTACTGACTTCTTATATATATTACACTGATACATTACCTCTGGGTTCAGGTTTCACAGTGCTTCTGCACTGTATGAATTTTTCAGACAGTGGCCAGGGAGACAGCATGGAGAGATGGCCACAAGGACCCTGCCAACCAACGAAGTGATGGCTTTGGCCATGGAGCTTTATTCAGTAAAAGATCTGGTGTCAGACTGACGTTGGCTTGAACCAGTAAGCATTTCATGCTGTTTGGACAATCCTGAGCCATGCACACGATCCCTCTAGCCCTCAATGTTCAGATGCAAACTAACCAAGTCTAGCCCAGGGAGGGGATGTAGCTGGTTTTTCACCTCAGGGCAGCAAATCTGCTCACAAGTCCAGCTGGGAGTTCTGGTGCCCATGTTCTAGGTAAGCACAGGTAATCACATTCCCCGAACACTGCCACTGACAATTTTACTTTCCTGTCACTTCCTGTAGACTCCTTATTAGAACCATTGGCATGTCAACATACTAAAGCAGTTAAAAATATAATAGTTACAGAAAAATTTGCTTCCCCACCCAACTAAATAGCTAACTCATGGTTTTTTGGGGGGAATAAATGGTACATAATTCTTTGAAATGTTACATGATGTACCATGTAAAAGGATGTATCATGAGATTTAAAGATTTGAATAAAAAATGGTTAAAGAGGGAAATAAGGAAGATCAATGAAAGATGATCAGTATTTGCATAGATAAATAGTAGTAACTTACATTTCATTTATCTAGTCAAGAAAATTGTATTGATCTCTTGCTATGACCACATGTATGAAAAGCAGTGGGTATGTCGACATGCACAAGACTTGAAATTCACCTTCTAGTTAGGGAGACAGCAGACAGAATAGAAGCCAACAATTCTAATGAATGAGGCTTCGAGGAGAAGGACTGAGTGCAGGACCACCTAAAATAAAGAATCCCAGCTGGAGGAAGGGAAAGTAGGAGATAATTCACAGAAGAGGAGACATCTGGGTGGGAACTTGAATCATGAGTAGAACAAGACAGGCAAGTACATTTCATAATTGCCTGTTACTGCTCCTTGTACTGATAAAGGCAAGTACAATGACTGTCCAAAAATCAGCCTCACAATTTTACAGTCCACCACTCAGTCAACATAAACACATGCTAACACGGTAATAATTTAAAGTAATTAAACTCCTGTTGTGTGTTTAGTGCTGTACAAATCACCTTCTGTGGACCACCCCATTTGACCCTCACATGAATACTATGAAGTAAGCAGTATCATTATGTTCACTGTGTAGATGAGAAAACAAAGGCTTTAGGAAGTTGCAGAACTTGCTTAAGATCATGCACCTAGTTGATGGTAGGATTAACCCAGGATTCAAACCCTTACCTGACAGCAAAATGTTGTTTCTCCATGAGCAAATGTATATATAAAAATATATAGGGATGAAAGGTATGTTTTCATGCATTCTATTAAGGCTTTAAAGGTTTTGGAAACCTCTGAAACATACATATTCTAAAGAAACCTGAAAATTATTCTCAAGCAGAATATATTTGATATAACTAAAACAATCAAATTATTGACAGCAATTTAAGGTATTGCTATTAGAATCCTCACTGGTTCACCCCAGGATTTTCCATAATTACCCCCCACCATTATACAACTTGGCTCTGGCATCCCAGACAAGCCTGCAGAGGTTACAGAAAGGCTAAATTGTAGGAGCACCGACTGACTTCCTTAATTACTGAACAAAGTACAAGTGCTCACCAAGGGAAAATAAAATGTCTCCCTTTATTAACTAGACAAATACAATAGCAAAGTTATGGTTTATAAACAGTGTTTATCTTGTAGTAACTTCTGAGCAAATTTATTCCTACAAGACATGAATAATTGTACTGGAGGTAAGATTAACATTAACATTAAAAAAAGATAAATTAAAAATACCAATAATTAAATATTACCTATGATATGAAGCTAGGGCTAATTAGACATGGTAAACAATAAAGCAATTCATATTAAGTTGTCCAACTAAAACAGAAATTTTCTTTCAACTGATTCTCAATTGTAAAATATAGCTTCCGTGTAATAAACTTAGCGTGTATGATCAGCATTACAATAATCTTTGCCCTTTTATGTGTTCATTCCCAGATGCAAGTCCTCACCCCCAAAAAATTAATTTTTGACTTTTTTACTGCCCTAGTGATTGTTATTTGGCAATTTAGCCACATAGGGGAAGGGCGAGGAGGATAAGGACATGGGGTTTCTTCAGAGTCTGCCAATTTACATGAATCTTCTTTTGTCCTACACACCTCACCACTATCCACACATGCACCCAGTGTTCAAGAAATTGCAAAAACTAAACAGATAATTTAGAGCTTCAAAATGGAATAATCCTAGGTCACAGGGTCTCTTCTATTCTCTGAAGTCTTCTTGCATGGATGCTTCATATGAAAGGTGGAGGCAGGTACATGTGACATCACAAGGCTCATTTGGTTTTGTTCTTTCTTATTGCATGTTTCTTTCAGTTCCAAGGATGCAGGTAGAGCCAGCAATTAAAAATTAACCCACTGGGATCCACAGACATTTGCACTGCAGAGGTTAACCATGGTTCCCACATCTACATTCAGGTAGGGTTTAGCCATACAAGCCATGTTTTCAATACTTACATGAAATATAATCATTTTTAAAATGTAGGAAAGGATACACTTCAGTAGATTTTAGATCTAGCTGCATAATGAGATTCAGAAAGCATCAATTAGTACAGTGCTAAGAAATAAGAAAAATGAATCTAGTTGTGAATACACAATTATATGCATAAATCCACATGCATGCTTGCACACACACATACACAGAGATGCTTTGGGAAATGCTATTATTTTTGATAAGCTTGTATCTATGCCACCTCTTTTTGTCAAGACATAACAGAATTCTTTTCTCTTTTTTCTTTAAAAGGGTGAAGTCCATTTAACCAACCTGCCAGATGGAATCCCTTGCTAATGAACAAGAATCGAGCAGAATGTTAAAACAGGACGTACTTGCTTTCTGTGCATTTTAACCCCAAATGGACTAAACAGTGGCGTCAGCAAGTGAAAGAAAGATAAGGGACAGAGCAAGAATACATCATGTGGAAAAAATTGCATTAGACTAAGGGAACAATATTCCTCAAATACTGCTGAGACTGGGATGTGAAGAAATAAAATTTAAACAAGGGGAAACAAAGGGTGAATCTATGTCTGATTAAAATACTGCCCAAGCATTGTAAAATTTAAACATGTATTTCAATAAGGAAGATAGAAGTGTCTATCTGTTGAATATATAATGTATAAATACGCGCACGTGTGTGTGTGTATGAGAGACAAAGAGATGTCTATTTCTATCTGTCTATCTATCTATCTATCTATCTATCTATCTATCTATCTATCTATCTATCTATCTATCTGATGCCCATGGGGTTAATTTTTTCTAGGAAAGACAAAAATTACCTTTTCACAAAAGAAAATAATCATGTCCTCTGTGCAATACTAGGTTAAATTATATTCATACAGTGCCCTTCATGAAAATAGCAAAGGTGCATTAGGGCAGAATTGCTGAAATTAAACTTCCTTTGCTCCTTTGGTTTTTAAGAGGCCAAGATCAAAGACAGGGTCCCATCAAACCCATTAAAGTAAAAACTGAAATTGTTGGAGGCTAGGGAGGGACTCCAAGATAAATTATTTCTTCCCCTTAAGTACAAGGCACTGTTGCAAAGAATTTCACTTTATTTAGATTCTTCTTAATACACTATGTATAACTGTGAGAAGCAGGGTGGTTGATTGGTGAGAAAAAATATATATATACAGAGGGGAAAAGAGAGAAAGAACTGAAATTTTAAGTAGCGCTTCCTGAGCCTATAGACAACTCTGCTTATTGTATATGTGCCATTTCCAAATGTGGGATTCACCCCAAGACCCAACTGTTTGCTGAGACCTATCATTGTGCATATTTATTCTGTGCATTATCCTGTAATGGCCCCATAGAGATGATCTTCTTTCAGCACCATCTGCTACTAGGAAAAACAAGAACATACACTACACCTGTTACAAGCTTCCTCGCATTCTAAGCCTTTTCTCTAGGCAAAATGGTAAATTATGTAAGCAATAAACAGGAATCACCAGCTGATAGGGAGAGATGAGTCCTAATTCCAGCCTATTCCCATCAAGTTCCTAACTGATATTGAAATGGAGAAACTGGATAATTTGGCCACCTAGAGTAATGTATAGGGCATGCCAGTACTTAACACCAAATATGTGGCCAGCTGGTTATCCAAGGACTGTCTTGGGCTTTAAATGATGTTGAATTAATTCCTTCCAGAAATATTGTCTGCTGTGAATATTTGCAATCAATGACTAAGAAATCACAAAATTTGCTTGACATCAGTATTCATAAGATCTAATTTAATCCAGTAAATGTTACTGAGTTCCTAGTGGATATTACTCCAGTCACCAAGAAGAGTCTCTGCTCACATCAGGGCAGAAACCTCATGCTTTTCCTGACACTACTTCCCAGCCTTTGTGTTCTCCAGCCCTTCATATCCACTGATTTCTCCCTGCTAAGCATAACCCAGAAGTGATGCTGACTTCAAGCCAACATTCTAAGAGCTCCTCAGAGACAAATTTTCGCTAAATACTTCAAAAGTGAGTCCTGTACATGAAAAGCACACTGATGAAAAATTGCCTATTCTGAGAAAAACACTTATCTGGTGCTAATCATGTCAAATTTTTTTGACCCTCTATTGAGTTGGTGTCACTAGCATTGGGTGAGTGTGTATGGGTGTCAGTGTGTATAGCTTTGTGTATTATGACTCAGGGAATTCTAACCTCATGAGAATGCATTACTTGTATGTGATGGAGAGAAACAGATTATTCAACCCATTCGTAAAGCATCCACTGGAATTGCTTTACAGAGGAATGCCTTCTCCAATGGCCATATCATGCTATGTGCATGCATCATAAAGAAGTATCACTATAATCCTCATGCCACAACTAGAATTATGTCTTATAAAATGCTTATCTGCCCTTTGAATAGACAGCCTTAGGAACAAATAAATGTCTTGTCTACTAATTAAATGTGTTAATCTTTCACATTTACATTTGATAGAACTTTGGAGAGGAGACTGTTGAATGCTCTCACATGCTGAAAGATCTAAATTAATTGTCACCTCACAGGAAACAGATCTAGCCATTGTCATCAATCGCCCAATAGAGATATTTGCTGAAAAGCAATGGTCAAAAAGTGCATAAATTAGAATAGATTAAAAAGTGAACAGATAGTGTGAAAAACACCATCCAGCTGTAACAGAAACTGTGGGGTGTCCTCACTTTTATTTTATTCCTCACTTTCATGCACAGATACTTTGGAAGTAAAAGGAAATGCAAAGGTCCAGCGAAGGTCAACAGAACCATGAAGTCCTATGTGTGGCAAGAATAAGAAGGAATGTCCCACAAAACGAGGTGCAAATGACTTTGTTCATTTCACCTAAGGAAGAGCCATAGCCTTCCCATCAGGAAGATACCATCACGGAGATGTGAAATTATCCTGAAGGCAACTAAGAGATGCAAAACCCAAGAAGTTTGTGCTGTGGACATTCATTTAAGTCAGCTCAAGTTCTTTCTTTCCCAAACTTAGAAGCAGACCCTTTGCACACCTTGCTGGAGTGTCCCAGCATGCCTGCTCTGAGGAAAAGGGGGAAAGGTCATGGGGAGGTCACACTCTCACTCATGTGCTCACTCATGTGCTTTCTGAAGTTTCCTGATGAAAAGGTGCAAAATACTCCAAAGCTAGCCTGACAGAACTGAGGCAGCCCCTTGAGAGCACAGACAAACGGGGAGGACAGACTCTGGACCACATGGTCCGTGTCCAAAGGTCACCTGGGTACTTTTGCTATGTGATTGTGAGCAAAACAGCAAGCTTTTCTGGGTCTTCATTTCTTTATCCTCAATATAAACATGGTAATAACAGTTCCTATTTATAAGGTTTTATAGAGCTTTAAATATGCATCAGATGTTTAAGATGGTGCTTGGGATGTAGTACTGGCCACCAGCCATGCAATCATTGTATTCAGATGTAGAACACAAGACTGGAGAACTTGCTCTTGCTCCATTTTGCCATAAGGAATCAGAAACCATGTGGTCTAGACATTTACCAAAGTCGCACAGCTAGCAGATGCTAGATCTTGAAGACGAATCCAAGACTGGCTGGGTGTGGCTCTAGAACCTGATCATTTAACCTTTTTTTTTTTATTAAAATATTTTAAAATTTACATATACTTGCCATTAATTGTAATCCCCATGTATTCCCCATCACCATCTCACCAGTGCACCATCA